>JAODHV010000002.1:32600275-32612349 GCA_027576555.1 Plicofollis layardi | reverse complement strand
CACACACACACACACACACACACACACACACACACACACACACACACACACACACACACACACACACACACAATATGGACTAAGAAACTGATTAACACCAGAAAAATCACTAAATTCCTCCTGGCCATTGACAATATCCATGTCACAATACAATCATCTACCACATTTCTACACATAATTAAATCCCATACCATTGTTTCTTGTAGTATGTATAATAAGAAAAGCATGTATGTAAATACAAATACATATTACATATTGTGTACTATTTTATCTGTTTATCTGATATATGGATTATTTGACAATAAATTTTCAGCTACATAGACTGCAACAGCATCCATACAAACAAACAAACAAACAAACAAATAAGAAATCTATTCTCTGTATAGTTTGAAGAAAATCAGACATGATAAAAGAGAAAGCAGCTGCAGTCTTTCAGTGCTCTCCCATGTGAAACTAATCCTGGACAGGCGAAAAGTCGACTCCAGACTCAACCACCACACCGCAGTGGCTATACATCACCAGCCATCTTTACTCTGATTTACAGACACTACCACCATAAAAATCATCTAAGACCATGTTAAAATTCAAAATTTGTCAAAATAGCAATTTTCAGAGTTTCATATCAACCACACAAATCTATTTATTTCATATTTCCAAACTTGTTTACTGTTTCCTGAAAAAAAAAAATGTTTTCTTAAAGTTCTGCCTGATTTTGTTTTCAGAAAATACATCACACATCATGCTTTGCTTTACTTTTTAGGTGTGTAAGCTATTTTTTATTGTTTGTTTTTAAGTTTGTATTCTGATAATGCCTGTAGCTTCAGTCCTTCAAAAGTTCAAAACCTTTTAAAAGTTCAAACAGTTATTATTTCTGTTCCATACAAAATAACCAATTATAGTTTTCTTTTTATCATCATTTTCACTGAAAAAGTACTTGTGTAAAATCATATATAATATGTTATGTTGAAACGAGAGGGCTCCGAGTGCAGTTCTTATGCTTTTACAGACCAGGCAAAGAACGGAGATGGACCAAATATCAAAACAGAAGCAGTGCAAAACTTCTAATTAGAGACCCAGTATTGGGCTGATACCAGCAAAAATATGGTGGTTCGGATATCAGAGAAAATATATTGGATACATACAGCCTGAAGACTGAAATTAGAATAAAAATAGGATTTAAATTCGGAGTAGTATTTGGAAAATAAACAGAACTGGAAATAAAGAGAAAGTTTTTCCTTTGTTAGGATTGACTTTATACTTGCTAATACTGTCCTTAACTATTAAATTTATGATATTTTACACTGCAAGCTATGTTTGTGCAAAAGATTTTAATTGTGAAGTACTTCAGTAAAATATATATATATATATACTGTATATTAAAAGCTTAGTAGTATTTAAAGAAAACAATATCAGATAGGTATCAGCTAATACTCAAGACTTCAGTATCAATGCCAGAAACAAAAAAGTAGTATCACGCCATCTCTCTTTCTAATGCCAAATGTTGGTTTCAGACTTTGCTACCAATTAATAAAAAGAAATATTTAATGTTTTGATTATACAAATACAGACATTTTTATGTTGGTCACTTACAGCTTTGTCTCTTTGTGAAACTTTTGATCTATCGGTAATTTAAGGAAGTCACAGCACATGACTAACTATGTGGTTATTCAGGTTCTATTACTGTGTGCTCAGCAACTATATAATTTAGTTTCATGATTATTTTGCAATAGAGTCTTCTTTCTCTTTCACATGTGGTGGGAAAATGGCAATGTTTGGGTGAAGGACAGCACTGTGTGCGATACCAGGTCACCTTGACAAAAAAAAAAAGCGCCAGTGAAACAGAATTTTTTTTTACTTCAAAACAGCTGATCTTTACAACTGCATTTCAATAAAATGCATACTGTAGGTGATATTTTGATTTGCGATGTGAAAAATTAGGATATTTTCTCTCACACTCAGGTTGTGTGCATTTTTGGTGCGCATCATAAAGGAAATATTTTCAATGTATTTATCTATTAAATTAATTAATTTGTCACTGGCTCTTCACAGAACATTTTCACAAGTAACCACACAAACACATTAAGGCTGAATACATGTTGCTGCCATGTGAACATACGACCCCTGTGTTCAGGTCCTCAGTGGTTGTGAAATGCAGCCAAAAGGCTGAGACAGAGGCAAAGTAAAATCATATTCATTAATTTTCTCAGTCCAGCATGATGTTGGGAACCAAAGAGAGTTACAGCGACTAGGGAGAAAAAGGCAAGACAGAAGGGAGGGAGAGCGTGATTGCTTCTAACCCTCTTCACTGAGCACTTCTTAAGCATGGGAAAAGTCCAAAATGAGTCCCTTCACTACAGCCATTAAGAATAGCAGTGGGAATCAGGTGAGTAATTAAAGCAGTTAAAAGTTTAGCTCGGCAGCAGAGGTGTGAGAATACAAAGCCAGCACCTGGAGAGCGCCAACAAGGTGAAGGCCAAAACACTGACTAATAATAGACTTCAGAGTATCCAAATTAACGAAAGCTAAAAGCAGGCACAAGTAATTCAATACATTTCAATAATTGGTATGAACCACTAAAATGATGTTATAAATATTCTGGCGTCTATATGGAAAACGCCAAGTGGCTGAATACATCTGAGATTCTCCAGACAGACACCATAAGGCTCATACACACAGACGTGTTGTTTTAGTCTGCTCCTTAGACAGTAGTCACACGCACTATTCACTTGTGTATGAGCCTCTATTCCACACAAACAAAAAGAAAAAGCGTTACTGTAGTGCACATAAATACACTAAGTAGCATTAAATCACTATTCATCCAGCCATTCTTTTGAGGCTTCTTCCTTTGTGCAGTCATTGAACATTGGGCAAAAGTTAATAACTAAAGAGAACAAAAGTTTAGTTAAGGACTTCTGAATTCTCCAGACATATTCTCCTGTAAAAATGTCAAAGTTTTATTATTATTATCATTATCATTATTATTATTATGCAGCTTTTTCAGTAAGCTACGGTACTCGCCAGCACATCTGGAGTAAATTGTTTTTTCTCGACAGGGCCGCCAGTCAACTGGGCTGAAAAATGTGGAGTCTAATGAAAGTGTGTCTATCAGCATAATGTATCAGATTAAACTTGACTTTGCATTGCCGTGTTTGAACAAAGTGGTGCATAAATAAACACTGCTCAAAGCAAGGGAGACATGCTGACCACTAAATTCGAGCAAATTTTCTCCCTCTCTCTCGGAAATTACTGTATATGCATTTTGCAAATATAACCCAATTAAAAGTTTTCAAAGAAAAATCATTTTAACCACTTTTTTTTTTTTTACTTCATATGCTACGTTTAGGTTTAAAAGTTTACAAGTCAAGTCAACATCATGTCACAAAACTTCTTTTCAATTTATAAGCTGACAGTTTACATGATGTGAATAATTCCTAACATAGGTACTGTACTGAACATGGCTTGAACGAAACAAGATATATAATAAAAGGGGAATTCATAGCAGTAAGCTACACCTGGGCTACAGGCATTGTAGCAGCACTAACAAGATCTTATTACTGTATGAAGTAGTTCATTTTATCAAAAGGGGTAAAATAAGAAAATTAAGTAATAATGATTTATTATTTTAATACAAGTTTAGTATATACACTGTAAGAATTACACTGTAGGCTGTATTGTAGAAGAGTCTCGAGACGTTCAGCAGGTTTTGACACTCTTTCCGAGAGTCATTTATTATAAAAATGAGTCATTTATTTTAAAATGAATCATTTCAATTAAAGCAGCTGCACTGTTATAGTGCAGTCATGAATATGAAAAGTAAAGAAAATTAATTTTACTTTGGGGGTTAGTGACTTTATTTTAGGCATAAATTTGCATTAACAGCTGTAGGATTTTAGCTTACAGTGACTGAACACTTGTTCATTTCTTCTAATACAAGACAAGAATAAAAAGATAAAATTATATCAAGACACAATTTGAGACATTACTGAAAGGATTAAAGCAATAGTTTTAATTAACTAATGCTTCAAATGGACTTTTGTGTCCAATCCAGTCATGTGAGGATGGTGTGGATGGAAATAAATCTATGGAGACTTTATTTATAAATAAATAATTAAATTGGAAAAAAAAAAAACACCCTTTACAAGATGTGAAATTTAGTCAGTAAACCAGTGAGCTTTAACTTGATCAGCTAAACAAAGTTCACGACAGTAAGATTTCAAACCAAATTTCTGCACCTTTATCTTTTCTGTGCTTTGACAGAAATATAGCTAAAGAACATTAACACACTAAATAAATAAAAGTCCCAGTGCTGAATGGTCTAGACACACATATGAAGAGAAGTGGGGTTAAACGAATGCATGTGATTTGTATGTGAGTGTCATTAGTGATACTTTGGTATTGTCCAGATTAATGACTAAATGAATGCTTTTATAGACTACACATGTAGGTTGCTGTGCCCTTTTACTCCACAATCAGTGAAACACACCGAGCAAGTCAAGAACATCCCAGTTTAGGTATGGTGTGAAATGTGCAGATTATCCTGGTGCGAGCTGAACATCGAGAACTGAATGCTGTGCGTGTTTGTATTGTTATATTGAACGAGTAGCGAAAGCATGGCATGCAGCGCGCGCAGTTTGAATGAACACGGACTCCGTTGACTCCTGTAGGCTTGCAGTGGTTCCTCCGTCACTAAATTAGCGCCTCGTGTTGTGATGAACTCCATTAACCAGTGCGGATATTAATACCGGGAACCCCCGCGCGTGACCTGGACTATAAACCAGCTATCGGCGATTTTCCCTGTGATCTCCAGAGGGAAAGTTTGTTCCAGTTTTTCACACAGTGTCAGTCTAGCTTGTACATTTCTGAGAGAATATAGAGGAGCTTTCTCACCTGGGGTTCGTGCGGTTCCAGTAAACAGCGTAGCGGTCGGCCATCACCTTAGCGCTCGGCTCCTGGCCCAGCACACACATCCACAGCAGCACACACACCAGCAGCGCCATTTCTACTTGCAGCATCTTACACTTACAGTCCAAATCTGCGGTTTTATTCCTTTCCTTTCTCGAAAAGCCAAAAGCTGGAGGGCTGCTGTGCTATCAGCTTTGTTTTCTTTCTCACTCACGTTTCAGGTGTTATTTATTTACATCGGTGTTCTCAGTGCACAGTCGGATTCATATAAACAGAGTAGAAAAGCGTGAAAATGTCCAGGAGCTTGTTTATTTAAAAAATAAAGCAGGCACGGTCCACTGAATAAAAGAAATTAGACTTATAAAAATGCCGGGCAGCTTATTCATATATAACTATATATTAAAAAAAAAAAACAGCAGAGGCGGCGGTCACAGTCCATATGTCATGTCTGGCATTGACTTTAAGCGCTCGCGCTGCCTCCTGAGTTCCTCACAGTGACCATCATCTTTCCCAGGAGCAGCTCAAGCACGAGCACGGTCAACGGCAAGTGACAGCTCTCAAGAGGGGGGAAGGGCCTTGTGTAAATAACAGTATAGCAACCTTTAGAGCATGTTTAAGTCCGGTCAAATCAAAGCCAACCTTTCCCTTTTCAGCTTGTGTCTCGCTTAAAGCCTCAAATCGCGTTCACTTCGTAAGAAAAATCACAAGGCTGCGCGTGCGTGTGTCTCGAGAGGAAAATAAAAACCGGCGTCGGGCAATATTAGCGTTTTGGGAGAACTTTTAAAACGTCATTCTCTGTTGAAAGTGAGGCTCGTTCCGTTCCTGTCTCTTCTGTTTCCCCAAATACGCACTCCAAAACAAGAAGAAGAAGAAAAAAAATCCTACAACAACCGAAAAGTAGTGTCACGGAGGAGATGGGGAGGAGCCGCCTGAGGATCCGTCAGCTATCACACCCGCAGTCCGAATAGCATTCCGGCGCGTCATGCTAATGTTCAGCCACGCAGTTCTTCAGCACTGCGCGCGCGCTCTCTCTGTCTGTGTGGAAGCAAAGCGACGGTCAGCTGGAAAGACTGATGAGAGATTCGGTGTCTGGAGGACAAAAAGGAGCACCATTGGTCCAAATAAGGATGAGGCGTTATGACGGGGAGAGGGAATTTCTTCACTAACCTTGACATAATTCAATTAAGAAAAACGTGCTAGAGAGAGAGATTTTTCTACCAGTGGTTTCTGTCTTAGTGGAGGCCGATCATGCTGTAAATGAGACAAACTATTATTCTGCTTCCCACATAATAAGAGAACACGCGCTGTGGCTGTTTCTGAACACCTTTTAATTAGCATTAATAAACAGATCTGCAGAATGTTCCAGTTGCTCATTTCAACATCAGGAAATTTAAATTGTAGGCTACTTGAATCAAATTGTCTTTCAGTATCTAGGCTATTTACTGATTCATCGAAATATTTCGATGCATACTGAAAAAAAAATTCAATGGATTACACTCGAGACGCTTAACTTCAATCCCTGGACTTCTATCTGCTGCATATTTTTGTTTTCCCCGCTCTTGATTGGGCCGAGCAAGGGGAGGGATTGAAAACCAGTGCTTTCAGCTATAACTGGACTCATATTATTTTAAATGCAGTTTAACAACACAGAGGAAGTGGAGAGTGCATACCAACCTACAGACACATTATTCCACCGAAACTTGTCATATCTTCATTTACTAACATAAACACACTGTACCTCGAGCTGCTGTTTCACTTGTTGCATTTTTAAAACCATGGGTCTGCACTGCGCATGCGCAGTATTTCGCCCCCTCGCGAAAGTGTTGTGAAGTGACGTGAGCGCACTCCAACTCGGACACACAAACAATATGGAGATAGTATATTGTTTATGCGAGATCACATGGATACAAACAGAGCTCTGAAAAGTTTGTTCACCACTCTAACAATTCAGTCATTATTGAACTGTTTGCTGTGTAGGCCGCACGGGTGTTTAAATAAATAAAGTGGCAGAGTTTAACGATATTCAAAGGAGTTATGAAAGATAAACAGCTGAAACTCAGGGTTGTAGTTGTGTTACATTCCATTGTCTTGCATCGCATTTAGCCAAAAGTTATAATTAAAGATATTATATTTCATAAGCTTGTTGATTTAGGGTTATGGCTCAACCAATCTTTTTTTAACAGAATTTGTCATTTTTGTACTGTTGAACAAGTACATCTCAGCACATTGTGTGTGTGTTAGGCTTCAGGGTGTTGGTGGACATTCACCTCCCTTAAACACACCGTGCCTCGAGCTGCTGTTTCCTGCATGCACCGTGCCTCCTCCATTCCAGCCAGAGGGGATGTATGAGGTCATCAGACTGACGCCTTCATCACAGCCTTTTCCCAAGTACTTCCTTGTACCTTTTTTTCCCAATAAGTAGATCTCATGAAAATATTCGGATATAATTTTTCTCTGAGAAACTCATACTCAGGCCATGAAAATCTCCAGAGATATTACAAATCTGTAATATTTACCTGGACCTGTCTTACTGTGGAAATTGAATTGCTTTAAGATGAAACATTGTGATAATCATATTTTATGTTTTATGATACTTTATTATCAAATTTTAAATCAGTGTACATTTGCATTTGAATAGTAGTTCTCTACTCTCAGCACCACATAACCATTGGTTAGCAGTCAGCTTTTTTCTTACACATTTCTCATAGATCAGTTTGTATCTGTCTCACATTAAATAACTATGGAACTGCAAATATTATTTGATCAGGAAAGCTGGATTTCACAAAGCATTCAATAGTTTATCACAACAATGTAGGAAAGCAGTGTTTCCTCATTTTTACCTGGAGTGATGTAGCACATTGAAAGGGATGGGCTGTAGATACAGAGGCATAGAGAAATTGGACACTGTTCAACTGTTGAAATCCCTTTCTCTCTCATCCAGTCCCTACTGCCACATTCAGGACTTCTGGTGCCAGCTATAGAGCAGCACTTATCATTGCAATGCCCCAAGTCAGATCTGCTGGTGATCATTTGTATACAAATCACAGGCCATGCTGTAATGTTGCCTTCGCCAAGACAATGGAGTCATTGTGAAAGAGGATCTGGGTGGCACTTCTGCACATGGCCCTGCAGTGCACTGAGACACAGGCAAACAGAAACATACGCATGCAGCATGTATGCCCAAGCCAAAAAGCTCAAAACACCGCAACACAATGCCTACCTCCGAGGTTGTTGAAAGTCTCATTCTGAATTTTCTGCTGTGCTTTCCATTGATTGTCTCATGTAAATGATTAATGGACAGGATGGCAGGGGAAAGAATGGAGGGCCTACAACCCATAAAGTAACCCTCTGGATATTGCATCATACACTAAGGCTGCATAGACAAAAATGCCAGTCCTAACTTCCTGATGCTGTTAAAGAGAAAATAAATTACACACTGACAACAATGTTCTTTCATACTCTTGTTTAAAGAATGCTTAAAATTTAAACAAGTAGATAACTATTAGAAACACTGCAGCTGAAAATATAATTATTCCCAAAAACCTTGCACAATATATTATCTATTTGAAGAAACCTAAAATTTAAATACTGTATTATAGTATTGAATTATTTAAGTTTCCAGAGTACACAGACAGCAGGATTCTTTCCAACCACTCCACCACATCAGATATTGTTTCTTAGAAAGTGGCTGCTTGTGCTCACATCACCTGAAGGTAAGACTCCATTGTATTCCACTGTCTGCTTCCACTTTCAGTTCTTTGCCGACATTGGATTTGATATTTTATTATAGTGCCAAATTCAACAAGCAACTCAGACTTCCATCCTACACCAGAGGAGGTTATATGGTTAAGCCAAGCTGTGACAGTGTCAGAAAATCGAAAAAGATGGTCTAATTGGATATGTTTGCTCAGATACTCCTTTCTGTTGAATGTTGATGATAAAGAGGCAGGGGCAGCAGCTGTTCTCACTTTGTGCTGTGCTAGAAAGAAAAAAAAGACTAGTTGTCAGGCCTATAAGACATAAAATGTTTTTCCAGATCCAAGGTAACTTTGAAGTACATATCAATTTGTCTTGCAAGCTTTTTTTTCCCATTGTGAAAGAGACAGACCAGTGGTCTGGTGAAAATGTCCTGCTCAGCTTGGCCATCTTTATAAATACTTCCTAAAATCTGCTTTTGTTACAGGTGCTATATGTAAGACTTGATTACCTGTCAAATTCATTCTCCACATTCCAAACAAATGGGGGCAGTATATCATCAGAAAATTTGAGGTGTCCACCCCATCGTAAGAAACAAGGAAACACACAGTAATGTTATACAATTGGCTACCTTTATAAGGTATTGCTAAATAACCAATGTTAGCATTAACGTCTGTTTACTTACCAGTCTAGAAGAAATGTTGTGAATTCAGCATCAAACTTTGTCCCTTTACTTGCCAAGAGCAAGTTTACAGTGGTGGAAAGCAACACCAATATTACAGTGTCTTGCAAAAGTATTCATCCCTCTCGGTGTTTCTCCTGTTTTGTCGCATTACAAGATGGAATTAAAATGGATTTTTGGAGGGTTAGCACCATTTAATTTACACAGTATGCCTACCACTTTAAAGGTACAAATTGTTGTTTTATTGTGATGCAAGCAATGATTAAGCTTAAGAAACAGAAATCTGGAGTGTGCATAGGTATTCACCCCTTTCATATGAAACCCCTCAATAAGAGCAGGTCCAACAAATTAATTTCATAAGTCACATAATTAGTTGATTAAGATTCACCTGTGTGCAATCAAAATGTCATATGATCTGTCATATGATGTCTGTATAAGTCAGCCTGTTCTGGAAGGACTCTGACTCTGCAATACTACTAAGCAAGCAACATGAGAACCAAGGAGTACTCCAAACATGTCAGAGACAAAGTTGTGAAGAAGTATGGATCAGGGTTGTGTGATAAAAAAAAATATCCCTAACTTTGAAAATCCCAGGGAGCACCATTAAATCTATTACAGCAAAATGGAAAGAATATGGCACCACTACAAACCTGACAAGAGAAGGCTACCCACCAAAACTCACAGACCAGGCAAGGAGGGCATTAATCAGAGATGCAACAAAGACACCAAAGATAACACGGAAGGAGCTGCAAAGATCCATAGCGGAGATGGAAGTATCTGTCCATAGGACCACTTTAAGCCATACACCCCACAGAGTGGGGCTTTATGGAAGAGTGGCCAGAAAAAAAGCCATTGCTTCAGAAAACACATTTGGAGTTTGCCCACCAGCATGTGGCAGACTCCCCAAACACATGGAAGAAGATTCTCTGATCAGATGAGACAAAAAATGGAACTTTTTGGCCATCATGAGAAATGCCATGTCTGGTGCAAACCAAACACTTCCCATCACCCTGAAAACACCATTCCTTCAGTGAAGCATGGTGGTGGCAGCATTATGCTGTGGGGATGCTTTTCATCTCCAGGGATAGAAAAGCTGGCCAGGACTGAAGGAAAGATGGATGGCACTAAATACAGGGCAATTCTGGAGGAAAACCTGATTGAGTTGGCCAGAGGTTTGAAACTGGGATGAAGGTTCACATTCCAGCAGGACACTGACCCTAAATATACTGCTAAAGCTACACTGGACTGGTTTAAAGGGAAACATTTAAATGTTTTGGAATGGCCTAGTCAAAGCCCAGACCTCAATCCAATTCAGAATCTGTGGCATAACTTTAAGCTTGCTGTACACCAAAGCAACCCATTTAACTTGAAGGATTTGGAGCAGTTTTGCATTGAAGAATGGGCAAAAATCCCAGTGGCTAGATGTGCCAAACTAATAGAGATATACCCCAAGAGACCTGCAGCTGTAATTGCAGCAAAAGGTGGCTCTACAAGGTATTCATGGAATACCCATGCACACTCCAGATTTGTTTTTTCATCTTAATTATTGTTTGTGTCACAATGAAAAACAATTTGCACCTTTAAAGTGGTAGGCATGTTGTGTAAATCAAATGGTAGTAACCCCCAAATAATAAATTTTAATTCCGTCTTGTAATGCGACAAAACAGGACAAACACCAAGGGGGATGAATACTTTTGCAAGACACTGTATATATGTTAGACTTAGCCTTTTCAGAGAGCATTGTGAATGACTCCAGGTCTTACCTGTTGGGACACAGCAGCCTATGAGAAATAACTTAAAGTTGTTTGCAGAAAATATCACATACAGAAGCATGTGTTTGCATTGCATCTGGTGAGACTGACATTCAACATGCAGCTTGAATCTTACGACACATTTAAACGATCAACTATTAGTAGTCCAACCAACAAGAAATATAGAGGCTATGCCAAACAGGCAAAAATGATGAACAGTCCCTATCTGGTCTTATATCTGCATGCAACACGTCATATGGCCAAATGGGAGAATTTGGGTGACTGTGGTCACCTGGAAATGGATCAGGAAAAAAAAAAAATCACGATGTGACCCAAGCTAGTTCTATATGAACACTGTGAAGACATGTTGTGCTTTTGGTGATAAATATCTAACATGATCTAATAGGAGCTTAGACATGACATTTTTTGGAGTGGGAGCAATAGTGTGATCAGGGCCAAGTGCCTATCACCCATAAATGACCAGGCAGTTGCTTTACATTTAACAATGTCCAAAAGAAACCCTCCATAAAACATAAAAAGCAAAGCTCACAAAGAGATGAAAATAACAAAATGATGGGGAAAAGACAGTAAAAGGATCCCCCCCAAAAAACAACAACAACAACAACAACAACAACGACCTTAGATTAACGCAGCTCATCAGCCCTTGGCCTGAAGGTTAGAGAAGCAGCCTTAGGCCCAAAAAGTTGCTGGTTCAATTCCCAGGACTGGCAGGAAAAAATGCGAAGGGAGTTGAGTAAATAAACAGTACTTTCCCTTGCTTTCTATCATGGCTGAAGTGCCCTTAAGCAAGGAACCTAACCCCCAACTGCTCCCTGGGTGCTGTAACATAGTTCCCCACTGCTCTGGATATACAGTGGTGCTTGAAAGTTTGTGAACCCTTTACAATTTTCTATATTTCTGCATAAATATGACCTGAAACATCATCGGATTTTCACACAAGTCCTTAAAGTAGATAAAGAGAACCCAGTTAAACAAATGAGACAAAAATATTATACTTGGTCATTTATTTATTGAGGAAAATG
>JAODHV010000002.1:31229001-31239956 GCA_027576555.1 Plicofollis layardi | reverse complement strand
GGTGATCTGGGGCTCACTCACCTGAGGTGGGGGAGAGACAGACACAGAAGGGAGAAACGGGAGGGCACCGCGGGTGCGGTGGGCCGGCTGAGGTGGGGCCGGCCGCCGCCTCCGTGGTGGGGGAATGGGGCAAGGACGGGACACAGAAGGAGGGGGAGAGAGAGAGATTTTTGATTTTTAAATGATTCTTTATTAGTTTACAAAAACCTAGCAAAATTCATACAATTAACCTTTTTGTAAAAAATAAAAATAAAAAAATAAAACAAATTAAGAAAGAAAAGAAAATAAACTACAGGAA
Organism: Plicofollis layardi; assembly: GCA_027576555.1. Taxonomy (NCBI): domain Eukaryota; kingdom Metazoa; phylum Chordata; class Actinopteri; order Siluriformes; family Ariidae; genus Plicofollis; species Plicofollis layardi. Next base: position 31,239,658 of record JAODHV010000002.1, on the reverse strand, counting down.
ATGACTAAAAATCAAGTTGTCATCAATAACATTACATAGTGCCTGCCCACAACACCACATAGCTTCAAAAGTTTCTAGATTCTGCATAAGTTTATAAAACTGGAAATCAATCAAGATTCTAGCCTTGACAAGAGCAGGAAACAGAACTAATACATCATCTCCAGGTTGATTCTCGATTTTGTTTTTTCTACTGACATAAATAGACATTTTTGCTTCACCCAGAATAAAATTCAACAGTTTGCACTCATTTTGTCTTCTTTTCTTATATCTAAATCCAAGGATAAAAGTCTCTGAGGAAAACTCCTCATTAAAACAATTGAACAAGCGTCTCAAAATTGTGAACAAAGGCAAGAGCCTTGTACAGTGCAAAAAAGCATGAAAAACAGTTTCCCTCTGAAGACAGAAAGGACAATCTTGACTAACAGCTGGATTTAAGACAGTGACAAAGGCATTAACAGCAACCGCCCCATGAAGGAGCCTCCACTGTAGATCTCCCACTCTTTTAGGCAATGGTGGTTTGTAAAGTGCTCTCCATTCTGGTTTTACGCTTACACTTAACTTTAAAACAGTGCGCCAAGGCGTGTCAGCCCTGCTCAGTAAACATTTCTTATTAAATACTTTTACACAAGCATGATAAAACTGTTTCCCAGTAGCAACACTCAACCCAACTGTGGTTATGCCTGTTAAAAGTAGGTTGGCACCCTCATCCAAGATGGGTGAGAGCTCCAGCCCAGGGAAGTCATCATACATATCCGGATGCACTGCTCCTGAACAATAGCGCCCAAGCAGCATAGATTCATCTGCAGTGCAGGCGGTGCGCCACTTAACCAGCAGCTGTTTGGCCACACGAAGAGACTTTAGCCCCATGGAGACAGCAAAACTATTGGCATTTTGAAAGTCTGACCCCGCCAGGTCTACTACATCCTTCAGTGTGATAATCCTTGACTCAAGACACCTCCTCTGGAGCGAAGGGAAATCGGGTGAGGAAATGTCCATTCTTGCACCACCAATCACAGGTTCTTGTAGTAGCCAGTGTAAAGAAGTATGTACCCCCTGCCTTCGCACACTAAACATGCTCCAGACCTTTAGAAGGGAATGATAAAAAGGAGGTAACCTTGAGCCATCGATCCTCTGCGGTGCTGTCAAAAAAAGGGACTTATCAATCCCCAAACTCCCACAAGTTCTTAAAATCGTGCAGCTCAGAAGCTTCCAGGCCACAGCTGTAGGTCCAGTAAGAAGTCTTTTCACAAACTGCAACCTAAAGGCAGCAGTTCTGCTTTGAAAATGTATAAGGCCATGCCCCCCCTCATCTTTAGGCAAGAACAAAACAGACTGTGGTACCCAATGTAGTTTATCCCAAAAAAAGTTCCCAACAACAGATTGCAGTTTATTCAAAAGTTCTGGTGGGGGATCCACACAAGCCAGGCGATGCCAAAAAGACGAGGCCACCAAATTATTTATAATAAGCACACGCCCCCTGTAAGACATTTTCGGCAGCAGCCACTTCCACCTTTCAAGCCGCCCATGAACACTTTCTACTGCACCCTCCCAATTTTTCTTCAGGACTGTGTCATTCCCCAGAAAAACACCCAAATACTTGAAACCATCTTTTTTCCACCCCAGTCCATCAGGGAGCCTTGGTGCCCCTTCCTCCCACTGGCCAAGCAATAGAGCCTCACTTTTAGACCAGTTAACCCTGGCTGATGAAACGGACCCAAAATCACCAAGTATATTAAACATTACCTCTATATCCCTTTTCCCACTAACTAGCAGGACTATGTCATCAGCATAGGCTGATAGACGAACAGGAAGGAAAAAGCCAGGTAATGACACACCACTCAAGGCCCCTCTTAACCTATGTAGGAGAGGCTCTATTGCTAGGGAATACAGCATTCCAGACAAAGAGCAACCCTGTCTTACACCCCTCCCAACTTTGAAGGGAGCACTTAAACCACCATTGACTTTGAGGATGCTCTCCACATCACTGTACAAAACCCTGATCTTTCTTACAAAGCCTTCACTGAAACCGAAGGCAAGTAGAACGTCCCATAGATACCTATGCTCCACCCTGTCAAAGGCTTTTTCTTGATCTAATGAGACCAGCCCCACATCAAATCCAAGAAGTTTGGAAACATGAATAACATCACGAATCAAAGATACATTGTCGAAAATGGATCTACCGGGAACACAATAAGTTTGGTCCGGATGGATGACCTGGTTCATTACCTTGGACAGCCTATTGGCCAAGACCTTAGACAGTACCTTATAATCACTACACAGGAGCGACACAGGTCTCCAATGCCTAATATCAGTGAGGTCGCCTTTTTTAGGGAGAAGGGTGAGGACTGCTCTGCGACAGCTCACCGGCAGGCGTCCTCCAGCAAGACTATCGTTGAGCACGGCAAGCAAGTCGTCACTTATCTCCGACCAAAAACACTTATAAAAATCCACAGGAATGCCATCTAGGCCTGGAGCTTTGCCACTTTCCATACCCTGAAGGGCTCTCTCCAGTTCCTCCAGCGTCAGTGCAGCGTCAAGCTCAGCATTAGATTCAATTGAAATTTGAGGCAGATCACTCAGAAAAGATTTATCAGACCGTCCCTCCTCGAGTTCGCTCCTGTATAGATCCTGATAAAAATGAGCAGCTCTGTTCCGAATCTCCCAATCATCAGTCAGTAAAGTTCCAGACTCAGATTTTAAAGAATGAATGAATCTTTTCTGGCCATTTTTCTTCTCTAGACTAAAAAAGAACTTTGACGGAACATCCATCTGTTCCACGCTCCGAAAACGTGAACGGACCAAAGCACCTTTAGCATTAATCCCTAGCAACTCAGCTAATGCATTCCTTTTTACTTTCATATTTTCAATTTCAATATGACTCCCAGTAGAGTAAGCCAAATTTTGAATTTCTTTTAGCTCCTCTTCCAAAATCTCAATAGACCGGGTTCTGTCTCTTGTGATGTTTTGAGTGTATTGCTTACACAACTGCTGAATTTGTATTTTTCCAACATCCCACCATTGTTGCAATGAAGCAAAAGATGCTTTGCTTCTCCTAAAACCAGTCCAGAAAGTCTTAAAAACATCACTGAAGTATTTATCCTGAGTAAGAGCTACATTGAAGTGCCAGTAAGCACTTTTTGGCTTCACAGAGCTCAAGACGATCCCACAGATAACCAGCCCATGATCAGAGAAAGCCACAGGGGAAATTTCACAATTTCTAAAAATATTTAAATGGTGTTTGAAAGTATAAAATCTATCAAGCCTGGCCAAGGAGATCATATTATCATAAGCATGAGTCCAAGTATACTGCCTGTGCTCTTTATGAAGAGTCCTCCACACATCACTCAGGTCATGCATGTGTATACACTGACTAAGTTTTCTACGTGAAAGCATGTGTGGTTCTATATGGTTCCTGTCTAGGTCATGTTCTGTGCAATTAAAATCTCCACCCACAAACAAATACTCGTCATTGCTACACCCAGCTATGGTAGTAGATAAAGTATCCAGGAAAGACACTCTATCCGCTGCTTTTGTGGGGGCATATATACAAATGAAAATGAAAACATAATTTTCAAAAAGTGCCCTGACTTTAAATAGTCTGCCTTGCACAACCTCCTCAACCTCATGGGAAATCGGAATGAAATTCTTTGCAAATAAAATTGCAACACCACCACTGACAGAAGTGCTGTGACTTAAAAGAGAGAGCCCACTCCACTCTAAAGCCCAGTCCGCTGCATTCGCAGTATCGCTATGCGTCTCCTGCAAGAGAACGACATCTAAGCACTTTACACTGAGCAGCTCATAAAGCTCCGCCCTCTTTAAGGGGTCTCTTGCCCCATTTATGTTCAGGGAAGCAATACGAACCATACTCATAAATAAAAGCAAAAAGCAAGAAAGAACACCAAGTATATTCATGAATACTACAAAAAAGCTTAATTACTGTTTTTATCTGTGTCATCCAACAGAACGTTTAACTTCGTAACAAACTTTTTCAGTCGGTAACCTTCTTGCTTTGTGACAAGACCTTCAGACATGAACAATTTTGCTTTAGTTATAAATTGCTCTATGTCAGGAAAATATGTATCAATCTGAAGCTTTTTAACATGCTTAGTTTGTTTCAGAAAGTTCTTAATGTCTTCCACCGTATATGACTGAGCGGCAACACCACTCAAACGCAAACTGCAGCTGACACTGCAGTCAGAGTCGAACTCGCTTTCTGATTCATTTATCGTTTTACTTTGAGCTTTGCTATGGACCTTAGCAGATTTAGTTTTGTTAAAATCATGAGCCTGATTTCGTCTTCTCTTTTGTCTGGATCGGGGAATTTTAAAGGTTGAGCCTACTTCCTCTGCCTCCATTTGGGAACTTTCATCTTCAGCATCATTATCATCAGTCTGATCAGCGTCTAATGCGCTGTTTTGAGAGGTATTAGCGCTAGGTATAACAGTGGGCTCAGTTTGAGTATCTTCCCCAGGACTATTATGAGGCAAGGTGGTCTCTGGCTGAGGCCCCTTTCCCTCTCCTTGATCCTCTTCTGCACCCTCCCCTACACTAGTGGAGTTATTACAATCAGTGGGTTGCCCGGCTTCACTATTCTGCTCGCTAAGGTCACCCAACACATTAGGTCTAGCGGGAACTGGTTCATCCCTTTTATCAGGACAGGCCCTCGCCAGATGTCCAATTTGCCCACAACTAAAACATTTCATCAAGCGAGAGGAAACGTAGATAGGGTAGCTAAACCCTTCCACCGTCACATTTAGGGTCAGATCCAAGTCACTATTATTGTCCAAAACCATGTATACAAAACGTCTAAATGACACAACATGTCTGAGCAGTGGGGAATTGGTAGATATAGCTATCTTCCTAATAGGTGACACCAGTTTGCCATAGCGGGACAGAGTTTCTCTGAATACCTCATCCTTAATGAATGGGGGAACATTAGAGATGATCACTTTCTTGGCAGGGGAAGATAGAGGAAAAACTGGGGTAAAAGTCCCGCAAACTACAACACCACTTTCAACAAGGGCGTTTACCAAATCAACTGAATCCAAAAACAAAACAACTGCGCTGTTCATTCGAGCAGCAGAAATAATTCTATCGTGCCCTATGACTTCACCTATGGCTAAGCTGCAGTCTTCGACACTAGCACCAGAAGTGATTTTAATGCCATGTCGCTGCGTTAAAGATTCAAACTTCTCTATACCTGAGGCGGCCATACTACCAGCATGGCAGTGCCTCGGTAAGAGAAAAAACTAAACAAAGCCCACCAAAAGTAAACCTAAACTAACTTACACACAATAAACAATAATCCACCAACAAATCAAACCCATAAAAAGAAAAGATAAAGAAAGAGAGAAAGAGCAAAGAATCAGAGATGCCGGCACGGCCGCACTCAGCACTCACTCACACGCTCAGGCCCCGCCCACTCACTCCGCATGCGCACAGACAGAGAGAGAGAGAAGGACAGATCACTCAGAAATTAAATTTTTTGGAATTGAGTTCAAATGCAGTAACAAAAATTCACTCATTTGCTAGTTTACCTAGTGACTTAAACGGTTAAACCTTCTGTCTTATTTTTTAAACGATCGTTGGAACCTCAGTTCAGTATACTGTTAGCTAATGTGTCAAATAACTCTTATTAAAAACTTGAGCCCCAAAGCCAATAAAACTATGACACCTTAATTGAATTTTGAGTGACAGCTCAGATCTATTTGGAGATGGGGAAGAGAGTTATTGCAAAGAGTACAGCAAATAGTTGAGTTAAACTGAGTGATTCTTCAGTTCAGTATGTCATCAGTGTAGGATTTCTGACTAACAAGTTGAATTTCTAGACTGATAATTAGCTTTGAAGAGTGATATAAATCTACTTTATAGATGGTTACAATTACTACAACAACCTTATTCACACATGATTGAGTGTTCATTATGACACCCACACAGGGTCTCCTAAAATGGTCTTACATACTATAAAGTATTCATAAATGCATACGTGTGAGAAATGGATAAAAGACAAGGGAAAGAATTTTAGAAACTTTATGCTTTGAGAGGGGGAATCTGTGTCCCTTTGTGTGTGTGTGTGTGTGTGTGTGTGCGCGTGTGTGCGCATGCTACCAGAATCCCAGCAGGAGCTTTGTCTCAGTATAAGGGCAAAGTCAAGTCCCAAAATGCCACTCAGCCAGACATGCCCATCACTTCATGTGACCTTTGACCCTGCAAGGGTCCTTTTACTGATGGGATCCAATTTGACAGAGTTCAAAGCTCTGAACGGTATTTGACGCGCCCCCTTGGCAAGCCACTGGAGGCCAAAAGACATTGCCTTTCGCAATGTTTTATGTCATTTTGAAGTCAGACACTTGCAGTTACCGGTAGCAATGGGAGAGAACAAAAAGGCTTAGTGAATGACACGAAAAAGGATTCAGATCCCATTGCTGTGCATGTTAATTATGAAACAATTATGAAAAACTCTGAGCCTAGTTATGATATGAATCAATCATCCTGTCATTGAGATTTGGTCTGTTTGCTTGGACAGTATGTTTCAGAGTACCAATTTTTGTGTTCTGTAGCCAAGACTGTAACACATGATATGATCAACTGATATTATTCAAGACGGTATCTTCCCACAAGTATTAAAAATTATTATTACACTTATGAGAGTTTCTGGATTTCAGCTTTCTTTAAACATAGTATACATTTTAATGAAGACAACATACAATAGGTTGCAACAATGATGTTTTCAAAATTTAATCAGTGAAGCAAAACTATGTGGGGAAACAGTCTTTCTGGACAATTCACACATTCTGCAACAATATTTCCAAATACAGTGTGTTTCACTCTAAGTCTCTTGGTGATACTAATGGTGTGGAGGTACATTTGGGCCAAAAACTGGTGTGTAGCTAACTTAAGACATCAGCACTGCAACCTTGTGGCCCAAGACCAAAAATGAGCTGAGAGTTCCTGGGGATGGTAGGATATTTCTTATGCCTAACTATTTGGACCTAACCAGCTCACTGATCTGATCTCATTAAGAAGGAGAATCATATTGGTTTCTTTAGTTGGAACATTGTCAGCAGGTCTTTATTAGGGTTACCCTCTGGATTTTTCTCTTTACGTTACAGATGGATGCATTGGACAAGGGGGTAGTAGGCCATTTGTCCTAGGAGGTGGAGGGGAATGACCACTTGGTGCTGTACATCAGCAGTAAGTTCTAGGTGCCAGAGATACAGTACTGTAGAAATGGAATGTCTCAACATCAAGTCAGTGATCTCTGACACTCTAATGTTGCTTAATAGGAACTATAAGTTACTGCCATGCAGTGGGAAACTCCCCTACAATAGAAGCACATGATATGGCTCCAGATTATGATCCTGATTATGATCTCCAGAACACTTATCCCCCTTCCTGATAAGTTCTCAGGAGAAGTATCTGAGTGCAATGGATTTCTGCGACAAAGCTATCTGTTTTTCAGTGCTCAGACAAGGACCACAGAGCAACAAAAACAGCCCAGTTTATCAACCTTCTGTCAAGACTCAGAGGCCACAGGTGCTGAACCCAATGAGCAGCTACCAAAATACAGATAGGAACAGAGGCATACCTGAAGAGTGGAGGTGAACAGACAAGAAGCAGGCACAGCAGCAAAGTGAGAAGTATCCTGGCCAGTTTCAAGAGAGGCAGAGAGGACGCAGTATAACAGTCACAATACTCCCAGGAGAAATCTGAGAAGAGCACACAAAAAGGGAAAACAGAGTCCTGAGTCAAGCCCCAGTCAAAAAGTTCCAAAACATGGCAGGCAAAAATTCATAATCCAAAAACGTAATCCAAGTCCAGAAACAAGAGAGACAGCAAAAAAAACACAACGAGATCGTGAATGTGACTAAACATAACAATGAGTATTTATCTGTGTCATGTAATGCTCTTAGCAGTGTTAATATAGAGTGGGTAACCACAAATGCGTAGCAGGTGTGCTAGCGCAGCAGTGGGGAGAATGGGGGAAAATGTGGAGTTGAGCGCAAAGGTGCAGGTCAGCATTTGGAAGTTCCGGGCTGGATCATGACAATACCCCCTCCTTACAGATGCCTCTGGGCATCCTAGACAGAGCCCTTGGATTCTTTTGGTGGAAATCCCTGATGAGCACAGGGTTGAGGATGAAATGTGCTGGCACCCAACACCTCTCCTCAGGGCCATAACCCTCCCAGTTGACCAGATACTGTACCCCCCAACCTCATCAATGGGCCTTTAATAGTTTCCTGACTGTGTAGGCCTCACCTCCATTGATAATCTTGGAAGAGGGGAGCCTTGGAAGGGGGGGAAGGGGCTAGAGACCAGGGGTCTTAGTTGGGAGACATGAAAAGACCGGTGAAGGCGTCGCATAGATTTGGGTAATGACAATCTCACAGTTTTGGGATTAATGACCTTAGGAAAGGAACCAACAAACTGGGGGCCAGTTTATGGGAAGGAACCTTGAGAAGGAGATTGGCCATGGACAACATGACCCTTTGCCGTAAACAGGCAGTAAACAGGAGTTGGCTTGTGATGTCGATCTGCCATCCTCTTGTATGTGTGCTCGGAGCATAACAGGTGACATCTGGCACGTGCCCAAACTCTGCAACAGCGTTGGATGAAGGCTTGGGCTGAAGGGACAGATGCCTCCTCCTCCTCCTGTTTGGGGAAAAGAGGGGGCTGGTAGCTGAGGCAACACTGGAAGGGGGACAGTCCAGTGGACACTGAGGTAAGGCTGTTGTGGGCGTATTCAATCCAAGGAAGCACCTGGCTCCAGGAGGAAGAATCATTGGATGTTAGGCATTGTAGGGCGACCTCCAACTCCTGATTGGTATGCTCCATCTGCCTATTAGTCTGGGGGTGGTAACCTGAGGAGAACCAGGGAGTGGCCCCAGTGAGCTTGCAGAATTCCTTCCAGAAGTGAACAGAGAACTGAGGGCCTCTGTCAGACACAATATCCATAGGTAGACCGTGAATCACATGGCTGATAAACAGTTCAGCCATTTCCTTAGCTAAAGGCAGCTTGGGGAGGGGAATGCAATGAAGTAATCAGCAATTATCATGATGCAGGTGTTAGCCTTGGAGCTGGGGAGGCCAGTGACAAAATCCACCTCAATGTGGGACCAAGGACAGCGAGGTACAGGTAAGGGTCTTAATAGTCCAGTGGCAAGTTGGTTGCTTGCCTTGTTTCTGGAGCAGATGTCACATGCCACCACAAAGGTCCTAACATCCCGGTACATGGTAGGCCACCAGAAGCATTGCCTGAGGACAGCGAGGGTCCAGGCTGCCCCAGAGTGACAGGTTGGGGAGGAGCTGTGCCCCCACTGAAGCACCTGGGAGCTCACACAAGGAGGCACATGAAGACAGCCAGGTGGGCCATTACCTGGTCACGGATTACTGGGTAGGGCATTTTGGATAGCAGTTTCTTTGTCAAGCTGGGCAGTGGCCATGAAACAATGGGCAGGGAGGATGGGCTCGGCAGTGCCTTGCTGAGAGTCCAGAGAAAACTGCCTGGAAAGAGCATCTGGCTTGACATTCTTAGAGCCTGGTCTAAAAGAGAGCATAAAGTAGGAGAAAAACAGTGACCATCTGGGTTGATGTGCGTTGAGATATTTGGCAGACCTGAGGTACTCGAGATTCTTTGGTTTGTCCAAATGATGAATGAAATCTCAGTCCCCTCCAACCAGTGCCTCGACTCTTCCAGGACCAGCTTGATAGCTAGCAGTTCTTGATCCTCAATACCATAGTTGTGTTCAGCTGGAGTCATGCGACCAGAAAAGAACTCACAGGGGTTTGTTCAGTGCTGTATATCAGCCACAAGCTCTCCATGCAAGAGTCGAAATACAACATGATAGAAAAGGAGTGTCTGGGCATCAAGTGGGTGGTCCTCACTCTCTGCTACTACCTGCTAGGATGCCCATTCACCCTCTGTTCCTATCATGCCCCACTCTAGATGGATCCACCACATGAAGGATGCCAATGCATGGATCACTTGTTGGTATCTGGCCCTTCAGCCCTTTAAATTCAAGGTGGTCCACAGGCCAAGGGCACAGATGGTGGTGGTGGATTACTTCTCCTGCCGGGGGGGGAAGTCAACTGCAGGCCAGATGGCTCCCCAGCCTGAGTTGGGTGGTAAGGGTATGTGGCAGCAGGGGTGTGGTTGAACATCAGCTGTGAATGGTGAGGAGGCAAGTTGAACCAGCAGGTAACATGTGATGAGGTGCGCCTGTGTTAAATTACTTCCTGTCTAATAACTTATGTCTCTGTGTGTCTTTCAGACAGTCAGGAACGAGAGAGAGAGCAGTATCTCCCCACCTGTGTGTGTATGTTTGTGTGTTGGGTTGCCACTGAAAAGTGTCATAATAAAAATAACACACCTGTTCTGAAGACTGCTTCCAGTTCCTCTGTTCCCCCAAAGTTAAAGAGTTGTTACAGCATGAGAATGGGATGACCCAAATCTCCCCCTTGACCTCCTACAAGCTTGGAATGTGTGATAAAAGGAGTTCTCTACTCTCTCCACCATTACACTGTTGTCCTGTCTTACACCCTAGTCCAGGGGTGTCCAAACTGATCCATGAAGGGCTGTGTGGCTGCAGGTTTTCATTCCAGCCATGCAGCAGCACACCTGATTTGGCTTATTCAATCAACTGACACACCCACC
>JAODHV010000002.1:31191159-31209034 GCA_027576555.1 Plicofollis layardi | reverse complement strand
CCAGAAGCAGAACACATACACAGACAGTAATCCAATAAATAAGGTGGGTTTAATCCAGAGAAAGGGCGTGGCAAAAAGGGAAACAAACTAGACAATGAAACAATAGCAAAAATAGTCCAGGTAAAAAAAGGAGGCAAAAACTTGACAAAAAAACGAGGCAGGCAAAGACAAGAAAAACGCTAGTGCAAAAAACCATGAACAAGAAAAACGCTAGTGCAAAAAATCATAAACAAGAAAACTGCTAGTGCAAAAAACCATGAAAAGCATACGAGGCACAGAAACGGCTAGAGTAAACAAACGAGACGTTCTGGCAAAGTCTGTTTCTGAGAACGGCGTTTATAAGGGCAGCAGTGAAAACCAGGAAGTGAATTCAGGTGAGCGCTCGCTGAACGGGGAAGCAGGCAGGATGGAATTCCCGTCCTGGATCCGGATCGGCGTTGACGTGGGAGATACACAAGCTCTGGAGTGGATGTCCGGGGCGGAGCATGACAGTACCCCCCTTCAATGAGCACCTCCAGGCGCTTTAGGAAGAGCGTCGGGGTGTTGCCAGTGGAAGTCAGAGATGAGGGTTGGGTCCAAGATGAACCAGCGGGGACCCAACTTCTCTCCTCAGAACAGTAACCTTCCCAGTCCACCAGGTACTGAAGTCCTCTGCCTCGCCGCCGCATCTTCAGCAGCTTTTTGACAGTGTAGGCCTGGAAACCAGAGGTTTTAGCTGTGATACGTGGAATGTGGGGTGAATGCGTCGCATGGTGAGTGGTAGTGCCAGTCTGATGGAACATGGATTGATTACCTTACTGATGAGGAAGGGTCCCACGTAGCTGGGAGCCAGCTTGCGGGAGACGGTTCTGAGGGGCAGATGGCGCATGGAGAGCATGACTCGTTGCCCCACCCGGTAGTTGGGCACCTTAGAGTGGTGTTTGTCAGCCTGCCTCTTGGATGCTAGGGTGGAACGTAGGAGTCTTCTCCGGGCCAACGCCCACATCCTCCTGCAGCGGCGTATGAATGTCTGGGCTGAGGGTACAGTGACCTCCTCCTCTTGGTTGGGGAAGAGTGGTGGTTGGTAACCTAAGGAGCATTGGAAGGGTGAGAGACCTGTGGCAGATGAAGGCAGGGTATTGTGAGCGTATTCAACCCAAGATAGATACTTACTCCAAGAACTGGCATCCCTGGACACCATGCACCTGAGTGCCACCTCCAAATCTTGATTCGCCTGTTCCACCTGGCCATTGGTTTGGGGATGGAAACCTGAGGAGAGACTACAGGAGGCCTCAGTGAGTTTGCAGAAGGCCCTCCAGAACTGCGCAGTGAACTGAGGGCCCCGGTCGGAGATGATGTCAGTGGGGAGTCCATGTATGCGGAAAATGTGGAGGATGAGTAAGTCAGCGGTTTCTTTAGCTGTGGGAAGCTTGGGCAGAGGGATGAAGTGGACTGACTTAGAGAAACGGTCAATGACCATGAGAATGCATGTGTTGCCACCTGAGTTAGGGAGTCCTGTGACGAAATCCAGGGAGATGTGTGACCAGGGTCGATGAGGAGTTGGGGGGGTCTTAGCAAGCCAGCAGGGGGTTGATTGGCTGTCTTGTTATGGGCACATGTGTCACAAGCTGCCACGAACTCCTGGACGTCTTCCTTGATTGATGGCCACCAGAAGCTCTGTTGGATGAGTGCCAGGGTCCGAGCCGCTCCCAGGTGACAAGCCAGCTTGGAGCCATAACCCCACTGCAGCACCTGGGTTTGCACAGAACGGGGAACAAACAGATGGTTACGTGGCATGTTGCTTGAGTTACCGTCCTGCTCCAGGGCCTTCTGCACTAATGTCTCTATCTCAAGTAGGGCGGCCCCCACCAGACAGCGTGGAGGGATGATGGTTTTGGGCATTCTAGACTCCTCCTGGCAGGAAGAGAATATCCTGGACAGGGCAGTGGGTTTGCCATTCTTGGAGCCTGGGCAGTAGGAGAGAGTGAAACGGAACCGGGAGAAGAAGAGAGACCATCGGGCTTGCCATGAATTGAAACATTTGGCAGACTTGAGGTATTCTAAATGTTTTTGGTTGGTCCAGACAAGGAAGGGGAGCCGGTGAGACAAGAAGGAGCAGGGGTGGACCTTGTCATCACTGGCCCTCTGGGAAAGAATGGCTCTGACCCCTGACTCGGAAGCATCGACCTCCACAATGAACTGTTTGGCCGGATCAGGTATGGTGAGAGTGGGTGCTGTGGTGAATTTATGTTTAAGCATGGAGAAGGCTCTCTCTGCTTCCTCCCCCCACTTAAATGGGCTCTTGATTGAGGTCAACGCTGTGAGAGGTCCGGCCACTGTGCTGAAGTCATGGATGAAGTGTCTGTAGAAATTAGCGAACCCCAGGAAATGCTGGAGCTCTCATCACAAAGATGGGGTGGGCCAGTCAGCAACTGCCTCAAGCTTGAGGGGGTCCATCCGGATTCTCGCCGGGAGATGATGAACCCCAGAAGTGAAACAGAGCTTTGGTGAAATTTGCTTTTTTCCGCCTTGACAAAGAGCTTATTTTCTAGCAGGCACTGGAGGACCTCCCAGATGTAACCTCACTGTTCCTCCAGGGAGTGGGAGAAGATCAGGATCTCATCCAGGTACACAAAAATGAAGATGTTGAGGAAGTCCCTTAAGACATCGTTAATGAGTGCCTGGAAGACTGTGGGCGTGTTGGTCAGGCCGAAAGGGACCACAAGGTACTCGTAGTGACCAGTGGCAGTGTTAAAAGCTGTCTTCCACTTGTCCCCCTCCCTGATTCTGATGAGATGGTAGGCATTGCATAGATCCAGTTTGGTAAATACCTTGGCTCCCTGGAGTAGTTCAAAGGCCGTGGTCATGAGCGGTAGTGGGTAGCGGTTCTTGACCGTGATGGCGTTGAGACCTCGATAATCAATGCAGGGGCGGAGTGACTTGTCTTTCTTCTCCACGAAGAAGAATCCCACCCCTGCTGGGGAGGAGGAAGGGCGGATGATCCCAGCTGCCAAAGACTCAGAGCTGTACCTCTCTATGGCTTGCCTTTCGACTGGAGAGAGAGTAGAGTCGTCCCTTGGGTGGCACCGTCCTGGGCAGGAGATCGATTCCACAGTCATAGGGTCTGTGAGGAGGGAGGGACACTGCTCGGGTCTTACTGAAGACGAGTTTTAAATCCAGATATTCCAGAGGCACGTCAGAGAGATCGGGAAACTCGCTGGCTGAAGGCTGCGGTGGTTTGGCGGGAGGCAGAGCGGAGTTCAGGCAGGAAGCTAGGCAGAACTGGCTCCAGCCTAAGATGGTGTTGTTGGCCCAGTTTAGATGGGGGTTGTGCAGCATTAACCAGAGTAGTCCTAGAACGATGGGTAGGTGGGGGTCGTTCATGACGTGAAGTTGGATGGTTTCTGAATGATTAACGGAAATCCTCAGGGTGAGCAGGGTGGTAAGGTGGGTGACAGTGGTCAAGCCGGTGCCACTGAGTGTCAGGACAGTGAGAGGAACATCGAGAGTGAGTAATGGGATTCCCAGACGCTTGGTGGTGGCTGAGCAGATCAGGTTCCTGTCCGCCCCTGAGTCAACGAGGGCCTGGAGGTGGTGATGCTGGTTGTCACGGTGCTCCGCCGGCGCTGTCATTCCTCAGCTGACACCTGAACCCGGTCTACCTGCATGGGTTCGATGGACGAGGCAGGAGATGGAAAGGAGGTGAAGCTGGGGCGGGTCTTCTCTCTCCTTCATTACTGGATACAGGCATCAATATGGTTGGCGAGGTCCATGAGGCTGGAGAGGTCTGATGGCAGTTCCTGTGACACCAATTTGTCCTTAATGGTGTCAGACAAGCCATGCAGGAACACGTCGACCTGGGCGCTCTCGTTCCAACCGCACAATGCCGCCAACGTCTGGAACTCGATGGCGTAGTCTGAGGTAGACCGGGACCCCTGCCGCAGCTCCATGAGTTCTCTAGCTGCCTCCCGGCCAGACAGAGAGCAGTCGAAAGTTCGCCTCATCTCCTCGGAGAAATTTTTGAAGTTGGAGCAGAAATGTGCATCGGTGTCCCAGACCACTGTTCCCCACTCCCTGGCCTTGCGGGTGAGGAGCATGATGATATACACTACCCAGGAGTGTTCTGTGGGGAAGGCCAGAGGTTGCAGTTCTAGAATTAATGAGCATTGAGACAAGAATGATCTGCTGGTACCTGGTTCTCCATCGTAGGGTTGAGGCGCTGGGAGTCTCGGCTCACGGAGAAAGGCGGTGGCAGGAGCTGAAGTAGGAGACAGCTGGGCTGGGGTAGGCATGGCTTGATAACGCTGCATCTGCGTGGTGATGAGGTTGAATGAATTGGACAGGGTGGCGAGGTTCTGAGTGATCTGTCATAAGTCTTGTTGATGGGTCCCAAGGAGAGTCCCTTGTTGGATGGCTGTTCTCAGATGGGCGAATTCTGCTGGATCCATGATGGCCAGAACGTACTGTTACGGGTGGCAGAGGTGTGGTGAAGTTGGACCCAAAAGCAGAATACGCACACAAACAGTAATCCAGAAAGTGTAGTGGGTTTAATCCAGGAAAAAAGCGTAGCAAAAAGGTAAACAAACTAGATAAAGAAACAATAACAAAATAGTCCAGGTAAAAACGGAAATGATAAACTAGACAAAAAACAAGGCAGGCAAGGACAAGAAACATGCTAGAAAAAAAAAAACATGAAAAACTTTCGAGGCACAAAAACAACTAGAGTAAACAAATGAGACGTTCTGGCAATGTCTGTGGCTGAGAACAGCATTTAAATAGGCAGCGGCGATAACCAGGAAGTGGAGGCAGGTGAGCGCTCACTGAACGGGGAAGCAGGCAGGATGAAATTCCCGTCCCAGATCCAGATCGGAGCTGATGTGGGAGATCCGCAAGCTCAGGAGTGGATGTCCAGGGTAGAACATGACAAGGAGATAAAGCGCTCATTCTACTGCCCACGTCGAGCTGAAAATTACTCACCAAGTGGCAAGGGTCCTTCGAGGTCAGACGGTGAATAGGGAAGTTGAATATGAGGGCAGGCATATTCAACAGATAGGGGCAATGGATGTCGAATTTACCACCTCATTCTCCTGAAACTGTGGAGAACGGAGGTTCCTTTGGCTCTGGCGACAGTAGTTCCCAAGAGGGTAGAGCTGGGACTGGAGAAAAGTCCAAAAGGTGAGGCCAATTTCACCCCAGTCCCCCGTGGAGACCACCTCTCACTGTCCCGGAGAGCACAGGTTATCAGGTTGTAGGAGGAATTCTGTGGTGTTTTTGCCCCTCCCTGATCACACTAACTTCATAGAGCACCCACATACAGACTCTTCCAGGGGTGGTGGTGGTGATCCACCCATATCGGCTCCCTGAGCACAAGAAAATGTGGTGTTGAATGAACTCAAGGCAATGCTTGGCATGGGAGTAATTGAGGAGCCGCACAGCGACTGGAACAGCATGGTGGTCTTGGTTCCCAAGACTGACAGGATGGTCCAGTTCTGTGTGGACTATGGAAAAGTAAATGCGTATCTAAATCTGATGCATATTCGATACCTAACATTGATGAACTGCTCGATTGGTTAGGTGCAGCTCGCTTTTATTTGACACGAGATTTAACAAAGGGATATTGGCAGATTCCTATGACTCCATTATCCCATTAAAAAAATAGCCTTTTCCACTCCGTCTGAGTTACACCAATTTGTCACCCTTCAATTTGGGTTGTTTGGGGCCCCGGCGACATTTCAGTGTCTCATGGACAGAATCCACCGTTCCCACAGTGTGAATGCCATTGCCAATTTAACTGACATTATTATTCATAGTAATGACTGACAACGGCATTTACAACATCTAAGGGCTGTCTTGAGGCACTCTGGGCTCACGGCAAACCCTAAGTATGCAATTGGACTGGTGGAAGTCTGGTATCTGGGCTTCCACTTGGGTCATAGGCAGGTGTGTCCCCAAACTGATAAGACTGCCTAAGACCCAAGACCAAAAAGGGGTGAGGCAGTTCCTGGGGCTGGTTTGTGCCTAATTTTTGGACATCACCAGCCTACTGACTGACCTCACTAAAAAGGGGGCACCAGATCTGGTCCAGTGGTCGAAGCCATGTGAACAGGCTTTTGTTCAAGTTAACACAGTTTTGTTTGGGAGCCTGCTGTTGCATTCACCTGACTTTTTTGTCCCTTTTATTTTACAGCTCGATGTGTCAGACAGAGGGTTGGAGGATGTATTGTCCCAAGTGAGGGAGGGGGAGGAGCACCCAGTGCTGTGCAAGCTCTTGGTGTGAGAGTCGAAGTACAGCACCATACAGAAGATGTGTTTGGCCATCAAGTGGGTGGTCCTCACTCTCCGGTACTACCTGCTAGGACATCCTTTCATCCTATGTTCTTACCATGCCCTGCTCAAGTGGCTCCACTGAATGAAGGATGCCAACGCACGGATCGCCTGTTGGTATCTGGCCCTTCAAGTACGAGGTGGTCCACAGACTGTGGGCATAGATGGTGGTGGCAGATTACCTCTCGCGACGGGGGGGGGAATCAGCAGCAGGCTGGCTGGCTCCCCGGCCTGAGTCAGGCGGTAGGGGTATGTGGTAGCGAGGCAGCGAGGGTGTGATCGAGTGTTGGCTGAAAATGATGAGGAAGTCAGGTTGAACCAGCAGATAACGTGATGAGTTATGCCTGTGTCTAATTACTGGCTGCTATTAACGTGCGTCTGTGTGTCTTTTAGTGATAGCCAATAATGAGAGAGAGAGCTTTGTCACCCCAGGCGTGTGTGTGTAGTGTGCATGCTAGATCACTGAAAAGTGAAAGTTGAAAATAAACACACCTGTTTTGAAGCCTGCCTTCCAGTTCCTCATTGTCCCACCGCAGAGAACAGTTAGATTTACTTATATTGTCTGCACTTAGGACAGGATCCTGTTAACACATGCAACAATATATTTGTAAACCTTAGCAGTGACTAGGTGAAACAATGTTTTCACTTGTTTTATAGCACAGCACAGTTTAATTCACAAATTCATCTTATTCCCAGGGACTTGTATTATAGCTCCTCTACATAAATGTATGGCTAATAATAACTGAATAAATGTGATATTTAACAAAGAAAAATGTATAAATCATTGATACGTGAACTTTTCTGGAAAATGCTGTTTAAAATTTACAGAAGGAGTCTCAAGTGTCAGTGCATAATGATCAGTAAGTTTTTTTGCCATGGGAAAGTCTTCAGGACTCTGTTCTGAAAGATATGCTGGTAAAAGATATGCTGGTGAGCAAACGATTGAATTGCTTATACAATGTAAGTGATAACAGGAAATAACTTGTCTCACAGGTGTCTGACAATTTTAAATTTAACTATAAACTGTTAAAAAGAATAATGTATCATTCAATAATAAACTGTAAATAAATTGTAATAATTGGGAAATCACTGTGGTATTAGAGGAATTAAACACTTTGGGATGTGCTGTTGCATTGAGCCATATCACACCACCCCATCAGGGATTGATTTTCCTATAACAGCATAAAACCCTGTCGTGTTTTATTCCTGACCTCCACATTAGTGGTAATACAGAGCAGGTACTGTTTGTGTCCTAGTGAGATTCATCACTCCTCCAACTGGTTCCTGACCTTTACTTTTTCTAACCAGATCCAAATCAGAGCACTTAGAACTTTTGGGTCGGTCTCCATGGCGATTATGGTCCATCCATAAACACTGACGTTCAGTTCCTCTTGTGGGACTATGAAGAGTGTAGACACTATAAGAAAAGTCTCTACATGAGTTCAATACATATTATAGTACTCATTCAGAAATACTGCGATAATGAAAACTCTTCTTTTTCTTCTTTCGGCTGTTCCTGTTACGGGTCACCACAGCCGATAACGTCCCTCCATATCCTCCTTTCCTCTCCATCTTTTTCTGTAGCATCAACCGTCCTCATGTTCTCCTTCACCACATCCATAAATCTCATCTTTGGTCTTTGTCTTTTCCTTCTTTACTTTGTACAGGTGACCCCAGATATTTGAACTCATCTGCTTTGACCACCTCTGTTACTTGTAGCTGTTCCATTCCACTGTCCTCACTCTCATTCATGCACATGTACTCTGTCTTGCTCCTACTGACTTTCATTCCCCTTCTCTCTAGTGCATACCTCCATGTCTCTAAGTTTTCTTCCACTTGCTCCCTGTTGTCACTGCAGATAACAATATCATCTGCAAACATCATTGTCCATGGGGCCTCTTGCCTGGTGTCGTCTGTCAATTATCATTGCAAACAAGAAAGGGCTTAGGGTCGAGCCCTGGTGCAATCCAACATCCACCTTAAATGCCTCCATCATTCCCACTGCACATCTCACTGCTGTCACACTGTCCTCAGACATATCCTGCATCAATCTCACATACTTCTCTGCCACTCCCAATTTCCTCATGCAGTACCATAACTCCTCTCGGCACCCTGTCATATGCCTTCTCTAAATCCACAAACACACAATGCAGATCCATCTGGCCTTCTCTATACTTTTCCATCACCATTCTCAAAGCAAGTATTGCATCTGTAGTACTCTTTCCTGGCATGAAACCATATTTCTGCTCACATATCTCCACATCTCCCTTCAGCCTAGTTTTCACTACTCTTTCCCATCACTTCATGCTGTGGCTGGTCAACTTTGTCTCTATAGTTATTGCAGCACTGGACATCACCTTTGTTCTTGAATATTGGTACCATTATACTACTTCTCCACTCCTCAGGCATCCAAGATCTTATTGAACAATATAGTCAAAGAGCCAATTGCCATCTCTTCTAAGCACCTCCATGCCTCCAATGGTATATCATTTGTGCTGACTCTCTTACCACTCTTCAGTCACAGCTTTTCTTACTTCCTCCTTGATATGCTGTACTTCCTGATTCACTGTCTCCACCTTGGCCAACCTTCTCTTGCTTTCATTTTCTTCATTCATCTGTTTCTCAAAGTACTCCATCCACCTTCTCAACACACACTCCACTTGTCAGTACATTTCAATCTGTATCCTGTCCAATCTATCCTGCTGCACATCCTTCTCAGCTTGATCTCATTGTCTTGGTATAGGTCCTTTTCTCCATCCTTAGTGTCTAACCTTTCATATAGTTCATCATACAGCTTTTCCTTTACTTTTGCCACAGCTTTCTTTGCATCTCCTTGTATTCTTGTCTGCTCTCTTGAGTTCTGTTTTTATCCCAGTTTTGCTTTGCCAACTTCTTCCTCCTTATACTCATACTCTCCTGGACTTCCTCATTCCACCACCAAGTCTCCTTGTCTTCTTTTCTTTGTCCTGCTGTCACTCCCAACACCTTCCTAGTTGTCTCCCTCACCACTTGTGCCACAGTTGTCCAATCGTCTAATACCTCTTCACCCAATGTCTGTCTCACCTTAAATTCTGACTTGAAATATTCCTCCTTCAACTTCCATCATCTAATTTTTGGTTTAGCTTTCTCATTCGTCCTCTTTTTTCCTCCAAGGTCATCCTTTCAACCACCTTCTGATGCTGCTTAGCTACACTCCCCTGCCATCACGTTGCAGTCTCCAATCCCCTTCAGATTGCATCTCAGACATAAAATATAGTCCACCTGAAAAACACCTTCCTCCACTCTTATGTTAATCCATGCTTTTCTTTCTTCTTAAAGTATGCATTCACCACAGCCATTTCCATCCTCTTTGCAAAATTCACCATCATCTGCCCTTCCACATTTCTCTGCTTCACTTTGTACCTCCCCATCATCTCCTCATCACCCCTGTTCCCTTCTCCAACATGTCCATTTAGGTCTGCTCCAATCACCACTCTTTGCTTTTTTGGTATACTTTCAACTACTTCGTCCAACTCACTCTAGAATTCTTCCTTGTCCTCCATCTTGTACCGCACTTGAGGGGCATATGCATTGACAATGCTCATCATCCCTTTGACTTCATGCTCATCACTTTGTCACTGACTGATGATTTCTCTCTTATTTTTAAAACTTTTGATCTCAACACAAAGAAATAAAAACTCACTTGAGAATTTTTGGATCCAGCTGGATCCTTCAGCCGTGATGAACTGTGGCTAAGAAGTGATGTCAGAGCGCAGATCTCCGGAAGTTGGTATCTCCCCCTGTCTGTTGAAGGTTGGCTGCAGGGCATGGATGTAGATTGCCTCCTTAACACTATGCTCAAACCACCTGGGGTCCCTGTCTAGCACTTTAATATCCTCAATGTTGACACTGGTCAGGACAGACCTTGTGTATGTGGTATAACACCTCAGAGAAGTTGACTGAGCTAGAATGCCTATGCTCCCTGAACCTCTGAGGGCATACTCAGTCTCTCCAATGTAAGAATCCTTGCAAGAAGCACATAGGATAAGATAGACCAGGTTAATAGTCTCCCCTTTCTCAGACTTGTCCTTGGGTGCAATGAGTATCTGCCTCAATTTAAAACATGTCTGGATACCTTTGGCTTGATAGATCCTCCTAAGAGTTTCCAACAGGCCTTTCATGTAAGGTATGGTGACAAGACCCTTGCTTTTCCCCATGCCAGGCTTGTCCCCCCAATTGGTTGATGTTGCATCAGTACAGTAGTTTTCTGCATAGGTAATTTCACCCTATCGATGGCCAGGAGAGGTAACCACAGTTCCGAAGGGCTAAGCACATGTGGTCGATCAGAGATAGATAGATAGATAGATAGATAGATAGATAGATAGATAGATAGATAGATAGATAGATAGATAGATAGATAGATAGAATGCCTTTATTGTCACTGCACAAATGTACAATTAAATTTTAGTTCATCATAGTAGAGCAAAGCTACTGCTTACATGCACACTGCCACTCTTGGGCACTTCAGCCTAAATCAAGAAAAGCAATAGAAGCATTATTCTCAACTTCAGTTGTGAATTTAATGTTTGGGTCAAAGCTGTTCAGATGGTCTGTGAACTCCTGGGCATAACATTTGATTTTACAGTGGGTGTCATTGACGTAACAGAAACACCAACCTGGGGGGTGGGGGGCAGTCTGAAGGGCCCTCTGTTCCAAATCTTCAAGGCACAGATTGCACCCTATGGGGGGACACAGGTGACCCCATTACAGCTCTGTGAATCTGTTTATAGTACACCCCATCATATACAAAATGTGTTGTCTCTAGACACCATTTTAATAGGTGTATTATCTGCTTGATGTTTAGATTTGTTCTGTCTGATAGGCTCTGGTCATTTTTCAGTCTGCGTTGTATCATGTCAAGGGCCTTGTCCACTGGTACTGAAGTGAAGAGGGTGGTCACATTGTAGGACCTCAATTCCTCATCATTGATGGTAAGAGCCTTGATATTGTCAACCAAGTCTTTGGAATTCCTTACATGATGTGGAGTAAGACCGACTGGGGGGACAGAATAGACACCAAATGTTTAGCAATCTCATAAGTAATGGAACCAATGCTGTTAACAATGGGCCTGAGTGGACGGTCCACCTTGTGTATTTTGGTAAACCATATAGAACTTTGTAGGAGCCTCGGTGGTGGGGTACATTTTTCTATAAGGCCTACGGATTTCAGAAATTCCATGGCTATGTTTATGGCCTACCAAAGTTCATGGCAGAGACAGACCACAAGCTGTTAATAGCCATCATGGAGATGTCATCACGCATTCAATGACTAATGATGAAGTTCCAATGCTATGATTTTGACCTGATGTATACACCAGGCAAGTACATAGTGCTAGCTGATGCTCTGTCAAGGGCTACAACACACAGTGAAGACCAGGATGAGTATTCCACGGAAAATGATGTGAATCACCATGTGAACATGATCACTGAGTCACTACCTGTTTCTGACATGAAATCAAAGCAGACTGCTGCAGAAACAAAGAAAGATGCAAGCTTACAGAGAGTCATCAAGGTTCTGAATGAGGGTTGGCCAAGAGGGGAATGTCAGCAGTATTACAACATCAGAGGAGAGCTGAGTGTTGTCAATGGGCTTCTACTGAGAAAGAACAGAATAGTCATTTCTCAGTCACCGAGACCAGAGATGCTGAAAAGGTTGCAAGAAGGGCACCTCGGTATAGAGAAATGTAAGAGGAGGGCCTGCACAGCTGTTTACTGGCCAGGATTGTACTATGTACAACATAGACAGGATGGTCTTGACACCTGTCTTAAACACCAATCAAAGCAGCCAAAAGAGCCTATGAAAATCACAGACTTGCATGATGAGCCATGGCAAAAAGTTGGGACAGACTTGTTCCACTTAGATGGAAAGAATTACCTGCTGGTAATTGACTACCTGTCAAACTATCCAGAGATGGTGCTGTTTCCCAACATGTCAGCAACCTGTGTGATCCAACACATGAAGTCAATATTTGCAAGACATGGGATTCCCCAGATTGTCTACAGTGACAATGGTCTATCCTACAGCTGCAAAGAGTTTCAGACTTTCACAGAAGAATATGATTTTTGACATGTGACTTTAAGCCCTCTATATGCCTAGTCAAGTGTTAAGGCAGAGAAAGTGCACATCAAACAGCTGCTCAAGAAAGCAAGAGACAGTAACTCAGATCCATATCTAGCTCTTGAGTTACTGAGCATCGCCGCATGAACGTGGCATGCCTCCTGCTGAACTTCTTATGGGACATTGCACCACAATTCCCTACACTACAGAATGAAAGAAGAACAAAGTGAAACAGAAAGAAAAGCTTCTACAGAAGAGACAAAAAGCAAACTGACATATCAGCAAGATGTTAAGTGCCACTGGCAAAGCATGACACCGTGAGAGTACAGGATTCTAACACCTGGACCAAGAAAGCCACCATTTTGGAAGAAATAGGTCCATGGTCCTATATAGTCAGAACAAAGGATGGTCAAATCCTTAGAGAGAATCGAAGGAGCTTGCTGAAAACAAAAAGAGACATTGCAAGAACAGACAAATGCAAATCCAAAGGAAGATTCAATCTGCATCGCATCAGCTGAACCACCACATGTGCCAGACAGCAGTGGACCAGCTGAGCAGAATCACTTACCTGTGCTGAGAAGATCTACATGTGATGTCAAACCACCAGATTGGCTAAACCTTTAAAGACAATGACTTGACCTGTATCCTTTTGTTAAAAAAAGGACCGAGTTTAAATGTGGACAATTGTGCAGAACCATGATGTAAATTTTTTTTGGGGGGAAAGTGTTTGTTCTTGTTTGAGCTGCACAGGAATATTGCAATACAGTTTAAAAGTGCTAGAGAAATAATTGGTTTGTGTATATCCCCTTCAGACATGTGTACAATTGTACACATGAAGTTCCATAGCATGAAGTTCCATAGCATTTTTCTTTGTCTGAAGGGGATATAGTGGTAGCATACATCTAAAGAAAAGGAGCATATAATGATAAGTGAATGTGCCACTCCTGACCACTAGATGGCCACAGCTGTTGCCTAGACAACTGGTAAATGGACACAGTTAGGGGATATGAAGGCAGAATGAAGTCATGCTGGATGCATGTTGACAGAGTTTGTTAATAAACACAGTTGTTGAAGAACCCAAGTTACTTCTAAGTGCAGTAACATTACAATATACATCAGATTGAAGATTCATCATGTGTTATTGGATGATTGTCTACCTTTTATGAAGTCAGTTTGATCTGGGTGGATTAGCATTTGAATGACACCTTCAATTTGGGTGATTAGTGCTATGCAGATGATCTTCAGGTTTGTGTTAATGACTAATATGGCCTGGTAGCTAGAACAGAGGGTAGGGCCTTTGGTAATACTGAAATCAAATCTGTGCTCATGTGGGGTGGTATATGAGGTGGTTTTGATTTCATTAACTGTCACAATGAAAAGTGGTGAGATAATATGCCAAAAGTGTTTATAGAATTCAGCAGGGTAACCATTGGGGCCTGGTGCTTTATTATTGGTACTGTACTGCTTTCTCCAGTTCTATTGGTGGGGGTGGTTTATCAAGTGTTTCTACCTGTTCTGATGTGAGTTTTGGGAGGTTAATGATATTTAGAAAAGCTTCAGTGTCCAATGGGTTTGGGGCTTTGACAGGTGACTGTAGAATGTCTGAAATGCAATTTTGATGCAAGATGTTACCTTGCGAGTCCTTAATTACTGGGATTATTGATTTTCTCCTCAAATTTTCTACTAGCAGTGATCTCACCCGGTCCGCAAATGGGCATGTTTGCTAGGTAATGTCATATATCCAATAGTAAATTGTTATTATATTTCGCTAGTGTTAGCTTTCTTGGTTTTGCATAGAGCAATGACTAAAGTCAAACAAAACCCCAAAATAAATGCTGTTTGCCAATCACAGCAAATGCCCTGATATGCCTTCTGCATGTTTAAATTAAAAATAAACATTTTATAACTATCAATTTAAAAAGTGATGGTATTGCTAAAAATAGGCTTACCTAGGTGCATATAACTATCAATTTAAAAAGTGATGGTATTGCTAAAAATAGGCTTACCTAGGTGCAGCCACTTGTATTGAAACCAGATATCCACCTATGTTGTGACTAGCACACTAGAATGCTGTTTACCTTTGTAACACAGAGCCATCAAATAAAGGCTTCTAATTCTAAAAAAAAATCCTCAGGTTTCACTGCGCTCTGTGTGTGTGTGTGTGTGTGTGTGTGTTTTCACTGCCTCTGATGGGTTAAAATGCAAAGAATTTCATTGTGCTGTAATGTACATGTGACAAACAAGTCCTTCAAATTCTAAAAATCTCATCAGAAATGTTCTGTATCCATGTGATTTTTACTGGCAACAAAATATGAGACTCAACAGGCTTCACTTTTATGAAGTGTAAGTCTCAGCTGGTAAGATAACGTGTGCAGTACTGACAGTTACTAGTAAACAATTCTGTTGTCATAACACCACGATTCTTGCCATCTAAAAAGATTTCAGTGAATAAAAACAAACAAAAGAATGTCACAAGGAAAACTGAAATTTTTGGAAAAAACAAACAAAAAAAAGCCATTGAGTTGCTGGCAATGGAGTTTATAGGCAGTAAAATACTCCCAAAACCTGGGTATGAGTCTGCTTACTGTGTGTGTGCGCGCGCGCGTTCACTGCTTAAAGCTCCGGCTTATTTTTACACCCACTATTTTTACACTTGACATTTGGGTTATCTTTAGGGTTTTTCTGTGAAGGTTCTCAGTCATCCAGGTCGTCATAAACCGTAGGTGCTAAAGAAGGCAACTGGACTTGCTCAAAATTCTTGAAGACGTTTCACCTCTCCTTCAAAAGGCTTCTTCAGTTCTGTCTGACTAGTAGGGAGTTACAGGTATTCCAGGAGTATGAGAGGACTTCCAGAAAACTAGCAGATTACAGAAACCACCTGCTTTTCAACCTATGATGCTGACAATCCTAGATTATCCCCACAAGCCTATGCCTGGGTTCCACCATCAAAGGACACAGAGCAGAAAGAATCCTCCAGAAGGACCAGAACCAGCTCCTCAATGAGAGAGTGAGATAAGTATATTTCATGATTGATGCCCTCCAAGCCAAGTCTGAACTGATGTTTGAAGAATTGACAGCACTTCCCAGTGAAGTTTTGGAATATGTCTCCAAGTTCATTGAGAAGTCACAGATCTCACAATACAACAAAGGCAAGGAATAACAGATATGCAAATTTCAAACAGTCCTGTCTAATACCACCTCTTCTCACAAGACCAAAGTGCTGACTTGGAAAAAGAAATATGACCAGGCAACACAACCTGACATCCAAGAGAAGTGGGTGAAGAACTTATCTGACAGGGAAATCACCCAACCAGAGAAGGATGCTTTATCCAAAGGACTAAACTTTGTGGGCGGCACAATGGTGTAGTAGTTAGCACTGTCGCCTCACAGCAAGAAGGTCCTGGGTTTGAGCCCAGTGGCCGGCGAGGGCCTTTCTGTGTGGAGTTTGCATGTTCTCCCTGTGTCTGTGTGGGTTTGCTCTGGTTCCCCCCAAAGACATGCAGGTAAGGCTAATTGGTGGCTCTAAATTGATCTTGTGTGTCTCTGTCAGCCCTGCTTAATTAATTAATTAATTAAACCAAATCTAATGCTTAAAAAAGTAGTTGACATGCAGAACAGAAAAAAGGCTATGTTTGGGGACCAAGCACATATGACTGTTTTTCTTTTCTATTTTTAATGTCATGCTGGCCTATGGCATAGTATGAGCAGCAGCTATGAAAATATGCAGCGTGTGCATATGTCACACATGTTACACATGCTTATGCAGGTTTTCTCCAGGAATCCTGGACCCTGATCAGGATAAAGGAATTACTGAATAAGACAAGAACTAAGAACAGTGAAAAAACAGTGTGAATGAAAGAAAATGGTCAGGAACATCAACACTTCCCTCAAACATGTTGGTAAATTATTCTCCATTGTTAAATTTACTGTGTACAATTGCTCTGTGATCACTGTAATTATATGGGTTCTTCATCATTGTCTCAGAGTTGCCCAAATATTTTGATGATAGAAAATGAACACAAAAGTATAGGCTACTGTTAAAATTTTGCTCAAACTATATGTAAAATTTTACACCATTTTTTTGTGATTTGAAAAAAAACAAAACCATTTTTTTTTACTCCTATGCAAAATTCTAAGTAATCACGAAAAGCAGACCTTATAGGCTTTCCAAAAACTATTATTGACTTATATTCCATTTCATGGGTGTTAATACTGTATGCATGAAGTAAAGATAATGTAAAAAAAAAAAAAAGAAAGAAAACCTTGTGTTGATTTTACAGGATGCTGGGCTTCAGAGTCAGAGTAAATACATGAAAGAAATTGATTGATTTAATGTATTCATGCTCAGGCACCTCTTGATCCTGCAGTGGCCACTGGGAAATCTGCAGGAGAGACTTTCCAAGGAGAACCGTTATAAATTTGGCATTTGATAATCACACTTTTCAATACCCATATTGAAATGTCTCTTGATATTAAAGTAATCCGGTGTATTATTATGAACATAATAATGTCTCTTCTGGCCAGGGCACACTCGTGTCTCTTTTACATTCAATCAAAATGCAAATGTTTTAGTTCAAAGCCACTTGGTCACTCATGCAGTAACCTTTTAGACAGATCTGAGAAATGTATCTGCTCATATCCATCACTACTAGTATTTCATTCATTCATTCATCCATTCATTCATTTTCTAGATTGGTTATCCATTGCAGGTCATGGGTGGACTGGAGCCAATCCCAGCTGACACTGGACAAGAGGCAGGATACACCCTGGACAGGTCATCAATCCATCACGAGGCTATTTTAAGAAGATAGATTACTGAATATTTATATTCGGGGAATATTCACGTTTCCCATTTTGTAAATGTCTACATATTTTTGATCTGTATAACACTGACCGTGACCAATATTGCCCTTAAGCTGTTTGGTGCCCCATGTGAAATATTACTTGATGATAATAATAATGTATGTCTTTTTTATTTTGAGTGCTTCTGCTTATTTTCTGAACTCAGCGTCTGCTCTTCTTTTGAACTCAGCTCCACAGGATTTCATTCTCATCTTGCAGCTCAGCTGGCATTCAGTTTGTTCTGCTTTCCTCACACAATCCTCGCTTGTTATATCATATAGTTACATTGTGCACAGTGGTGACCTCATTGACGCCAAATCTGTTCAGGGAAAAGTAACTACTGCATGCTCAAAAAGTGGCTAGAAGCCAGATGACGCCATAGACATATTTGCTTATTCACTGAATCATCACAATCATTTGCATATCAAGATGTGCTACATGAAAAAGGAAGATTTTCGAGAAAGAGTTATTCAAAGTAGAATAGAATAAATACATTAATAGATATAAAGTAATAGATTATAACACAGAGGCGTCACGGTGGTGTAGTGGTTAGCACCGTTGCCTCACAGCAAGAAGGTTCTGGGTTCGAGCCCAGTGGCCGACAGGGGCCTTTCTGTGTGGAGTTTGCATGTTC
>JAODHV010000002.1:30194642-30205988 GCA_027576555.1 Plicofollis layardi | reverse complement strand
ATCAAAGAGTGGGTAAGGCGAGGATTAACCGCCGCCTTCACTATAGATTTTTCCCCTCTGAAAATAATGTGGACTGACACCAAAGGGTAGCTGTGAACGTCCCTGTGCACACACAACACCTTCACCCCCTGTGCTCCCCCCAATACCTCGTTTTGCACCAGCAAAATGGCCCGGGCTTCCTCTCTGCACCCGTGTTCTGGGGCTCACTCACCTGAGGGGGGGAGAGACAGACACAGAAGGTAGAAATGGGAGGGCACCATGGGTGTGGCGGGCCGGCTGGGGTGGTGCCGGCCCCTGCCTCCACGGTGGGGGAATGGGGCGAGGACGGGACACAGGAGGAGAGAGAGAGAGAGAGAGAGAGAGAGAGAGAAGAGAAGAGGCTGTCAGCTGCCGGAACAGCCACCAAATGGTCCTCCGCCAGCTCGATGGCCCGATCCAGCGATGCCGGGTGGTAGTACTGGACCCACTCCGCAGTTCCTGTTGGCAAGCGCGCGATGAACTGCTCCAGCACCACCTGGTCAATGATTCCCTCAGCATCGCAGTTGTCGGCCCTCCGCCACCACCAGCAGGCATCCCGGAGTTGCTGGCCAAACGCGAACGGCCGGCCAACTTCCTCCAAGCGCAAAGCGCGGAAGCGCTGGCGCTGCTGCTCTGGGGTGTGCCCCACACACTGGAGGATGGCCCAGCAGAGGTCCGCGTAGGCCAGCCGGCAGTAGGCGGGGAGCTGTAGCACGGCTATCTGCGCCTCTCCCATTAGCAGGGGGAGGAGGCGCGCCGCGTGCTGCTCCATCGGCCACCCCGAGGCCTCTGCTACTTGCTCGAAGAGCATGATAAATGCCTCAGGGTCGTCCTGCGGACCCATCTTGTTTAGGGTGAGGGGGGACGGGCCCGCAGTGGGAGCGCTGGGGGACCCCGCCGACACGAGGTGGTGCCGGAATGCCTCTCGATCTTCTTGCTGGGCCAGCACCAGGGCCTCAAAGTGCTGTTCTTGTTCCTTTCGGAGGGTGACTAGCGCCTGGTGCTGGCTTTGCTGGGCCGTGACGAGGGCGTGGACCAGGTCGGTGAACGGGGAGGACTCCATGGGGCTGATCGGCTGCTGCGCTCCAATTTTCCCAGGTTTCAGCACCACTGTGGCAGTTCCGTATGCGTGGGTGGAGCACAGAGGACGGCAGGACAGAGATCAGGTTCAAAATAGGCTTTATTACCACACTTTTCAGTGAACAATCTGAACACCAAACAGACACCCACACAACCGGAGTCTAGTTTGGGGATGAGCTCCTCTACTTTCGCTCTCCCTCCCTAATTAGGGCGCGGTCACTGGGAAGACACACACAAACACAGGTTAATTGCTGTCAGGTGTAGTGATTCTGCCACTTACCTTCCCTGACTCTGCCCTCCTGTCACAGACCAGAGCTTGACCATGCCCCTGCTGCCACAAACATCTTGCAAGATACCATAAATCCCTTCACAATTTAAAATCAGCAAAATCTTGACATGACATGCCCCCCAGAGACACCTGGGGTCAATCCCCTATTGCTGAGTAATGGTGTGCATGGCTGACATCTGTACCAAATTTCATGAGTTTTCGAATACTTACAATGTGTCAAATTTGTATTTTTGAAGTAAGGGGCACTGTGGAGTTAATGAAGCCCATCTAGATCAATTTACCATAGCAACTCAAATGATATCATAGGAGAAATGTATGTGCAAAATTTCATGAGTTTTTAGCCATTGTAAGCTCCTCAAAACACCATGGGAATTTTTTCAAAATCCCACATTCCATCCAGCATGGCTGACTTCATATTGAGTGCAGTGAAATACAAACAAGTGAACTTTGTCCTGTATCACAAGAACATTGATCAGACCAAATCTTGTGCTGATCCAAGCAACTTCATCTCAACCATAGCTTGTTCTGTCCATGTCCAAATGGTGGTGCTATATGAGAGGGTGTCTTTGGGAAAGTGCATCTCTTCAGAAACATGATATCCTACAACCTGTGAAGTTTGAGCCATATCAGGTAATGCATGGTGAATTTATGACTCACTTCCTGTTTGCGTGGTGTAACAAATTTATTGGTTCACTATTTCAACAGCTTGCGACGTACTGTAAATCCCTTCGCAATGTAAAATCAGCAACATCTTTACATAAGGTATACCAAATATGGCATGGACACAACAAACCACCTAGGAGGAGTTCCTTAAAATGTAACACATGTCAAAACCAAAAATATCTCACTTCCTGTTGAGTATAGCTGATGCAATGTATAGGCAATTTTGTTCTCTGCGTACTCCATACACATACCAAAGTTGGCACAGTTAGGTGAAACTATATACTGGGCAGGAGTCTCAATGTCATATGGGGGTGCTATGGAGTCCCCCGGACACACCTGGAGTCAAGCCCCTATGGCTGAGTAGGGGTACACGTGACTGACGTGGGTACCAAATTTCATGAGTTTTCAAGCATGTATTTTTGAACTAGGTAACACTATGGAGTTGATGAAGCTCAACTAGATTAATTTACCATATCACCTCAAATTGTATCATCAGACAAATGCATGTGCAAAATTCCATGAGTTTTTAGCCTTCATAAGCCCCTCAAAACAGAGTGGGAAATTTTCGAAATCCCATATTCTATCCAACATGGCTGATAGCCTATTAGGCAGAGTCAAACACAACCAAGTGAAATTTGTCCTTTATCACAAGAGTATCGATCACGCCAAATCTCGTGAGGATCCGAGCAAACATTATCTCATCCATAGCTTTTTTTTCTTGGGGGTGCTATAGAGCTCCGTGACCACACCCAGTCCCTTGCTAAATGGAAATTTGATTTTATGCACATTTGATCAGTTTGCCAAAATTTGTGAGTTTTCAAGCATTGCAAGTGCCTCAAAAATGAGTTTTTGCATTTAGAAAAATAATAATAAATATAGCCACTAACAGTGATAAAGGGCCCTCGCAGTCGAGGCCCAGCCTCTATCCCTGAGTAGCAGTGGCCAGGACTGATGTGTGTACCAAATTTCATGAGTCAGAATTTTTCGGCAATGAATCGTTACTGTCCAGGTACAAATGACAGCGCTACATGAGAGGCTCACTTTGGGCATGGAGATATCATCAGAAACCTGATGTCCTATAACCTGTGAAGTTTTAGCTCCATCAAGCAATGCATGGTGAATTTATGACACACTTCCTGTTTGCATGGCAAAGCATACAAATTTATTGGTTTGCTTTTTCAACATCATGCAAGATATCGCAAATCCTGTTGCAAGTCAATTGGCTAAAACAGTGTGCATTTCAGTTTTGTTCATCTTGGGGCATGCCACACACCTACCAATTTTGACACCGACTCTTCTTCTTCTTGGCTTGGCTTCACAAAGATTCAGGGTTGGGTCTGTCCACGATGGCTGCAGGCATGCTGATGGCTGACGGGGCCTATCCGGGACAGGCAGGCTTGGCTGCAGTGGCTGCAGATGAATGACTGATCAGTGTTTGGGGCAGAGGGCACTTTGTTTTTCCTCTTGTTTCTCTTCTCTTCCAGGCTGGTTGTATGTGCGCACTCAAAGGCTGCGACTGCCCCATGGGTGATACTGTGCCAGCCCACCTGGTTAGCAGCAAGAGCGGACCAGGTGCGAGTGTCAATGTGGCACATGGTCAGAGAGGCTGTGAGGAGGTCCTTGTACCTCTGCTGTGGGGCTCCTCTGTTGCATTGCCCAGTAGACAATTTGCCATAAAGTGATATCTTGGGCAAGTGGTGATCTTCCATCCTGGACACATGCCCAGCCCAATGTAGATGAGCTCTGAGGAGCATGGCCTCAATACTGGAGATCTCTGCCTGCTGGAGGACCTCCACATTAATGAGGAAGTCACTCCAGTGGATGTTGAGGATGGAGTGGAGACAGTGCTGATGGAAGTACTCGAGGAGTTGTAGATGCCATCCACAGGTCACCCACATCTCAGAGCCATACAAGAGTGTCATCAGTACAGCTGCTCTCTACACTCGTATCTTTGTCTCTTTTTTCATGTCTTTGTTGGACCAGTCTCTCTTGTAGAGCCTGAAGAGGGCACGGTTTGCTTTTGCCAACCTGTTGTCAATCTCTGTCAATTTTGGCATCTGATGTGATGGTGCACCCAAGATAGGTGAATTGATCGACAGCTTTCAGTTCAGTTTGGTTGATGCTGATGTGTGGTGGTTGGTACAGTTCATTGGGTGCAGGCTGATGGAGAACTTCTGTCTTCTTGAGGCTGACTTCCAAGCCAAATTGTTGGGCAGCCTCCGTGAAGCAGGTCACAATGCATTGCATGGCTTGCTCAGTGTGGGCAATGAGAGCAGTATTCTCTGCAAACAGCAGTTCATGGACCAGCTGCCCCATTGTCTTGGTGTGGGCCAGCAGGTGCTTCAGATTGAATAGGCTGCCATCCATGCGATAGCAGATGTAGATGTCATCATCTTCGTTGAGATCTTGAGTGGCCTGCTACAGCATCATGCTGAAGAAGATGGTAAAAAGTGTTGGTGCGAGAACGCAGCCCTGCTTGATGCCGCTGATGATAGGGAAGGGCTCTGACAGTTCTCCATTCAGTCTGATTTGTCTGGATTGGTCCTCATGAAGCTGGGTGATCATTTTCATGAACTTTGAAGGGCAGCCTAGCTTTTCCAAGATCTGCCAGGGTCCTTTTCTGCTAACAAATGCTTTGGTCAGATCAACGAAGGTCAAGTCCAGGCCCTTATTCTGCTTGCGACACTTCTCCTGGAGCTGCCTAAGGACAAACACTATGTCAGTCATTCCTCTGTTGGCTCTGAATCCGCACTGGATCTCTGGGAGGTGCTCTTCTGTGACAGTGGAGACCAGTCTGTTAAGGAGAATTCTTGCAAGAATCTTGCCAGCAATGGATAGTAAAGTTATTCCCCTGTAGTCAGAACAATCTGATTTTTCTCCCTTGTTCTTGTACAATGTGATGACTACATCTCAAAGATCTTGGGGGAGTTTTCCTCTTTCCCAGCAGCAGGTGAAGAAGCTGCGGAGTCTTGAATGGAGTGCTGGCCCGCCTTGTACCCAAATCTCTGGTGGGATACCATCTATTCCTGCTGCCTTTCCTGACTTCAGTTGTTCTATGGCTTTCGTTGTCTCTTCTAAAGTTGGGGGTGCATCCAGCTCTTCCTTGAGCTGTTGTTGGGGGATGTGATCCAATGCCATATTCTGGACTGTACAGTTGGAGCTGAAGAGGGTCTTGTAGTGCTCAGACCAGTGGTTCAGGATGGAAGTCTTGTCAGTGAGTAGTGCCGTTCTGTCTGCACTGTGCAGTGGACTCTGGACTTGGTAAGTGGGGCCATAGACTGCCTTTAGGGCTTCGTAGCAACACTTGTAGTCCCCCATGTCCGCGCACTGCTGAGCCTTCTCTGCAAGGGTTATCCACCACTTGTTCTGGATCTCTCAAAGCATGCGCTGGAGGAGGATGCATGTGAGGCAGAAGGCTGCTTTCTTCACGGGACAAGATGGCTGAGTAAGATGGGGCTGATGTGCTGACCTCTTCTTCACCAAAAGTTCTTGAATTTGTGGATCATTTTCATCGAACCAGTCTTTGTTTCTTGGTGGTGTATCCAAGGACATCTTGTGACACTTGAAGGATGGAAGATTTCAAGTGTTCCCACTGGTCTTCTGGTTCCATCCCCAGATTACTGCTTTTCTGTTGAAGCTTGACTTGTAAACTTGCTTTCACTTTGGCTGACTGGAGGCTGCTGACCTTTAGTTTCTTCGGAGGTGCACCTCTTCTCTTCAGCTTGGGCTTGAACTGAAGGTTCAATTTGCAGCAGACAAGGTGGTGGTATGTATGGCATTCAGCACTGGGCATCACTCAGGCGGGCAAGACATCCTTTGTGTCTCGCTGCCACACCAAGATGTAATCTATAAAGTGCCAGTGTTTGGACTGAGGATGCATCCAGGTTGTTTTCAGGCTGTTCTGCTGGAAGATGGTATTGGTGATGACAAGTTGCTGCTCTGCACAGAACTCCAACAGCAAGTGACTGTTGTCATTGCAGTTCCAAACTCCATGTTTGCCAAGAATTCCTTTCCAGGACTCCGAGTCTCAGCCCACTCTGGCGTTGAAGTCGCCAAGGATGATGACCTTGTCATCTGCTGGTACCTGCCACAGAACGCCACACAGATCAGCATAGAACTTGTCCTTGTCTGCTGGGTAAGCTTGGAGTGTTGGGGCATACGCACTGACCAGTGTGATGTAGTGGCTGTTCTGGAGAGGAAGGCACAGGGAGATGATGTGGTCTGAATTACCCCAGGGAAGATCAGTGAACTTGAAAGCAATGGAGTCTCTGATCATAAAACCAATGCCTGAAAGGTGTCTCTCTGCTTGTGCTTTACCCAAGCAGTACAAGGTGTATCCAGCATCATGCTCCTTCAGGCTGCCTTCTTCAGCAAAGCAGACTTCGCTGACTGTGGTGATGTCCATGTTCAGACGTTTCAGTTCATGTGCAGCAAGAGCAGAACATTGCACAGGGCGGTTGCTTTCAGTTGTATCTAGCATGGTTCAGATGTTCCAGCATGCTACTTTGAGTTGTTTCCCACTGTTAGAGGTGGCAGGATACCTTTTCTTCTGTGATGTTGTCTGACCGCATGTGAAGATGCCCATTGACCGTGGCAAGCCAACTGGGTTTGACGGGAGACAAGCTTTGGTTAGACCACCTTTTCTAGGCCTCTCCCCATATGGGGCAAGTAGTGCTGTCCTTAAACAAGGCTGCTTGGGCACTCAAGGGTGCTGCCAAGTGACACAGTCGTCTCCAGATCCATACCAGGTGACCCATTACCCCTGAGCCACCTGCATGCAGGATTGGGACTGCAGCTTCCAGTGACATCTTCCACCTGCTGTTTTCACCCCTTTCCCATCATTACAGGCCATGTTGAATGAAAGATATGTGGACATTCCCTTCCAGCCTGCGCAATGGAGCTTTTAGGTGGAGTGCAGTGTGCGCAGTACTAGCCCCACCCTTTACACCTGAAGTTCATCTGCCATGTCCTAGCAAGCTGGGATGGTGACAGCAAGGTCCTCGGATCATAGGTTTTATATCAGCATTTCTCTCTCCTAGGCAGGTTACTATACCAGGCTGAAGAAGCCTGCCCTCTCTAGTATTTCAAACCAAAGCTGGTCGGCCACAGCCACTCTCCACATAAATGGCATGCCCTGGTCCTGAACACTTAGCCATTGAGTTCTGAAGAGCCCTTCTGTCTTGGCCGGTGACCTCATCCTGGAGGTTTATACACCCAGTGATACAGTATTGACATCACCCCCTCGCATGGTTTAGCCTGCTAGCTGAAGCAGTGTACCAGGGTGTGGTGCTTGGAGCCAGCACATGCAAGACTTAGGAGATGGATGAGGCCCAGTGTGCCCATCCACCCCAAAGGGGGCAGGTCCCAGTCTGCAAAAGGTACTACCTCTATCCAGAGGCACTATAACAGAAAGTGTCTTTGGGCATGTGGATATCTTCAGAACCATGATATCTTATAACCTGTCAAGTTTGAGCCATATTAGGCAATGCATGCTGAATTTATACTTTATGCCTCTTTGCGTGATGTAACATGTAAATTTATTGGTTCGCCATTTCAACATCTTGCGACCTATTGGCAATTTAACATCAGCAACATCTTGAGATGATGGAAACCAAATATGGCATGGATCCAACAAACTGCTGAGGAGGAGTTCATTAAAATGTAATGTGTCAAAATGCACCAAAACAAAAATCTCTCACTTCCTGTTGTGTATGGCTGATGCAATGTACAGTCAATTTTGTTCATCTTGGGGCACTCCACACAACTACCAAAATGTGACATGGATCAGTGAAACTATGTACCAGGAAGGAGTCTCCATGACACATGGGGGTGCTATGGAGTCCCCCGGACCCACCTGGGGTCAAGCCCCTATGGATGAGTTTCGGTGAGGATGACCGACGTCTCTACCAAATTTCTTGAGTTTTCGAATGTGTACAAGGTGTCAGATCTGTATTTTTGAACTAGGTGGTGCTATGCAGTTAATGAAGCCCAACTCCATGATTTTTACTATATCATGTATCATAGAACAAATGTATGTGCAAAATTTCATGAGTTTTTAGCCATCATAAGCCCCTAAAAACAGTGCGTGAAAATTTCAAAATCCCACATTCCATCCAACATGGCTGACTTCCTGTTGGCCGGAGTCAAATACAACTAAGTGAACTTTGTCCTGTATCACAAGAGCATCAACCACACCAAATCTCATGCTGATCCGAGCAACTTCATCTCAACCATATCTTGTTCTCGTGGGCACTCTAGAGCTCTGGTCCCTTCCTCAATGGAACTTTGTGATTTTATGCACATTTGATCAGTGTGCCAAAATTTGAGAGTTTTTGAGCATCGCAAGTGCCTCAAAAATGAGTTTTTGCATGAAGAATGAATAAATAAATAAATAATAAGAAAATGCCAAAAACAATAGGGCTTTGCACCTACCTCAGTGCTTGAGCCCTAATAAAAGGCCATAATAATAATAATAATAATAATAATAATAATAATAATAATAAGAGGAAGAAGAATAAATAAGAAAAAACAGGCCAAAAACAATAGGACTTTGCACCTTGGTGCTTGGGTCCTAATAAAAAAAAAACATGCGAAAATCAATAGGGCTTTATGCCTATGGTGCAGGCCACAGGCATGTACCTCGGTGCTCGGGCCCTAGTCAGAAAAAGTAGGCCGAAAACAATAGGGCTTTGCACCTCAATGCTCGGGCCCTAATAAGAAAAAAACATGCCGAAAACAATAGTGCTCAGGCCCTAAAAACATGCAGAAAACAATAGGGCTTTGCACCTATGGTGCAGGCCATAGGCTTATACCTTGGTGCTCAGGCCCTAATAATAATAATAAACAATATTAAGAAGAAGAAAAACATGCTGAAAACAATAGGGCTTTGCACCTCGGTGCTCAGGCCCTAAAAACCCTCTCACTCTGTCTTATTGTAATAGTATGCATACCTACATTAATGCCTCATTTCACCACCTATCTTTTGTATACAGAGGATCCAATGAGATAGGAGAAAACTAAACTGGATGCGACATAATCCAAGAAAAGGCAAATAAATATTGTTTTTATGCATAGATTTTTACATTAGGTAACTCTGAATATTCCTTTGTATAGAAAATACTGTACTTATACACTCATGAATATTTCAGCAACTACAGCAACAGACACTGACTGACAACTAGAGTTCACATGGTTGTGGTTGCTCCCATAGCATCAAATACACTTTTTCAGAAATGTGGCATCCTAGCATCACATTTCTCTTTACTGAGGCATTTTATGACTTTTCTGTCTTTCTTTTTTCTCACCTGTGCAACCAATAATTTGACAGCAGTCAAGAGCTTGAGTTTGTCTGAGTTTCTGCTGTTCCCACAAACAATTATACACCACCATTTTAAACAAACTTAAAATTCATAAATTTTGAGCATAATAATTATGACTTGATTAATAATTATCAGGTACTGTTTATTTTAATTGTAGAAGCACAATTTCTTCAGGCAATATTGCATATCTTAGAAACAATTTAATTTAGCAGTGAATTTGAAATATGAATGCATTTATGATCAATGCACACAACCATATTTATACTTCTTGATGACAGGGAGGGGAGAGCCATTCTGAGGTATTTAGTATAAGTTTTTTATAATACCATTCTATATGTGCAGGTTCTTGATAGTGTCGCAAATGGCTCCCTATGGGTCACAATGTGCTGGCAACACTTGCATTCTTAATTTCTGATTCATAATTGTTTTGGAAAAGCATTTTGGCCCCATTTACAGAGAAACACTGTTCTAACACTGATAAATTACTCTCATAAAGCTTTCTTTTAGTCCCATAACAATCACTTAATGAGAATGTTTGTGGTGGGTACAATGATCCCAAGAGATCTAGTAACACATAGGCTAATCATACAGGCAGAAGCTTGGATGGTGTTTGGAACAAACCTGGACAACATTGGGTATAATCTGGCAATATGCCGAACATAGGAGAGATATAAAAGGAGAACAAGCGCAAGGAAGAAAGGGAGATAAGTGATGGGGGAAATATAGCCTAGAACATGATATAATGCAATGTTTGAGGCTGGTGGGAGAGTATGTACAAAAAATTAATTAAAAATCACTCATTAAAGTAACTCTAACATTATCTGTTTGTGGTCTGCAGGGTCCACAATGAGCACCCAGCACTCGCAAATGCGAGTAAAAATCTACGTTGGCAAATAAAATAAATGAGGTCAGTTGCCATTGGTGAGTTGCTGAAATAGGCCTACTCCACTACAAATTTTGATCACTACAACACACAAGTTGATTATGTTTAGCTTTGATTGACTGTCGCTGTCCACCATCGCTATACAGTAGCTCAACACAAGAGACATAATGACCATTTTTGGTGCTGGGAAGACTGTGTCCAGTTAAACCTAACTAAAAGTGCTAACTGCTAAGAGAATCTACAAGTATGTGGCAGCAGATTGCCAGAGTAGAGCAAACAAAAGGAAAAATTAAGAGCGCGGTGGAAGTATGGCAAAAAGAAAATTTAAAGAAAAGTGGCACTTCACAGAAAGGGGGTGAAGAAAGATTGGCTTTTTTATTGCAGCAGCACCAACAGAGTGAGCTCTACTGTTTACCACAGGTATGGTTCTATGGCTGGTATTTTGGCTGGTA
Source organism: Plicofollis layardi (assembly GCA_027576555.1). Lineage (NCBI taxonomy): Eukaryota > Metazoa > Chordata > Actinopteri > Siluriformes > Ariidae > Plicofollis > Plicofollis layardi. Next base: position 30,195,284 of record JAODHV010000002.1, on the reverse strand, counting down.
AAAACAACAACCAGCCATTCATTCATTCATTCATTCATTCATTCATCCATTTAAGTTTGCAAGCCATTGGCACATAGATCAAAAAGTTAATTTTGGGCCATGGATCTGTGATGCACACTTGGCTACAATGGACACACAATGTACCCTCCCAGCCTTTGAAGTTGAGCTGTTTATTTATTTTTGTTTGTTTATAAACAAGCAAAAGGCTTGTTTGTTTATTCACCTCAGTAACATCTTTATACTGGTCAGGGTCACACAAGATAGATCACTGTACATGAGGCAAGAATACACCCTGGATCGGAAGCCAGTTCTTCACAGGGCACACACACACATTCATACACCTATTAGCATAGCCAATCCACTGACATCCATGTTTTTGCGAGGTGGGAGGAAACCAGAGAACCTACAGGAAAACTGGATACAGGGTGGAAAATTCCACAAAGACAGTAAATCGAGCTCAGGATCAAACCAGAAACACTGGAACCATAAGGCAGTGGCACTACTCATTGTGCCTCCATGGGACCCAGTATTTGTTTGTATGTTTTTCTCAGGAAAAGGAACAGACAGAATGGAGGAGGCTTAAAGAGAGAGAGAGAGAGAGAGAGAGAGAGAGAGAGAGAGAGAGAGAGAGAGAATAGAATT
>JAODHV010000002.1:29905992-29917717 GCA_027576555.1 Plicofollis layardi | reverse complement strand
AATGCCTGCAGAGGGTGGTGAAGACTGCTGAGAGGATCACCAAAACTCCACTGCCCTCTCTGCAGAGCATCTACCACTGCAGAGTCCACAGGAGAGCTGCCTCCATCCTCAAAGACCCCACCCACCCCCAGCACAGACTGTTCACACTTCTACCCTTAGGCAGGAGGTAAAGAAGTGTGAAATGTAAAACTGTCAGATGAAAGAACTCTTTATTTCCCACCGCCATCAGACTCCTGAACAGCTGACAGGAGTCTGTAACCATGGACTACCTCCCTGTAAACTGTCCTTGACTGTTTACATCTGTTTATATTTGTTTGCACATGTTTGCACATTACTGCCATTTTTTTGCTGGTGTTTCCTTGACTGTTTACATATGTTTACATTGTTTGCATGTTTGCACATTACTGCCCTTTTTGCTGCTACATCTGATCACTGCCTTATTGTTGTATTATACTGTCTATTTTGCACTACATTTACCTTTATTTTGTACTGTACTGGGTGTTTTTTTTTTTCTTTTATTTTGCACTTTCCTTTGCTTTGTATTATTTCTTCCACTTATTTATTTATTTGTAATTGGCATTCATGGTGGACAGCAAACTAAGAATTTCATTGTGCAAGAGGACATGCCCTTACTGTGCATATGGCAATAAACACTTTGAACTTGAACTACTTGAAGCCCAAGCAGAAGACCAGGCAGGCTATCCAGAGCTGAATCCAGTCCACAGGTGCTCCAGTAGTTGTCCCTGCGGCCAGCATGCCCATCCAGGTGGTCAAAACGGGGCTGCAGGATGACCCCAATGCCTTCCTCAAGCAGTTCGAGCATATCACAGAGGCAAGCTCGTGACCAACTTCACAGTGGGTGGCTTGCCTAATGCCACTCCTGTCAGGGGAAGCCCAGCTCTTGGCTCAGCAGCTGCTGGCCAGCAGCATGTTGGAGTACCCCAACCTGAAGCGAGCCATCCTACAGCGGGTCGGCCATGGCCCAGAAGAGCAGCTGCCACACCAAAAGCACCATTGTGCCTGTTACCATTAATTAAGAGCCCCTTCAAAAGAATTGGCATGGATTTCATTGGACCATTAGATTGATCTGCATGTGGGTATCGCTTTGTATTATTCATAGTGGATTATGCAACACAATATCCAGAAGCAGTGCCTATCTGCAATCTCTCAGCATGCAGTGTTGCAGAGGTACTCTTCTGTGTTATCTTCTGAGTCAGGATTCTGAAAGAAATCCTGACTGATCATGGCATGACTTGACTTTTATGTCATGCACACTGCATGAATTGTATGAGTTACTGGGGATTAAATTGATTTTGTACTAGTGTTTATCATCTGCAACTGGACAGGCTGGTCAAATGACTGAACCAAACACTTGAGAACATGATTCATAAGTTCATTCACAGGGATGCTAAAAACTGTGACAGGTGGCTAGGCCCTCTGTTGTTTGCAGTGCACAAGGTCCCACAAGCCTCCACCGGGTTTTCCCCATTTGAACCGTTGCATGGATGTAAGCCCCAAGGTGCCTTAGACATCATTAGATAAAATTGGTCAGATGGCCCTTCTCAAAGCAAAAAATGAAATTCAATATGTTCTTGATCTGATAGCAAAACTCCATTCTCTGAGTCACATAACCCAGGAGAATTTGCTACAGGCTCAAGAACATCAAGCTTGTCTTGTGCAGCAGAGGGGCACGGTTAAGGGAATTTGTACCAGGAGATAAAGTCTTGATTTTATGGTCCATCTCAAGTTCAAAATTCCACACCAAGTGGCAAGGGACCTTTGAAGTCACACAGTGAATTGGGGAGGTCGACTATGAGGTCAAATGGCCAGATGGGGTGACACATCAAATTTATCATGACAATCTCCTGAAACCATGGAGGGAGGAGGTTCCTGTGGCTCTGGCAATGGTAGTTCCAGAGAGAGTGGAGCTGGCACCAGAGGTAAGTCTAAAAAGTATGGCCCAATTCATCCCAGTCCCCTGTGAAGACCACCTTTCACTGTCCCAGAGAGCACAGGTAATTAGGTTGCAGGAGATATTCTGTGATGTGTTCTCGCCCCTCCCTGGTTGCACTGACCTCACTGAACACCACATTGAGACTACCCCAGGGGTGGTGGTGCACAGCTGCCCATATTGGCTCCCTGAGCACAAGAAAAATGTGGTTCAGGATGAACTCCAGGCTATGCTTAAGATGGGAGTAATTGAAGAGTCACACAGCGACTGGAGCAACCCGGTGGTCTTGGTTCCCAAGACCAGCAGGTTGGTCCAGTTCTGTATGGACTATAGAAAAGTCAACACAGTGTCTAAAGTTGATGCATAGCCGATGCCTTGCATTGATGAACTGCTTGATCGGTTAGGCATGGCTTGCTTTTACTTGACACTGGATTTGACAAAGGAATATTGGCAGATCCCCTTAACCCCATTATCCCGCAAGAACATGGCCTTTTCCTCTCCATTTGGCTTACACCAATGTGTCACCCTTCCTTTTGGGTTGTTTGGGGCTCCAGCAACATTTCAGCATCTCATGGACTGAATTCTCCATCCCCACAATGCATATGTGGCGACCTACTTAGATGATATAATCATTTATAGTAATGATTGGGAGCTGCATTTACAGCATCTTAAGGTGGTCCTGAGGTTGTGGAGATGTGCTGGGCTCACAGCAAACCCAAAATAGTGTTCAATTGGACTGGTGAAATGTACAGTATCTGGGCATCCATTTTGGTCATGGGCAAATACATCCCAAATAGATAAGACTGCAGAGATTATGGCCTGCCTGTGACCTAAAATCAAAAAGGGGGTGAGGCAGTTCCTATGCCTGGCTGGCTATTACAGGCGGTTTGTGCCTAACTTTTCAGACATCACCAGCCCACTGACTGACCTCACTAAAAAGGGAACGGCAGATCTGGTCCAGTGGATGGAGCTGTGTGAACAGGCTTTTGCTCAGGTAAAGGTGGTTTTGTGTGGGGGCCAGCTGTTGCATTCTCCTGACTTTTTTCTCTCCCTTTTGTTTTATAGACTGATACATCAGCCAGAGGGCTGGGGGCTGTTTTGACCCAGGTGATGGAGGGGGAGGAGCCATCAGTCACAAGCTATCCATGTGAGAGTCAAAGTACAGCACTGTGGAAAAGGAGTGTCTGGCCATCAAATGGGTGATCCTCACTCTCTGGTACTACCTGCTAGGATGCCCTTTCACCCTCTGTTCCAACTGTGCCCCACTCCAGTAGCTCCATCACATGAAGGATGCAAGTGGGTGGATATCTTGTTGGTATCTGGCCCTTCAGCCCTTTAAATTCAAGATGGTCCACAGGCAGGGGGCACAGATGGTGGTGGATTACCTCTCCCACCAGGAGTGGGGAGTCAGCTGCAGGCTGGATGTCTCCCTGGCCTGAGTCAGGCGATGGGGGTATGTGGCAGCAGGGTTGTTTACAAGCATCGGCTGTGAACAGCAAAGAGGCAGGTTGAACCAGTATTTAACATGTGATGAGGTGCACCTGTGTCTAATTACTGGCTGTCTATTAACCTGTGTCTCTATGGGTCTTTCAGACAGCCAGGAACAAGAGAGAAAGAGTTGTGACACACTCTCTGTGTGTGTGTGTGTGTGTGTGTGTAGCTTGTCTACAAAGGCGTACAATTACTGAAAAGTGTGAAAATATAAAGAACACACCTGTTCTGAAGCTTGCTTCCAGTTCCTCCATTTCCCACAAGCTAAAGAGTTGATACAGATATGTTTTTATCCTAGACTTAACACTGAGACTGTGTCTGAGTCGTCAACAGTACTTGGAAGGCTGTTCCATAAATGTGGGGCTTTGTAAGAAAAGTCTCTGCCCCCTGATGTAGCCTTCACTATATGAGGTACCAAAAGATAGCTTGCATGTTTTGATCTAAGTCAGGACAGTGGGTCATAAAGGGCCAGAAGTTCACTCAGGTACTGTGGCATGAGACCATTCAGTGTTTTATAGGTCAATAGTCAAGTCAAAAGTCAAAGTCCCTCTCACACCAGAATCTGGTCTTCCCAGGCAGTCTCTTGTCCCAGTACTAACCAACTCTTTAAGGCATATGGGTGTGGTGCCAATCTCCATTTCGATAGCCCTCACCTATACAGCTAGGGTTACAGTGGAGGGATAGTCCTCTGGTAACCATGACAGCTTGACTTCCCCACTCACATTTATATTGCAGCATGCTGTACCAGACGGTAGTAGGTACCATTTTTGTGATGGTCTTTGGTATGACCCGACTGCGAGTAGAACTCACAATCTCCCAGTTGAGAGGTGGATATGCTAACCACTAGGCCAACTCAAGGTCATAGGTCAATAGCAGTATTGTATAATTAATGAAAAATTTGATTGGGAGCCAGTGCAATGTGGATAAGATAGGGGTGATATGCTTATCTTCTAGTAAGGCCTCTTGCTGCTGCATTTTGAACTAACTGGAGCTTGTTTATGCACTTACTGGAATGTCCAGAGAGTAAGGCATTAAAATAATCCAAAAAAATAACCTAGCGGTAACAAAAGCTTGAACTAGTTTTTATGCATCATGACATTATATTTCTTCTCTTAGCAATATTTCTGAGATGAAAGAAAGCCATCTTCATAATGTTATCGACATGAGTTTCAAACAAAAGACTGGGGTCAATGATCACCCTGGAGTCCTTTACTGCTGCACGTGAAGAAACAGTAAGGCCATCCAGAGTTACTATGTAATCAGAAAACCTACTTCTCGCTGCATGTGATCCTAGAACAAGTACTTCTGTCTTGTCAGAGTTAAGTAGAAGGAAGTTAATAAGCATCCAGTGTCTAAAGTCTTCACATTCCACATTCTTCAATTTTATTCAGCTGGTGTCTCTCATCTGGCTTTGCAGAAATATTCAACTGTGTGTCATCAGCATAACAGTGGAAGCTAATGTAGCCAGGTGGTAAATTGGTTTAGATGTTATTTTCCACGTAGGTGTGATATAGCTCTCAAAGCTGTTTGAATGTTAATACATGTGTTCTTTATTGTTTTCTTTTGGGTGTAAAATTATTTAAGTGTAAGCAAAATGTGAAGTAGACTGTAAGTGGGCTGTGGCAGCCTCACTTGTCAATCCTGGTTTTGGTCACTAGGCGGCAGCACTGAGCAATATTATTGCCGCTCCGCCAAGTGCATCTTGGTCTTCCTTCCTGTTTACGTGCGAACAACCTGGAGATTTTTGCAGAGTGGATGTGACTCGTTTAACATTGTGTGAAGTAGTAGACACTCCTGACATTGATGTCCTGGGATTTGGCGCGAGGCATTGACCGCTGTGTTCTCAGTTGCATTGCAAGGATAAACGACAGTGTTGTGTTGTGCAGTCTCCAGGGAGTTCCATGTCGGGTTGGTGAGACAAGTATCAAATGTAAGTGTATTTTGCAAATATACTTTGTACATGTACAGGCCAATTTTGTGGGTTTATGGCTGCTAACTATGTTGTCTGGTTCGGTTTTATGTTTCTGTTGATAGTCATAGCCCACTGCCATATTTTTCGTATTTTTCTCTTTGTTATTTTTTTCTTTTAAAACCTTTTTTTTCTTGTGTTCACTCTTGCCTCAAGTAGTGAAAGCACATGAGCTGCTCGCTAAAAGAACTCAGTAGCTTACACACTCTGTTAAAAATGACCTGTTGCAAATGTGGTGAACAATAAAATTCAAGCTACAAGAACCCCGGAAGTAATTGTGTCCTGTGTGGCATCTAATTCCACGGGCTACACAATTTTGGTACCAGGAGTGGGGCATAGCAAAGTGATATATATATTTTTTAAATTGGCAACAGAGTAACTTATTTTTATTTGAGAGATACGGCAGTGGTGAAGAGCGCAGGTGAGGTCCATTGGTGTTTGAGTCTGAGAGGCCGGCATGCTGTGGAGGTGGTGACCAGCGAGAGACGAGCTGAGGTGCTGGTGCTACTGGACTTACACAACTCATCGGTACCTGCGCAGAGGTTTTCAGCTGCAAAGAGCACGTTTCAGCGGGGCTCCAAGTTAGAGACTGTCTTCACGGTATCCTTGATCTACGTTTTGGACTGGACTGGGTAAAGATTAACATTTCATCATGTCTAGTGAATCTGGTGATGAAGGTACCTCAAGTAATGAGAGAGGTCAGTTAAACCAGGTCTCAGGTGGGGCCACAGGTACAAGTGGAGATGCGACCGAAGAAATGCAGAATCAGGTTCAAGAGCTCGCCAGGTTGAGAGATGAACTTACCCGGTTAAATAATGAAACAAGGGCTCCGAGGGCAGATAGTAACAGTGCACCCACCCGCTCATATATCTACATTCCAAGGGAACGCCAGATCCAAGCATTTAGTGGGGAATGTGGTACAGATGGGAGACCTGTGGAAGACTTTATTGAAGACGTTGAAAGGGTTTTAAGATCCAGGGTGCAGACAATAGAAGAACAGTGTGACTACATACTATCTTTGTTACGTGGTCCTGCATTAGAAGAGGTGAGACTATGCATGAGGGGTCAGTCAGTGGGGCCCAGTGATTTATACTCTTACCTAAGAAATGCATTTGGGGAAAAACGTAGCACCACGCAGCTTTTGCAGACCTTTTACAACCGTAAACAAGTTGATGGGGAAGACCTCCGTGACTACTCCCATGCACTGTCCCAGATTTTGAGCTCTGTAGTGAAGCAGTCCCCAAATGCAGTACTTAATGAGAAAACTGTTTTAAGGGACCAGTTCATTGAGGGTTTAAGGGATGCTGCTCTGAGGCGTGAACTCAGAAAGATGGTCAGGGACAAACCAGAGTCCAGCCTTTTAGAGGTGAGGAATGAGGCCCTCTTGTGGGAAATGGAGGACAGCAGGTCCCATCGTCCCAAGGTGGTAAAAAGCAGCCAAGTTAAGTCAGAGGTTTCAGAAGCCCAGTATTCTGATGTTAAAACCAATAATGACCAATGTATTGTATTAGGTGATGTTCAAAGAGCAGTAGCCCATCAGGAAAAACAGCTAGCAGAGTTAGGCAAAACACTTGCTGAGCTAGCTAGCGCTGTAAGCGAACTGAGTAGACGCAGCACTCAACAGGCAGTACAAGAGCCCAAGCCACGAGCTAGACAACAGCCACAGTTTACACCAGATGGTCAGCCTATCTGTTTCAAGTGTAGAGGTGTAGGCCATATTGCCAGAAAATGCCCACGGGCCAAAAGGGGCCAAGATGACACAACACCTGGTCCTTCTGTAGTGCAGGAAAACTTGCACCCTCGGTTGCCATGAGCCATGCAATCCGAGGGAAAGCAACTGGCTCACCAAAAGAGACACTAGACAGAAGCAGAATCTTAGAGCGTGCAGTCGGGGAATGCAAGACTGTAGAAGTAAAACTCCAGGGTGTTACAGTATCATGCCTGCTCGACACTGGTAGTCAGGTTAGCACAATTTCCAAGAGTTTCTTCAGGGAACACTTGTCAGTAAAAGGTGAAAACGTTCATCCTGCATTTGAGTGGTTAAAGATCACAGCAGCTAATGGATTAGACATACCTTATATGGGCTATGTTGAACTTGATGTAGAAGCCATGGGTCTGACTATCCCTGATCGAGGTTTCCTGATAGTCAAAGATTCTTCACACACTTTAGCTGTTCCAGGTCTCATAGGGATGAATATCGTCAAGAAATGCAGAGAGCTAGTACACATTGAGTTTGACACCACACTGCAGGGTAATCTTGACTCAAACTGGAGAGAGGCTTTTCATCAGCTTCACGCTGTGAATTTAACAGACAAGCTCTCCTTTGCTAGAGTAGCTGGTAAGGGCATAGTTCATGTGCCTGCCTCATCTGCTGCTACTGTCATGGCTAAGGGACTTAGGACTGTGAGTGAGGATGGCTCTTTACTGCTGCTGGAGCCTGGGAGTGTGCCTTTGCCTGGAGGTTTGGTTGTTGTGCCGACCTTAGTTTCATCTGAAAGTCACATTTTCCCAGTCCGAGTCATGAACTTGTCTGATGAAGATATCTGGTTAAGGTCAAGGACTAGGCTAGGGATTTTGACTCATGTAGACACTGTGGAAAGTGATGAGCTTTGTGAGGTACAGTTTCAGAGAATCTCGGCAGATACTGAACAAGTGAGTCTCAACCAACACTCTGAGAGATCTGCAGATGTACAGTCTATCCTTGACAAGCTCAATGTAAGTGGCAGCCCAGAACAGCAAGCACAGCTGGCTTTGTTGTTGGAGAAGTACTCTTTTGTGTTTGCAACAGAAGATGAAGATCTCGGTTACACTAACAAAGTGCAACATGAGATCCATCTTACAGATGACACACCTGTAACACAGCCATACAGACGAATCCCACCCACACAGTACAGTGAGGTCAAGGAACATATTGGCAAGCTGTTGAAAAAAGGGGTCATTCAAGAAAGCTCCAGTGCTTATGCTTCCCCGGTGGTGTTGGTGAGAAAGGCTGATGGGAGTTTGAGGCTATGTGTTGATTACCGGAAGCTCAACTCAAAGACAAGACGTGATGCATTCCCGCTCCCGAGGATTGATGAGAGCTTTGATGCACTAAGAGGGGCAAAGTTCTTCTCAACCATAGATCTGGCGAGCGGGTACCACCAGGTAGCTATGCACGAGAGGGACAGGGCTAAGACAGCGTTCACAACACCATTTGGCCTATATGAATATGTGAGAATGCCCTTTGGAGTTTGCAATGGACCTGCTACATTCCAGAGACTCATGCAAGTCACTATGAGTGATCTCATTTTTCAGATACTCCTGGTCTACCTAGATGACATCTTGGTTTTTTCAGAGACGTTTGAGCAGCACTTGGAGAGACTTGAGACTGTGTTGAAGAGACTGGCAGAGACAGGCCTTAAAGTGAAGTTACAGAAGTGTGCTTTTCTACAGCAGTCAGTGAAGTTTTTGGGGCATCAGGTGTCAGCAGAAGGTGTGGGCACTGACCCCTCCAAGGTCTCTGCGGTTAAGAACTGGAAAGTCCCAACCACTGTCAAAGAGCTGCAGTCATTCCTAGGTTTCTGTAGTTACTACAGGAGATTTATGCGAGGCTTCTCACAGATTGCTGGGCCGCTGCATGACTTGGTAAGCAAATGTTCAGGTGTGAAGAAAACAGGAAAAGTAGGTCACCAGTTTTCTGCTCTGTGGACACCAGAGTGTGACTTTTCTTTTGAACAACTAAAGGAAAAGCTTACCTCCGCTCCCATTTTGGGTTTTGCCGACTTCACACAACCCTTCATACTCGAGACCGATGCCAGTCAGCATGGCTTAGGTGCTGTATTGTGTCAGCAGCAGGGTGACACCAAACGAGTCATAGCATATGCTAGTCGCAGACTGCGCCAGGCTGAGAAAAATGACCAGAATTACAGTAGTATGAAGTTAGAGTTGCTTGCCTTAAAATGGGCAGTTGCTGAAAAATTCAGGGGTTACTTACTTGGTTCAAAATTTGTTGTCCTGACAGACAACAATCCCCTCTGCCACCTAAAGACAGCCAAGTTAGGGGCTATAGAGCAGAGGTGGGTAGCGCAACTGTCTATTTTTGATTTTGAAGTCAAGTATCGTCCTGGTTGTAGCAATGCTGCCGCAGATGCACTCTCTAGACAGGAGTTTGCAGGGGAGCCTGAAACAGACCCTGATTTGGATTTTGACAATTGTATTGCTGTTTGCAATCTGATTAGGCGAGGGACCGTTCTGGACCTTGGTCTTGTTGCTAAAGGTCTTGAGTGTTCCAAATTGAGACAGATTCGGGCTGTGGAGTTGAGGTCTGGTGAGATAAGTTCTAGGCAAGGCAACACTCCCACGCTGCCAGGTTATACCAGAGAGGAGCTGATAGGTTTTCAGACCAGTGACCCCACCCTAAAAGTGTTCAGGTCATTTTGGGATCAGGGGAGAAAACCAAGCCCCAGAGAGAGAGCAACACTCTCTAGCCCAGTGAAAAGACTGCTGAAACAGTGGAGCTGTATACAGGAGAGGGAAGGGTTGCTGTACAGGGTTGTCAGAGACCCCCGTTATGGTGAGGTGTGGCAGTTACTCGTGCCTGGTTGTTTGAGGGACCAAGTCCTAGAGAATGTGCACAATGATATGGGACACCAGGGCATAGAGCGCACTGTAAACCTGCTAAGAGAGAGATGTTTCTGGGTGGGGTTATGTGAGGATGTTGAAAGCTGGGTTAAAAACTGTGAGCGGTGCATTTTGACCAAGATGCCTCAGCCAAAAATCCATGCTCCAGTTCAAGCATTCCTGGCCTCCAGACCTCTAGAGGTTGTAGCTGTTGATTTTACAGTGTTGGAACCAGCTTCAGACGGGCGTGAAAATGTCCTAGTTGTGACTGACGTGTTCACAAAGTTCACGCAAGCATATCCTACCAAAGACCAGAAAGCTGACACTACCGCTAAAGTTTTGCTAAAGGAGTGGTTCATGAAATATGGGGTCCCTGAGAGACTGCACTCAGACCAAGGCAGAAATTTCGAAAGTGAAGTTATAGCAGAGCTGTGCAAACTCTATGGGGTTAAAAAGACACGAACCACTCCTTACAGGCCACAAGGGAATGCTCAGTGTGAAAGATACAATCGAACACTTCATGATTTGCTGAGGACACTCCCACCAGAGAAAAAAAGGCGTTGGCCAGAGCATCTTCCTGAACTAGTGTATGCCTACAATGTCACTCCTCATTCCACCACAGGATACTCACCCTATTATTTGCTTTTCGGTGTACAGCCACATCTCCCAGTAGATGCGTTATTAGGGCGTGAGTGTATGTCAGACAGGAGACAGGACTGGTTGTCTGTTCATCAGGAGAGACTCAGACAGGCACATGAGAGAGCCAGAGAGTATTCAGAGCAGAAGGCAGCTGAGAGGATTGCACTGCAGAATGAGAAGGTGTATTGTCCCCCTGTAGCCATTGGGCAGTTGGTTTTCTTACGTCACAGACCCTTAGGTAGACATAAGATTCAAGACGCATGGGGTCCAACCATCTACAAGGTAGTTGACATACAGGGTACCACACACACAGTTGAACCTTTTGAGGGAGGTCCCATTAAAAGGGTTCATAGGTCAGAACTGCGACTTTGTGCAACACCAGTTCCCAAACCCAGAACTAAAACTAAGTCACATGCCAGCACCCAGCCTGTAGCAGAAGATGTGCCAGAACCATCTGAACCTGATTTTGTTGTAGTTGAGGAAGTCCCCCCTCCAAAGCTTCTGCAAACATCAAATCTGCCTACTGTTGTTGAAAGAGTTGAGTTACCAGTGACAACACCTGTAGATGATCGTGACAGTGAGGGACCTGAGGAGAGTCATGCAGAGATGAGAAATTATGACACAGAAACAGAATGTGTAAATAATGATGTGTATCCAGATGTCAGTGACAGTGACTTACCCATTGCAAAAAGCAGGGACAGGCACGCATTAACAGACATTGCTTGTGGAGCAGGAAGTAAAGCCTGTGCACCTAAACCTGCTGTTAGAAAAAGCAAGCGAGAAACTGCTGGGTCTCATTCAAACCCATTCCACTTGCCAAGGTCAACCTGTAATGCTGTCTCAGTCAGCACAGACATGGTTTCCCAGGTTTTGACAAACCTGGGTGCTGCTCTTTTTGAGAAAGCATTGCAGGGAGCATTTGAGTCCATTCATGTTTCGTAGTCACCGAGGACGTTGACTTATTGCAGGGGAGTATGTAGCCAGGTGGTAAATTGGTTAAGATGTTATTTTCCACGTAGGTGTGATATAGCTCTCAAAGCTGTTTGAATGTTAATACATGTGTTCTTTATTGTTTT
>JAODHV010000002.1:29361934-29374654 GCA_027576555.1 Plicofollis layardi | reverse complement strand
AGTTTGACATTATTGTCAGTCCGTTAGATAAACATTTAATTTTATTAAAATCGAAAATTAATATTTAGAGCCTGTGGACTACAAAAATAAGTCATTAAAGTAGCCGGCTGGACTTGTGTCGTCGGCTGTATGGCCGGCAGCCGGCGCTTTTGGAAAGCCCTGCATACAGTCAAAGTCTGTAATTACATCGTTAATGAACGGCCCTTTGTTATTGAGGGATCGCACATTAAAGAGAGCAAACGTCGCCGGTGCATTTGAGCCGCAGATTGGAGAGGGCTCGGTAAACTTTACAGCGCATAGATTGTCCTGATTCGCATTACGCTTCACAGCATCAGGACCAGTGTGGTTGCGACACCGGCTCCAAACAGAGTCAATGTTGTTGGGGTGGGAAATACGAGCAAACTTCCTGCGAGAGCCTCTGTGCATGTATTTAGGCCAACAACGCAGAATGCCAAGGTGTTGGTGCTTTTTAAGGGCATCGGAGAGTTTATAAGAGTCTTTACGTAGGCTGTGCAAGAACGCAGCTGAGTATTTCACCATGGTTGATGAGTGCATCAGTTTGTGCGGAATTTGACAGGGCTTTGGTGACAGCAGCCAAAGCTCAACCAGGAGCCAGAGCAATACCATCGAAGGTCGCATCGAAGGGGTGGGAATCAGTCACCGATTTATTCACAACAGGGACATTAATCTGTGGTGGTAGCCAGTAGGCAGAATCTATTACGTTAACCAACACGAGTGACCACCGAGCCGCCTAAGTAAGAGACTCATCCACTAAAGTAGCAGGCAAGTCACCTACCAAGCAGACCCAGCAGAAACCCATGAGAGGGCTCGCACAGATAAAACCTACATGCATATCTAGTACGTTAGCCAACACGAGTAACCACCGACATGCATAAGCAAGGGACTCACCCACTAAAATAGTAAGCAAGGCACTTACCAAGCAGACCCAGCAGAGTACTCACAAGAGGGCTCGCACAGAAAAGCACAAGCAGGCACACCGCCAGAGCATCCCACGGAGACAGATGGTCCAGTTATAATACAGCCCACAAGTAATCCACAGCAGCAACATAGTCTACTCATAATCCACAGGCAGAGTTGCACAGGTAGAACAGGCTATCGCACAGGTAAACAGACCAGCAAATCTCATCCAGAAATATAATCAGGAGCAAGTCTGACTCATGAGATGAGTGAAGTAGTTCGTTATCTGCACCAATAGTGCAGAAAATAGCCAGAGTTAGCCCACAACAAAGTTTTAAAAAGTAGCCGCAAATGAATTCCGAATTCCGGGGAGCAGCGGCAGCCAGACGCGCGCCAGCGTTCACTCACAACCAGAAATAATTACCGCATTTTTAGAGAAACAAGTTTCAGAAACACTTTGTTTCTATAAGATAAAGAATGTTGTTACTGTGTCACACTGTTCTGTTCTGCAAGGTTATTGTAAGCATGTGTACATGTAAAGACCATGTTGTTGTTAGCAGAGATAAAGATAGCAGAGAGGATGCCATGGCCGAATGCCCTGAACACAAGATAAGAGAAACAGGAAAATATTTGGCATGCAAGTCATGTTAGTGATTATCATGACTGTGTAAAAGAGTGTGTGAAAACAGGAAGTGCTTCTCTGGGTGAAACGCTCTGTGATTCACTGCTGAGAGCCTGCGCTTGCAAGAGTATAAGTCAGATTCTGTTTGCTTTCTTCTAACAGTCTCAAGGTGTTAATTTATTACTTTTTCCACCACAATTCATGGCATCAGTGTCAGGATATCACAAGTAGTGGGGGAGTGGGGTAATTTCCAGATCCTTTGAGGAGAAAACATCATTATCAAGTCTGACGAGCTCCCAGGAGACAGACTGATTGATAGACAACAGGTTTCTGACCCACTGCCACATTTTCCTGTCCCACTGCCGCTGATATCCAGTGAACTTGTGGTGAGGAAAAGCTCTCTCTTTTATTCTTGTAAATTAATGGCAAATGATTGTGTTGCAGTGAACTGTAGTAAACATGGATTGTAGATGGGCAGACCCATTGATGTGCGTATTTTTGAAAGGGTAAATACGTATCAAGCTGAGAGAGGAACACCCTTTCTGCTCTTTTTAAGTAAGGTTTTGGGTGAAACAAGAAACCTACTTGTTATTGACGAATAGCAGTAAGCAATCGTGATCACAACACGTTTCAGGTAAAACGTGAGAGTAAAACACAGTCTTTGCAGTTCCATTGCAACATACAAGTGAAATGGGACAAAAAGGAACAAAGTAACCAGAAACTGAGACAACTCCTGAAACCTCCGCCCCTTCTCCAAAGGTCAAATTTACTGTATGTTAACTAATTATGGACCGGACACGTGTAAGCAATTTAGGATGTGGGTAGAATGATGTGGTTTCCCAGAGAGAGGCAGTTTAAGTGTGCGTCAGATACAGAATCTCAAGGAAAGGTTGAAAAGCCAGTAGAGGAGGATAACAAAAAAAGGAGGAAGAAATATAGAATACAGGTTGATTGGGGTGCATTTAAAATGTGGCAAACAGAAGCTGTGGTAAGAGCTCAACAGGTCAATTCACATACACGTCAGGGAACTAACCCGAATTCTAGTGCTTCTGTTCCTGCAGCTTCAGCGCAGCAGCCACCAACTGCTCCGCCCTCCCATGTGCCTGGCAAGGGAAGACGGATATGATGCCCGCTGGCATTTACCTGAAACTCAACCCAATGTAGGATTTGGATATAAGTAGCTATTTGTTCCCTCCTCCTCCTCCTGTTGTGACACCGCGGCCTCTTGCAACCCTTTCACCGCCTCCGCCACAAGATCAACCAGTGCCATCTCAAGCCAGTGCTCAAGCATCTCTTTTATGCCCTGAGGACAGCCTGACTAAGGCACTAAAGAACATTGATGAGCATTTCTCCAAAGTAGAGCAGGACAGGCAAGAACAACTGATTCCACAAAGAACACAGGACAAAGAAAAAGCCAGAAAGGGCGAGAGGGAGAAAGTTTCCAAATGCCAATAGTGGCTGTTGTAGGACCATGGGGTCAGTGATGGTTCATAGACCATGGGATCCACAAGATATCATGCAAATGGCCGCTGAGATAAAGGATCTCAGACAGCATGGTGGTCCTAAGTGTGCTGAGGAACTCGACAGCTTCTGTAAAACATACCTCCCCACCAGTCATGAACTGCTCCAAGTGTTTGCAAAGAAATTAGGTTTGGACTTTAGCAAGATCCAGGACCAGTTTCCTGAAGATGAAGAGCACACAAACCACCCAGATTGGATGCATGGCAGTAACAGGGCCTACCGAGAGTTCATTACTGGATTGCAGAATGTTGTCAGAATGAGGTTTCCAGTCCGAATGTACATCACACAAATAACAACCTGTAAGCAGCAGGATGATGAGACAGTAACACAATACCTACAGAGACTGATCATAGTGCATGATATACACTCGGGACTCAAAAGGCTGACCGACATGGTGACTAACGGGAAAGTAAGACCTTAGAATGCTTTCCTCAGTGGCCTAAAGCCTGACATAGCTAAGATGGTCAAAGATAGATGTGTCATATGGGAGGTGTGCAAACTTACTGAGGTGAAGAGACATGCAGTACACACAGAGAAGAGGTTGAATGAGAAGATGCAGCAAAAACAGAGGAAAAAGGACAACACTTCACAATACCATGCTTACATTGGTGCAAGTTATTCAAGCAAGCAAGCCAGCAGCGTGGAGTTGGACTCAGAAGGGGCCATGAAAGAGATCGTGGAAGAGGAAGAGGTCGACAGCACCAAGATGGCTGCTTCATCTGTGGCTCACTTGATCACTGGCATGACCAATGTCCACAGTATTGGAATGGTGAGGGTCCCAAGATTACTGAGATGGTGGACTGACTACCAGTCCAAGTTGCTCAAGCTTCTTGCAATGAAGAATCTGCTTTGTGCTCACTGCTTGCTACAGCCTGCACAGAGAGTAGGATCAGTGAACAAGTAGGTACATATGCATTATACACTGATGAGTTATGCTTGAAAATGCCAATATTTTCTCCAACTGTCACTCATAAGTTTTTAGATTTCTTAGTAGGTTCGGGAGCAGGACATTCTGTTATTAGATCCTCAGAGTTTTCCATACAGCCAAAGATCAGCAGCCAATCCCAGATCACTGTGGACACCTCTGGAGAACAGGTCCTTGAGAAATTTATTGAGTCACTCCTCTGTAGACTGGGTGAGTCTGAGACATTTGAGTTTTCATTTTTGTTGTCCCATTGTTGCCCAGTAAATTTGCTAGGGAGAGACCTGATGCACAGGTTAGGCATAAGTCTCCTAAGTACCCCAGATGGGTTGCAGGTAGTGTGAATCCCAGATGAGGAGGGCGCAATCATGATAATGGTTAAGCTAGACCCATCTCCACCTCTTTGTGTGTATGAGTGGAGGCTGGCACCCTCAGATTTTCTGAATACAAATCAGGAGCTGGTTGAGATGGCAAAAACATGCACTAGCCTAATTGGTACTGATTATATGCACTCAGAAGACTTACATTGCACTGCTCACATTAGCCATGGGCACCCAGATGTTAAGTTTGAGCAGGACTGGTTTAAGGAAGGTAGGAGACGTGAGAAACTGTTATTAAAAGAAGTTGTTTGGGGATAGTCACAGGTGCGCCAGATGTGTACAACCACCAAATGATTAGCACCTGGTGTTTAGTTCATGCATGGTCCTGCACGTGTCGCTGGCAAAACAAGAGGGGGATAGGTGGAAGGATTTGGGCCTATGGGTTTTGAAGTGTGTAAATGCAAGTGATTGGCAATATGCCACAGATCCAAGAGTGCTGTAGAGTAAAAACATGAATGCATTTAAAATAAATCTGACATAGACAACCTTTATTGTCATTCAGGATACAACAAGTGTACACAGAACGAAATTTTGTTGCAATTTGGCTCAGCCAAATTGTGATTTGAGGTTTTTTTTGGCACTGGGATGATGGTGGCAGACTTGAAACATAATGGGACTTTGGCTTGATCCAGTGATGTGTTGAAAATGTCCATTAGAACATAAGCCAGCTGATCTGCACATTCCCTGAGCACCTGACCAGGAATATTATCGGGGCCCGGGGCCTTCCATGTGTTGACTCTCCTCAGAGTCCTCCACACCTCAGCTATATCAAAACAGAGTGCCTTTTCATTCTGATGGGGAACAACTTTCACTGCAGGAATGCTATTTAGTGCCTCAAACCTCCCAAAGAAGTTATTGAGTTCATTGAGAAAGTCCGCATCATCATCACACTCAGGAGGAGCCATCCTGTAGTTTGTAATAGCACATATGCCTTGCCACATATCCCTAGTTTTAGCGGCATTGTGGAAAAAGTCCTGGATTTTTTTACTGTGAGCGCACTTTGCTAGTCTGATGGCACGGTTCAAGTTGGCTCTTGCTGTTCTCAGTGCCTTCTCGTTGCCAGACTTGAAGGCTGAGTTCTGTGCCTTTAGCATTTTGCATACTTCATAAGTCATTCAGGGTTTTTGGTTGGCCTGGGTGGTGATGCTCTTTATGTTCCTGACATCCTCCATGCATTTGTTGATGTAGGCTGACACAGACATGGCATACTCATCTATGTTGGTATGATCATTATAAGTGGCAGCTTCCTTGAACATGTCCCAGTCCATGCACTCAAAACAGTCCTGTAGTGCCTCCATAGCCCCCTCAGACCACACCCTCACCTGCCTCACTGTAGGTTTTCCTCTGATCAGCAGGGGCTTATATGCAGGGATTAGCATAACGGATAAATGGTCAGAAGAGCCAAGGTGGGGGTGGGGGGCTGCTTTGAATGCATCCTTCATATTGGTGTCTGCCATGTCTAATGTGTTCACTCCCCTGGTTGCACAATCCACATGCTGGTGAAAATGAGGGAGAACTGTCTTCATGTTGGCCTGGTTAAAATCCCCAGCCACAATGAAAAAGCCCTCAGTGTGAGCGGATTGCAACTCACTGATAGTCCAGTAGAGAACACTCATAGCCTCTTTTGTGTTAGCACTGGGGGGCATGTGCACAGCGGTGATGGAAACTAAACTCCCTGGGCAGATAGAATGGTCTACAGTTTAGAATCAAAAGCTCAATGTCCGGTGAGCAATGGCTTGAGACAAACTTAGTATTTTTACACCAATTGTTAGTGATATAGATACACAAACCACCCCCTCGGGATTTACCGCTTAGTGTGCAGCTCCTGTCAGCATGAAATGTAGCTAGCCCCTCGATGCTGTCCGGAATTGATGAGTTAAGCCATGTCTCTGTCCGAATTATTGCACAGCAGTTCCTCATCTCTCATTTTGTTGTTAATTCCAGCTGCAGATGATGTATTTTGTTCTCCAGGGAGCGAACGTTAGAGAAGAAGATGGATGGAAGTGGCATTTTATAGGGGTTAGCTTTTAGCTTAGCTGTTAGCCCCCCCCCCCGGACAGCCGCACTTCCGCCTTCGGTCACACCACCTCCGCTTGCTCCTCCGTCGGCTTATAGAGCTAGTCCACTGCACCGTAGGCCCCTGGGTCTTGCCAGCGTCGCACTCCAAGGCTATGCAAACACTCCCGAGTAGTCATGTCTACGAAGCTGAAGTCACTGGAGGATTGTAATTCCAGCAAGTGCTGGTGACCAGATACTAACTTACTGAGAGTATTGACTCTTACTGACATCGTAGGTGGCATATTTTGATTGGAAAATCCGTAATTGTCACGAGCCCATGCAGCCTAACAGGGCGCCACCATCTTGGGGAAATAAAATTACATTGCACAAGTACATTTATTTTTTTGTCTTTTGTCTCAGACACAAGTCTGAGACAAAAGTGCAGAAGTCTGAGACAGAAGTGTAAAAGTCTTGAGACAGAAGTGCAGAGGTCTTGAGAAAAAAGTGCAGAAGTCTGAGACAGAAGGACACAAGTTTGAGACAGAAGTGCAGAAGTTTGAAACAGAAGGTTTCAAAGTTTTCACACAACATGGACATGGACATCTCTAAACTATACTTGATTTTCTGCAGTTGTGGACGCAGCTCAGAGCTATGCCTTCCTGGATCAGCGTATTACCACATGCTTAGTTTCACACATGTGCGGTCCACGCACAAAAGTCCATGTGAACACAAAATGTGGGTGCTGCGGGGACAGTTCACGTAGACTGTGCTGATGATGACGTGTGTGGACAGCGTCTACAGAAGTATACTTTTCCGTAGTTTTTGTATGCTAAGACATACCGTGATGTTTTCATGTCGCATCCAGAGGACTGGGCTCAGCCCGAAAATCTCATCTCATCATCTCTAGCCACTTTATCCTGTTCTACAGGGTCGCAGGCGAGCTGGAGCCTATCCCAGCTGACTACGGGCGAAATGCGGGGTACACCCTGGACAAGTCGCCAGGTCATCACAGGAGCCTGAAAATCGTTTATAAAAAAAACCTAATTCCTCCTCGACTGTATGAAAAATGGTATTGATACACACTGTACTTTTATAACCCCCAGCTTTGTAGCTTGATCCAGAAGAAGTCCAGGTGGACTTTTCAACTTTCTACACTTTTACATTATCGTCCTCAAGCCCTATCGATTAGCCGATGACCCAGGCTGCACTCACGGAATATCTTTACAGCTCCTTCTCTCCTTATTTTGATATAATTACGAGCAGAGCTTTATGAGACAGATGGATATGGCGTACCAGGGGATAAAGTGGTGCGTCAGCAGACGCTTGTCTCTTTAGCTGTGTTTAAGAGTTGCTGATGGCCTAATGGTCTTACTGGAACCCGTTCCCACCACTCAGCCCTACTTCCTGCTCGCTGTCAACTTTTCTGCCGACACCAGTCATAAAGACAGAATTTGAAGGAACACTCCATAACGGGGGCGAGATTGTTAATTGTTAGTGTTAGAGCAGCTGATATGTACAGTATGAGGTCAGATTTATCTGAGGGAGAGGTTTCCGTTTAATGAGGGGGAACCCTGATAATGAAGCTCAATATCGAGGAAATCGATAAAGCTTCTGAGGGCTATCACTGAGGCAGTTTGAGAGAGAGAGAGCTAGAGAAAGAGAGGGCAATACGGGGAGAGACAGCTTTTGATTTCACCTTCACTTAAAGCTGCCATTATGGCTGTATTGATCTTTTTATCTAACTGAATTATTATAGCACTCAAGGCCTCCTCTCTCTCTCTCCCTTCTCTCCCTCTCTCTCTCTCCCTCTCATTTACTTATTCATCATCTTTCTCATAATTTCTTCACTTTATATTATCATTATCATCAGGCTTTCAGACGATATTTCAGCACACATTTATGCTATGAAAGTCCTGCTCTCCAGGATAAATAATTTGGTTTTTGGTGGAATCTGAATGCTTCAGATACTTTGAAGTTTATTTACTACCACTGGCTTTGCTCCATGACATGATGGAAGTGCAAAGTCTGAGACAAAAGTCAAAAAAAGAAACTACATAGAGACTTTGACTAAAGTCATGGTAATTTGCACTAGCTGTTACAAACCGGGATGTCTGGTCACCACACCCTGTAGTTCTGGAATGGTAAGAGATAGAGAATGACACTTGGTGAGGAAAAGCTGCACCCTGCCGCCCTGAACAACAACAAAAAAAAACTGATTGAAAAAAATCATGAAAATTGACAGTTATAAGTGATTGAAAAAAATCCTGTTTTTCATTGATCATTCTGGATCAGTGATCCAGATCAGCACCAAAAGTTATAGCAATGTAATTCAGCCCAGAGGTATTCTTCATGTGAAATTTGGTGATGATTGGTTGAAAACTGAGGGAGAAATAGCGTCATTAAAAAAAACAAACCTTTTGGAGAATAATAATAAGACTAATAAGAACTAGATAGATACTGTGACGAAAGTGTGGCAGCGGGGGCGTAGCCAAGCAGCAGTCTGTGAATGCAGGGCAGGGTCGAGGAAGGTAAGTGGCTAAGTCATTCCAGCTGCTGTCAATTAATGTGTGTGGGTGGGTGTGTTTGTTACAGGGATAGAGCATAAAAGGAGGGAGAGAGCAGAGAAAAGGGGCTCCCTCCCGACCACAATGCCTGTGTGAGTGAGTGAGTGAGTGAGTGAGTGAGTGAGTGAGTGAGTGAAAGCTGAAAAGCTAACAGTAAAGTGGAATAAAGAGTTTGTGTGTGACAATCAACTTGCCTACCATGCTTCTGTACTCCACCCACATCAGGAACTGCCACAGTGGTGCCGAAACCCGGGATGCACAGAAGGGAACCACCCCATGGAGTCCTCCCCATTCGAAGAGCTTATCCTTGCCCTCACTACCGCCCAGCAGAACCAGCATCAAGCACTGACCGTCCTCCGAAAGGAACAAGAGCAACGCTTCGAAGCCTTGATGCTGGCCCAGCAGGAAGATCACCAGGCGTTCTGGCACCTGCTCGCATCAACAGGAGTGTTGACCATCACCGCAGCTGGCACCCCCAATGAGATGGGCCCGCAGGATGATCCAGAAGCGTTCCTCGCCCTCTTCGAGCAAGCAGCCGAGGCATGGGGTAGCTGCTGGAGCAGCGCGTGGCATGCCTCCTCCCACTCCTGACTGGCGAGGCACAGCTCGCAGCACAGCAGCTTCCTGCTGACAGGTGTATGCTGACCTGAGGAAAGCCATCCTGCAGCGGGTCAGCCGCTCCTCGGAACAACATCGCCAGTGCTTCCGGATGCTGGCATTGGAGGAGGTCGGCTGGCCATTGGGTTGGGATTCTGAAAGAAATCCTGACAGACCAAGGCACTTCGTTTATGTCATGCACACTGTGCGAACTGTATAGGTTATTAGGGATTAAGTCTATCTGCACCAGTGTCTATCACCCACAAATGGATGGCTTAGTAGAGTGATTTAACCAAATACTCAAGAACATAATCTGGAAATTCATAAATGAAGATGCGCGTAATTGGGATAAGTGGCTCGAGCCCCTGTTATTTGGAGTACGAGAGGTCCCACAAGCCTCCACAGGGTTTTCTCCATTTGAATTATTCTATGGGCGTAAGCCACGTGGCATTCTGGACGTGCTACGGGAAAATTGGGAGGACGGACCTTCACCTAGCAAAAACGAAATCCAGTACATTCTTGACCTGCGTGCAAAACTCCACACCCTCACGTACCTAACCCAGGAGAATTTGCGGCAGGCACAAGAATGTCAAATCCGGCTGTATGACAGGGGCATGCGCCTTAGAGAGTTCACACCAGGAGACGAAGTGCTCATATTATTGCCCACATTGAGCTCCAAATTAATCGCCAAGTGGCAAGGGCCTTTTTTTTTTTAAAGATTTTTGGGGGGCTTTTTCCACCTTTATTGGATAGGACAGTGTAGAGACAGGAAATGACCTTGGGTCGGAATCGAACCCGGGTCCCCGGGTTTACGGTATGGTGCCTTCGCCACCTGAACCACGACGCCCCGGCAAGGGCCTTTTGAGGTCACACAGCAAGTCGGGGACGTCGACTATGAGGTGAGGCGAACAGATAGGGATGGGGCATTGCAAATCTACCACCTCAACCTTTTAAAATGCTGGAATGAGTGGGTCCCTGTGGTGTTGGCGTCGGTATTCCCGGAGAAGGCGGAGCTGGGACCAGAGATGAAAAAGATAACATCTCAGACTCTTCCGGTCCCTTGTGGGGAACACCTCTCATCGGCCCAACTAACGGAGGTGGCCAAGTTGCAAAAGGAATTTTCCGATGTGTTCTCGCCCCTTCCTGGTCGTACGCACCTCATAGAACACCACATCAAAACGCCCCCAGGGGTGGTAGTGCGTAGCCGCCCTTACCGCTTGCCTGAACACAAGAAAAAGGTGGTTCAGGATGAACTCAAGGCCATGCTCGAAATGGGCATAATCAAGGAGTCCCACTGTGACTGGAGCAGCCCAGGGGTCCTGGTTCCCAGGACAGATGGGTCAGTTCAGTTCTGTGTGAACTATAGAAAGGTCAACGTGGTGTCTAAATTTGATGCATACCCAATGCCTCGCATTGATGAGTTGCTCGATCGGTGAGGTGCGGCTCAATTTTATTTGACACTGGATTTGACAAAGGGATATTGGCAGATCCCCTTGACTCCTCTATCCTGAGACAAAATGGCTTTTTCCATACCATTTGGATTACACCAGTTTGTCACACTTCCTTTTGGATTGTTTGGGGCTCCTGCTATGCTCCAGTGGCTCATGGACAAGATCCTCCACCCCCACACCACCTATATGGCGGCCTACCTTGATGACATCATATACAGCAGTGACTAGCCATGGCACCTCGAACACCTTAGGGCCATCCTAGAGTCACTGAGGCATGCGGGTCTCACAGCTAACCCTAAAAAGTGTGCAATTGGGTGGGTGAAAATATGGTATCTGGGTTTCCACTTGGGTCATGGGCAGGTGCATCCCCAAATTAACAAAACAACAACAGTTGTTATCTACCCAAGGCCTAAGACCAAAAAGGGGCTGAGACAGTTCCTGTGGCTGGCTGGCTACTATCGTAGGTTCATACCTAATTATTTGGACATCACCAGCCCACTGACTGATCTCAGTAAAAAGGGAGCACCAGATCTGGTCCAGTGGACAGAGCAGTGCCAACAGGCTTTCACCAGGGTAAAAGCTGAATTGTGTGGGGCCACTCTTACACTCCCCTGACTTCTCTCTCCCCTTTATTTTGCAGACAGACACATTGGACAGAGGGCTGGGGGCCGTTTTGTCCCAGAAGTTGGAGGGTGAGGAACACCTGGTGCTGTACATCAGCCGCAAGCTCTTGATGCATGAAAGTAAGTACAGCACCATCAAGAAAGAGTGCTTGGCCATCAAGTGGGCAGTCCTCACCCTCTGGTACTACCTGCTGGGGTGCCCTTTCACCCTTTGTTTGTACCACACATCCCTCCAGTGGCTCAACCACATGAAGGATGCCAATGCATGGATCACCCATTGGTATATAGCCCTCCAGCCATTTAAATTTGACATGGTCCACAGGCCGGGGGCACAGATGGTCATGGTGGACTTCCTGTCCCATCGGGGGGGGAGGGGTCTGCTGCAGGCCGGAGGGCTCCCCAGCCTGAGTCGGGTGGTGGGAGTATGTGGCAGTGGGGGCATGGCCTAGCGTCAGTTTGTGAATGGTATGTGGGGCCTGGGAAGGTGAGTGGCAAAGTCAATGCACCTGCGGTTAATTAATGTTGTGTGTCTGTGCTGGTGCAGTGACAGAGGATAGAAAAGGAGGGAGAGAGCAGAGAGAGGAAAGCTCTCCTGTCCAGAACACATGTGTATGTTGTGTGTGTGACTGTGTGTGAGCAGCGAGTGAGTAAAGCTGAAAAGCAAGAAAATAAGTAAAATAAAGTGTGTGTGAACATCAGCTTCTTCCTGCCATGCTTCTGTACTCCACCCACATTAGGGACATATTACAGGCATTGACTGGGGAAGCTGTCACAGAGCCATCTACATCAGCACTGCATCAAGGCGATACAAGGAGTAAGGAGCAGCTCACCCCTCCTCCTTCTCTTGGGGATTCCCTCGAGGACTTCCCATTAGAGCATTTGTGAGACGAGACTCTGTGTCTTGTGTTTGACCAAGTGAGAGTAATTGATGGTCAATCTCTCCAGCCAAATGTGATACCCTCCTTCCCATACTTAGCGATTATTCAGGATAGGCTGTATGGAGATCTTGCAGTCACGTGACCGGAAACTTGGCAGCCGCCAACTTGGCGGGCAACAACACAGCTGAATACTGCTGCACTCGTGTACAGAATGGATCACTTTCAACCGACGGACTACACGGCTCA
>JAODHV010000002.1:29069801-29080196 GCA_027576555.1 Plicofollis layardi | reverse complement strand
ATTTTTTTGCTCACCCGGTGGACAGGAAACGGATTTTTTTTTTTTTTAAGGATGGCCTGTTCAGGCCACAAGGAGTTTGCGCTTTGAGAACCACGAGATAAAACCAAAACCACGATGCCGTTAAATTTTTATCCATTTAAGACTGTGCACGAAACCTACATTCAGCTCGTCTTATCAAGAAACTGCAGTCTTTTCGTAGCTTGGGATTCCTTCAAGTGTAAAATAAATTTCATGGGTCCCCCTCAGTATGGATTTATTCCCTTTTTTTTAGCTTTCTGAATTTTCTGTCCAAGAGAACATATTTATAAAAGTTATTCCACGAAATCGAGTAGTACATGAGCTGATGGCTGACGAGGCGCGTAGCACCGAGATTGAGTGGAATAACTTTTTATTCGATCCACATTCACTGGATTTTGAGAAATGGAGCTGCTTTTTTTTTTTTTGCAAATTATTTAAATGAAAACTTTATACAGAAACGTCTGACAAAATCCTTTCCTCCAAGACTGACTTCTTAACCTACTGACGGCTGCACGAATTGACTTCAGTGTTGGGGTGTTTTTGTCCAAAGTGGCGTCTTGCTGTCGTGCCGAGGTCTAGAACGGCTTCAGACATTTTATTTAATTCTCCCTTGGACGTTTCCGTTCTGTAATTTTCAAACGACTTTGAGCTTTTGAACCAGTCTAAAAAAAAAAAAAAAAAAAAAATTCCACAAATTTTCATGCTTAAAGATGAAGAATGTAAACGAAACGACAGGAGCAATTTGTGTGAAATGCGATAATTCTTGAAAAATAAAAATGCGTTCTTGGTGTTCAATACTTTCATTCCATAATTTGTTGCTTTTCTTTTGTATTTTTTGTTTTCGAGTAGTTTTTATTTCATCCTTGGTTGCTTCAGCGACACGCTCTGCCCTTTTTTTTTTTTTTTCCCCCCTGCCCTTCCGTTCTCTCTCTACTCATGGTATATGAGCTGATATCCTTGTAGTAGTCGTAGAGTAGCCAATCAGAGTGCACGATTGCTCATATCCAGTGCGTGTGGATAGAATAATAATAATAGATGAGTTGACTTTGGTGCTTGGACCCTTAAATGTAAAAGCTTTCGAAAGATTGTGATTTCTACCAGTGTAACTAAAATAAATTTCAGCGGTTGCCAGTACTTTCTGTATCCCACTTTGAGAATTTGTTTAATCCATGAAAAATTGTCTGCATCGCTAAGATGGTTGTGGTCTAAGAGGAATAAAACACTTCAAGATATCCTGTTGTCGGAAAGTAATCAACTTCAGGGCGGTAACCATAACGCCACTATGCGTCAGGCTGGATCACCTGACCCTGATTATTTTCCTATAACTGCATGCTTCCAAGTGTTTTTTTTTTTTTTTTTAAATATAATGTATTCCTTACTTACAGTATGTTAAGCTTTGGTAGTTTTAATATATCATAGTGTTAAAATGGCAGCAATTTTATTAACCCTGAAGCAGCGTTTCTCCAAAACCAAATTTGTTTATTATACGGAAATGCAAATTTCTGTTAACTCGCAAACATTTGTGCTCATGCATATTTTTCCTCGATGATGTTTTATTTTAGTAATTATGCCTGGAAGGTGTTGAAATTGGATCTCCAGCATCCAGGAATCATCAGGCTGATGTGACGTGTAGTGACAGGACGCCACACTTCAGTGGCGGGGTGAAAAGCGTGGCGTTTTTGCGTGTTGTCGGATCTAAAGCCAGTCCGGTGTCGGGGTGTACAGGGGAGGTGGGAAGTAGCGCTAGAGGGGGAGATGCTGCTGCTGCTGCTACTACTGCTGCAACTTCAACAGCTTTTCTCTCCAGACAAATTAGGGCCATGCTTCATTTAACAACTCATTTAGCTGTGGAGAGGCATGGAGGACCGCTTCAGCACCCTCAATATCTCCGTTCCAGGCAACCGAGGTCGCTTTAAAAAGCTCTTCGGCTTGTCACATTTATATTAATAATGTACGAAAACTCATTGTGCTTTTGTGACTCATTTGTGCATCGTCCCATTTAGTCACGTGTGGTGTTGTGATTAATTTCCTTTGCATTTTGCGGGTGAGATGTGCGCTGGATGTTGTGTTGTACAGTGTGCTTTCATATTCGACACTGCTGTGTGATGTACTATACTGTAATCTGTTATGCAAAAATGTACATGCTGTAATGTATAGAGCATGTTACACGGTGGTGCGAAGATATGGAGTTTATCTTCAAGTGGTGAACATGTTCACAAGTTAGCGAATCAAGCTAGTGATAAATTTTTCAGCACGAGAAGATAAACTTCATGTCTTCGCACCACCGTGTAATGTGGACACGTCTACAAAAAAAAAAAATTCACAAGTTAGCGAAAAGAATTTTAATTTTGAACCGGCTCGCCATTTTGACAGCGGGAAAATACTGGGAGTGACGTCATCAGGAATTATTATACATACAGGATCCTTAATGGAATAAAAACACGTGTTCTATTCCCTTCTAGCAGGTTTCGTTCATTTGGTTCGATAGCATGCAATATTGTTAGCATATCGCGTATCCGACGTGTATTACATCACTTTGCGCAATGGAGAATGAGCGTTGAATATGGTTTACGATATTGCGTGGTTGTCAAGACAACATGACGCCATACAGTACATCGGAGACGTAAAACTTCCATGCAAGCGAGCGACTGGGACAATTTGTAAACGAGCATGGCCGCCGGGTTTGCTTTGTCAAATACGGAAGATTTTGAAAGAGTAAAGCCGAGGTCACAACCGGCTGTACGATTTTTTTTTGGCCGTGCAATTTTTGCCGTTTCCCAAATCGCTGCAGTTTTTTTTTTTTTTGTTGTTGTTGTTCATGGAGAAAGACGCACGTTGACCGTAAGTTTGTCTTGCAACCTGAAAAAAACGTAAGTGCCTGTAGAGTTTGTTTGACATGACAAAGAACCTCTGCGGCCGGTCTGCGGCTCCAAAATCAGCACGTCCTACGTGCGCCCTCCGTGCATTTCACGCGCGCCCTCTGTGCGTTTCTTGCGTTTTTTGCACATAGACTGGCCATAGGAGCACGTACAGCCGGTTGTGACCAAGGCTTTAGATATCTTAGGAAGGTCCCAATGCAGCTCAGTCATTTCACACTTAGGCAGCTTTAACTCTGATCAGTAATTAGATGTAGATCATCGTTAAATGATACCCAATGTGTGTGTGCCATCCGGTCTTGTTTGTCAGTTAGCTCCTGGCTGGCTCACCATTTATTTGATTTACTATTTTGCAAGGCTTGGCTGGCTCACTATTTTGCACATCCTGTCTGGGTTGATGTTTTTTGATTAGCTAATTTTGCAGACCCTGGCTGGCTTCCTTACTGTCTTGCTTGTCCTAACTGACTTACCATTTTGTGCAAGCTCCATCTGGGTCATCAATTTTACAGTCCTGGCTGGCTCGCCATTTTTTACAGGCTCTGGCTGGGACACCAATTTGCATGTCCGAGCTGGCTTGCCATTTTTGTTCAGGCCCTGCTCATCTGCTTATCTGTCAGGGTCATGGGGAAAGCAGGAGCCAATCCCAGAAGCAGGGTTCATCCTGGGCAAGTCACCAATCTATCACAGGACGAAACAGAGACGAACAACCATCACACTCACACTTACACCTAAACTGGTAATTTAGAGTAGCCAGTTGACTGAATTCACATATCTTTGGACTGTGGGAAGAAACCCATGAGATTCAAACCCAGAACCTTCTTGCTGTGAGGCGACGGTACTAACCACTGCACCACCCTGCTGCCCACGCCCTTTCTTGCTTACCATTTTCTTACTAGCACACCAGTTTTTTCACGTCCTATCTGGTTTGCCTTTTTCTTTTCTTTTCTTTTTTATGCCTCTGCCACCATAAGGTGCAGGAGGCATTATGTTTTCAGGTTGTCCTTCTGTCTGTGCGTCCGTCCATGCGTCTGTCCGTGCGTCTGTGCATGCGTCCGTCCCGCAACCTTGTGAACGCGATATCTCAAAGGCTAATGAAAGGAATTTCACCAAACATTCACCATTTGTGCGCTTTGGGACAAACATGAACTGATTAGATTTTGAGATCAAAAGGTCTTAAGTCAAGGTCACTGTGAGGTCAAATGTCTGTCCGAGAACCTTGTGAACACAATATCTCCAAGGCAAATCGAAGGAATTTCACCAAACTTTCACCATCTGTGCATTTGGAGACAAAGATAAATTGATTAGATTTTGAGATCAAAAGGTCCAAGGCCAAGGTCACTGTGAGGTCAAATGCCTGTCCGAAACCTTGTGAACACAATATCTCCAAGGCTAATACAAGTAATTTCACCAGGTCATGATTACTGTGAGGTCAAATGTCCGTCCCCAAATCACAACTTAATAAGGCGTGTAGTCTTACCAGGCAGAGGCATTCCCATCGACGCTGTTGGCGTCGAGTTCTGCTTTTTTGACTGAGTGGGTGTGTCTTTTGTCTATCAGTAATACATAAAGCACGATTAATGTTGTAAGCATGACCAGTACCAGTACACTTTAAGACAGGAAAAAATGTCTGGCTACACCATTTCAGTCAAAGTATTCAAAAAAAGAAAAAAAAAAAAAAAAGACTTCACTCAGGAAGCAGGAGAAGAAACCTTTCCCAAATTCTTTAAAGTCTGGTGTAAGGAAGCACTAGACTTCCTAGTAAGTTATGGATCTGATCGCCAGTGAGTGGAGGACAAAAAAGTGCTTCCACTATGCTGAATCCATACAGTACACTGGGACTGATACCACAAGCACACAGCTAATATGGCTATGTGAGACAACACAACGAGCTAACAACAGAATAAAAAGCCCCATATTTTAGACATACCCCCTTATGAGTCACACCAGTGAAAGTTGGCCAAATTTCAAGTTTGTTACATTCAAAGTTTTGTTATATGTTGCTAAGAAACACTGTCATCAAGATTGTTATTCTTTTATACTTCTGAATGTTTTAATCAACTGAAAACAGAGACCTAAAACATAAACAATGCTTGTTTTTTGCTATATCAAAAATGTAATATGTTAATGTATTATCTTTGGGTGTTATACCCCAAATACTTCATGACTATATTTTCCAGATTGCAAAATATCACATCACCAGTAATAATGACAGCAGCTTAAAACAATTGTGGCAGAGAAACCTTGGCTGTAAAATCAAATATAAGGTTGTGCCAAATATGCAGATATGTTAAATATGCAAAATATCTCTGCTTTCAGATTCAGCTCAGTGCAGTTGCTAGGAGACCTACTCTTTCACATCTCGGGGGTTTCAGGGAAGATGACAACAGAGACCGCTTCCGAGGATGACAACTTCGGCACAGCGCAGTCCAACAAAGTACATGCACCACGTCTGATGTGTCCCAAAAAATTTTTTGATTAGTCATCAGCACATTCTGTAATTTAAAGTGTTATTTTGACGAAATTTCATGAAATTTAAACAACATACATAAACAAATTCTCCAGGTTCAGATAAAAAATATATCTTTGGAAATAATAAATTCTGTTTAAATTTTTGAGTCAGCTAAAATAGGTTGCAAGAAATCTGTATTTTAATAGCCGGAATTTCATGGTCCACCGTGTTAATTTTGCATATGCGTGCCGTGTAGGAAACTGAGCTGTGACATCTTTCGCTTAACCCTCTGCTCGAGCTGCACAACAAATATAGTGAAGTTTTGCAATGTCTTCCAGTGAAAGTGAGATTCCTTTCAATGTGTTTTTTTTTTTTTTTTGATTGCTCAGATAATTTTGAATGCGAGTCCCCTTCAGATGGCACAGAGTTTGAAAACAGTGGTTTTAATGCTGTAATCCCTGACCAGGACTAATTACAGACGCCTGTTGATCAGAGCGCAATCACAGTATGTCCAAAAAATGCAATCAGGATATAAGGACTGACAACACACAGAATTTTGTGAAGTATACACTCTGTTCTGAAGTGTTCATTGTTACCAAGCCGTCTGTGCTCCGCACTGCTTCTGTGCCTCCAATACTCTATTCATGCCTCGCCTGACTAGTGTGGCCATTTCCATAACACCAAAAAGGTGGACACTTTGCAAAATTCAGTGAAGCCAAGACAGAAACGGAAAAATAATCCCTAACACACAATGAGACTCTGGTGCACTTACCATGAATGTTGTTTATTTTTAGTGCTTTTGGCCTTTCCTGTCACCCTTTTTGCTATGGATGAGTCAGTGTAGCTCTCTGTCAACTTTTCCTCCACAGTCAACACTCTATGACTGGTAATGTCTGACTGCATGGGAAACTTTACAAAGCTCTGCAGCGGAGATTTTGTCATTTTTAGGCAATGAAGCTTCATGGAAAAATGATAAAAGTGAAGAGGCACCTGTACTCTGACTGTTGCCTTTGTGCTCGTCTGTGCTAGCATGTCACTCGATTGCGCCTTTCCCTTTGCTGCTTACATCCACATCGCAATGACACAATGTCCAGTAAGTCATCCTTTCTGCTTTTTGCGATGAATTGATTATCTTTTATCCATTCAGGATTAAGTGAAGTTTCTTTATTAGGCATTTTTGCGACATTACAAGTAAGCTCAACTGGGTCTGTAGTTGGCCCAAACTGTCTCTGACCTGGCGTGATGTGACCTCAAGCCACATGGCTAATTTGGTTACCTTCAGCTGTTGACCAATGAAATTTCACATATTTGACACCTTCATCTGAAGATTTGTTCGATCAAAAGTCTTTATGGAGTGTATAATTAGACAAAACCGATGTATTAATACAATTACTCATTTTTGTTCAGGCCTACTTATTTATTATATACCATTAGAGTAAGTATAAAATGGAGATGATCTCAAAAAGAGAGCAAATGAGTGTCCGGCTCAAAGCTGCACTGGTAGATGGATATGTGATTTCAAAACCGAACTGATGGTCACCCTATGCCTGAGCGTTGCTTGTTTGTCAATTCTGAGTGTGCCTTACGATTTGGATCTATTTGCCTGCATGTTTTTAAATTAACACACTCCATTCATCTACCTCATCAATATAGTACTTGACAGTGGCAAGTTATGGACTGAAATTCCTGCCTCTAGAGCAGCTGTTAGCTGATAGTCTTGCACAACACAACGACTTGGAGACATCTTTTACATTAAAGTGTTTTTTTTTTTTTTTTAATTGTGATTTTCAGGCCTGCAAAGGTGTAGAATGGCGACTTTCACACACGAGCATTACATATAACTTGTGTTTTGGTTGAGTGGGTGAGTTCACCTCCCTGCGTCGACCGAGTTCAGGCAAATGCAAAGGCTGAAATGGCGGTCGTGAAAACTCACCTTTAGAAAAGGCATTTGTGATAATTGAGAAAAAAAATTACACAAGTTTTATTGAAAGATTGAACATTATAACTATGAAGTTTGCAAGGGTTTTGTTGTTTTGGTAAAATTTCGTCAAAGTAGCTCTTTAAAGGAAGGCAAAAAATTGTCTGTTAGGAATTTAGCTTCACTTTATACACCGTTTTGTCTCTGTTCCATATTTGGTAAGTGAGTGAGGAGAGAAAAATAAAATATTAAAAATAAATAAACGCATCTTATTAAAGTTCAAATGTAAATGTGTGTGTAGATGGTGAATTTGTTCCCCATTAAGATACAGTAAATTTAAGAGTAATTTAGTATGTTCAACCAGTCATGATCTTAGGAATATTACATTTTGGTATGTGCTAGTGACGTGAAAGTGTTGCTGTTACCACCATTTAGCAGCACACCCCTCAGCGTACAGTTAATATTGTGCTGCATCCATGAAATAAGTTCCTGTTGTCGCTTACATTATAGCACCTATAAGTCGTTTCCTCTCTTGCCTCTCTTTTTGCCCTCTTTTGAGGTTAATTAGACAAAGGGCACGGCTTATGTTGAGAAACAACAACACTTTCCTTTCTGAAGATGTTCCCATATCTGATTAGCTTAAAGAAACACCTTTACCTTGTTGACTATTTCAAAGCACTGATCCTGGCGACTCCTTTCAAAAAATGCGAAATAAACATTTCTTATCTTGGATTACACACATCTTAAAGATAACGGTCTTTATCAGATAACTAATGTTAGCCAAACAGTAACTTGGAGTAGCCAAATTGGTGTTAATGTTGTGTTCTGTTATTCAGAAAACTTGATTGGCCATTCAAAACTGAATATTTTACACATCCATGTCCTAGGTATTTAATAAAATGTTTATGCTCCACAGGCCATTATTGGTGCACTGGGAGTAGAGCGAAGGAATCGTGTGCTCTCTGGCCTATATATGGGCCGCTCAGACACGCAGCTTGTGGTGAGACAGGCCTCCCTGCATGTCTGGAAGATTGTGGTGACCAACACTCCACGTACACTTCGAGAAATTTTGCCTACACTCTTCTCCCTGTTGCTGGGCTTCCTGGCCTCTACCTGCCCCGACAAGAGAACGGTATACACACATTCCATTTGTGTACTTTTAAAGGCTTTATTATAAAAGTGCTATAGTCCATAGCAATCTGTTTTTCTCTAGAGTACATAAGTAGGCATACAAATATAACAAATTACTTGCTCCTCCTCGTTGAAGTACTTCAAAAATTAACCTTGTCCTTGGCCAGATCGCAGCTCGTACCCTGGGGGATTTAGTGAGGAAGCTGGGGGAGAAAATCCTTCCGGAAATCATCCCTATCCTGGAAGAGGGTCTGTGCTCTGAGAAGAGCGATGAGAGGCAGGGTGTGTGCATTGGTCTCAGCGAAATTATGAAATCCACCAGCAAAGATGCTGTATGTTGTTCATCACTGCCATTCTGATTTTTAAGATTTTATTGTATTTATTTTGAGCTACAGTGTTTAGATGTATTTCATCTGTGTGTTGTGTTTTCAATAGGTGCTGGTGTTCTCGGAGTCCCTGGTACCTACAGTGCGTAAAGCACTGTGTGACCCACTAGAGGATGTGCGCGAGGCTGCAGCTAAAACCTTTGAACAGCTACATGCTACCATTGGCCACCAAGCACTGGACGATATCCTCCCTGCTCTGCTTAAACAACTGGTGAGACTGAAGCTCAGGTTTTTTTTACATATCTATTCCAAAC
This sequence comes from Plicofollis layardi, assembly GCA_027576555.1. Lineage (NCBI taxonomy): Eukaryota > Metazoa > Chordata > Actinopteri > Siluriformes > Ariidae > Plicofollis > Plicofollis layardi. The sequence continues at coordinate 29,071,164 of JAODHV010000002.1, read as the reverse complement.
CCCTCATCATCTTTATCTTTCAATTGTCACTTATTTGAACAACTTGAAGTATCCAGGTGATATTGACGTACTGATGCGCACGGAATAATCTGCAATACAAACTGGAAGTGTTGGTGGAACAAGCCACAGCAGCAGCACTTGAGGTCAACTTAAAGAAGACAGTCCAGTACATGCCATGAATGAAAACAATTTTGGTATCTTTGAGTAGCATTTACAAGTGAGCTTTAACATTTCAAATTAATTTTTATTCGTATAGTGGTTTTAACAGTGGACATTGTCACAAAGCGACTTTACTGAAATATATAATTTCCGGATATAAAATTTAAACACATGAATTTATAAATTTATTCCTAAGGAGCATGCCTGAGGCAGCGGTGGCAAGGAAAATGGCCGAGACTACATGAGGATGAAACTTTGAAAGGAACCAGACTCAAAAGGGAACCCATCCTCATCTAAGTGATGAGGGATAGCATGATTATAAATAACTCACTTCTGTAACTGTGTCCTATATGGTCAAAAAGTGTGATTGTTTAACCATGAAATTCATTATAGTTTTAATATGAAGTCTACTTTGTTGACGTTATCAACTGTTCACTGATGGAAAGTTGAGTGAAAAACTGTTCATGGCAACTGCAGTCAAAAATTTATGGCAGTTGTAGACTGAAGCCATTGTAGGACTTTAAAACTGTATCAGTTATAGTCCGAGCCATTTTCTGAGTGCATCTTGACTGTTCATATGGAGCCATCCTCTACAGGAGTGAAGTAATAGGAACTCCAGCTGGACGTCAGGATGGATCAGGGGCTGTACATATGGAACCATCTTTGCAGAAGCAACGTGAAGAAAAACTCCAGTCAGGGGTAGGGCATCAGGATAGATGAGGCAGGTCTAGCAAGCAGGAGAGGTCAGCATCACTGGTATCTCAGGAGTGGCATGTGTAGCTCAACAAAGAGAGGGACAAAGAAAAACAGTGTCAAGTATGCTCACTGTCATGTCATGGTTAAGAACTACAGGGTTCCTACACAGTATGGAAAAGTATGGAATTTGATTTTGGTAATTTCCAGGTCTGGATAAGTAAGGAAAATAAAGCATGTAAAAATATTTCTATTTCCAGACTATTGCCCCTACTTTCTTTTCTAAAAGATAAAATTAAGCCAGAATGTTCAAACCAGTGTGTTTTGATGTCGTTGAATTTAAGTGAGGCAAGATGTGCACGCGTTATTCATGTTCTCATCATATGGGGTACCAACTAAAGCCAGTGCAGAGAAAGCCTCACTTAGGACAGGTGGTGTGTGTGTGTGTGTGTGTGTGTGTGTGTGTGTGTGTGTGTGTGTGTGTGTGTGTGTGTGTGTGTATATATATATA
>JAODHV010000002.1:28438158-28448217 GCA_027576555.1 Plicofollis layardi | reverse complement strand
TTTCGACATTTGATATGTTGTCTATGTTCTATTGTGAATACAATATCAGTTTTTGAGATTTGTAAATGATTGCATTCTGTTTTTATTTACAATTTGTACTTTGTCCCAACTTTTTTGGAATTGGGGTTGTACCACTTTGTAATGTTGCCATTCCATCTCATAACACTTAAAAAATGTTGAGGAACTGAAGATACCAAGTGATGAAGCATTTCAGATGATATTTTTCCTCATGCTTCATGCAAATGGTATGGGGTCATCAGTGCATATGCCTTTGTTGTGTGTGCAGAATGTGGCTTTGTATTGGCTTGCTGAAATATCCCTGTGTAACAACTTTGTGGGAGTGGGCAATGAGGAACTGGAGACAGGTGCTGCAATTTGAGGTACATTTTAACTTTTATTGGCACTTTTCAGTGACTTTTACCATTAAAGAACACTAGACACACATGGATGAGATGGGGTAACACAGCTCTCTCTCTCGTTCCTGGCTATCTGAAAGACGCACAGACACATTAATAGACAACCAGTAATTAAACACAGGTGTACCTCATCACATGTTACCTGCTGGCTCCACCTGACTTCATGCTGTTCACAGCTGACACTTGACCACACCCTCGCTGCCACATACCCCATTGCCTGACTCAGGCTGGAGAGCCGTCTGGCCTGTAGGTAACTCCCCCCAGCAGGAAAGGTAATCCGCCACCACCACGTGTGCCCTCCAGCCTGTGAACCACCTTGAATTTAAAGGGTTGAAGGGCCAGATACCAACGAGTGATCCATACATTGGCATCCTTCATGCAGTGGAGCCACTGGAGTGGGACATGGTCATTACAGAGGGTGAATGGGCATCCAAGCAAGTAGTACCAGAGAGTGAGGACCACTCACTTGCCAGACACTTCTTTTCCATGGTGCTGTATTTTGACTCTCGTATGGAGAGCTTGTGGCTGATGTACAGCACTGGGCGCCTCTCCACCATCTGGGAAAGCATGGCCCCCAGCCCTCTGTCCAACACATTGGTCTGCAAAACAAAAGGGAGAGAAAAGTCAGGAGAATGCAACAGGGGGCCCCCACACAAAACCACCTTTACCTGAGCAAAAGTCTGTTCACATGGCTCCATCCACTGGACCAGATCTGGTGCCCCCTTTTTAGTGAGGTCAGTCAGCGGGCTGGTGTTATCCGAAAAGTTAGGCATGAATCATCTATATAAGCCAGCCAACCCCAGGAACTGCCTCACCCCCTTTTTGGTCTTAGGTCTTGGGCAGGCCACAAATGCTGTAGTCTTATCAATTTGGGGATGCACCTGCCCATGATCCAAGTGGAAGCCCAGATACCGTACTTCTGCCTGTCCAATCACACACTTTTTTGGGTTCACGGTGATCCCAGTGCACCTCAGTGCAGGACCACCCTAAGATGTTCTAAGTGCCACTTCCAATCATTATTTTAAATGATGTCATCTAAATAGTCTGCTGTATACGTGTTGTGGGGACAGAGAATACAGTCCATGAGATGCTGAAACATCACTGGGACCCCAAACAACCTGAAAGGAAGGGTGACAAATTGGTGTAAACCAAACAGAGTGGAAAAGGCCATTTTTCTCATGGGATAATGGAGTCAAGTGAATCTGCCAATATCCCTTTGTTAACCAAGACCACTGGGCTGCTCCAGTCGCTGTGCGACTCCTCAATTACCCCCATCTTAAACATAGCTTGGAGTTCATCCTGAACTACATTTTTCTTGTGCTCAGGGAGCCAATATGAGTGGCTGTGCCCCATCACTCCTGGGCGAGTCTTAATGTGGTGTTCTATGAAGTCAGTGCAACCAGGGAGGGGAGAGAATATGTCACAGAATTCCCCCTGCAAATTAATAACATGTAATCTCTGGGATGGTGAGAGGTTGTCTTCACAGGGGACCGGTGTGAATTGGGCTGCACTTTTTGGACTTGCCTCCAGTCCCAGCTCCGCCCTCTCTGGAACTACTGTTGCCAGAGCCACAGGAACCTCCTCTCTCTCCATGGTTTCAGGAGGTCGAGGTGGTAAATTTCACGTGTTGTCTCTATCTGGATGCTTGACCTCAATTTGCCATGTAACCTCAAAGGGCCCTTGCCACTTGGTGAGTAATTTTGAACTTGAGGTGGGCAGTAAAATGATGACTTTATCTCCCAGTACAAATTCCCTTAGCTGTGTCCTTCTGTTGTACAGGCGAGATTGATGTTCTTGGGCCTGTAGCAAATTCTCCTGGGTTATGTGACTCAGTGTGTGGAGTTTTGCTCTGAGGTAAAGAATGTATTGAATTTCATTTTTGCTTTGAGAAGGTCCCTCCTCCCAATTTTCTCTAATGATGTCTAAGACACCATGGGGCTTGTGCCCATACAGCAATTCAAATGGAGAAAACCTGGTGGAGACTTGCGGGACCTCATGCACTCCATTGAGCAGGGAATCTAGCTACTTGTTCCAGTTTTTTGTGTCCCCATAAATGATCTTGCGAATCATGTTTTAAGTGTTTGGTTAAATTGTTAGGTCAGCCTGTCCATTTGTGGATGATGAACACTAGTATGAATCAATTTAATCCCCAATAATTCATACAATTCCTATACTATTCGTGACATGAATATAGTGCCTTGATCAGTCAGGATTTCTTTCAGAATCCCGACTCAGATGATGATGTGGAAAAGTGCCTTTGCAACACTGTGCGTTGAGATATTGCAAAGAGGCATTGCTTCTAGGTATTGTGTTGACTATGACTAATACAAAGTGATACCCACATGCAGATCGATCTAACGGCCCAATGAGATCCATGCCAATTCTTTTGAAGGGGATCTCCATTAATGGTAATAGGCACAATAGTGCTTTTGGTGTTGCTGCTGGATTCACCAGCTGGCATTCATGACAAGCTGCACACCACCTGCAGACATTGGTGTGAATTCCTGACCAATAGAAATGGGCCATGAGACAATTCAGTGTTTTATCCTGCCCCAAGTGCCCAGCCATAGGATTATAATGAGCTACATGGAATAAAAGTTCCCTACAGGTCTTCAGCACCAACAACTATGTTATCTCTTTTTTAGTTTGAGTGTCCTGCATCACTCAGTATAGCCTATCCTTCATAATACAAAAATACAGGAAGGAAAGTGCAATGTTAAGTTGGAGGATTTGGCCATCAATTACTTTCACTTGGTCAAAAGCATGTCTCAGAGACTCATCATGCATCTGCTCCAATGGGAAATCCCTTAAAGGATTCCCCCAGAGAGAGAGAGAGAGAGAGAGGAGAACCCTCCCCACCTTCCATGTCATCATGATGTGGAGCTGACGTGGATGGCCCTGGGACTGCCTCCCCAGCTAATGTTGCAGTGGGATTCCTCCATGACATACTACTGCAGGACCCACCCACTACCAACTGTTTCATTAAATATTTTAAATCCCAGCCAATCTGTTCCCAGGATAAGTGTGTGGGTGAGGCTCAGACTAACTGCTGCCTCCACACTATTCTTTTCTCCCCAGAAATGAATAGTGATGGGCATTCGTGGCTATCTGTGAATGTCACTGTGCACACACCTGACCTTCACCAATTGTGCACCTCCCAGTGGCCCACATTGTATCAGGCTTTGATGCATAGAGGACTAATTACAACCAGAATACACCAAAGCCTGATGTGTACCCCCTTAAATACTCAGAGACTCTGTACATTCCTGCTTGATCAGGGGAAGCCTGCGGCGTTTCAGGAATGCAAATCAGTGGTGCTGCCTCCTTGTGGAAGTGCTGATTCCCGGGAAGTCCCAGCCTTCCCTTCATGCTGACAAACCTGTCCGGGCTTGCACCTGGTTCTGGTGGGCATGGATGAGTCCACCTCTGGAAAGAAAGACAGGGTTAATGGCAGTACAGACACAGAAGGAGAAGGGAGAGGAGAAACATAAGGACAGACCAAAGTGTGGGGAGCAGGTTTGGGGGGAATTGGACCTCATTTCCATGGGGCTGGGGTAGGGGAGGGGTGAGGACAGCAAGAGGGAAAGGGAGGGAGAGAAAGTAAAAGAGAGAGAGAGAGAGAGAGAGAGAGAGAGGAAGAGAAGCTGTGGGAGCACCTGCTCCCTGAAACACCATCAGATGGTCCTCTACCAGCCTGATTGCCTCCTCCAGTGACACCGCTTGGTGACACTGGACCCACACTGATGTCTCTCTTGCCAGTTGGATGACAAACTCTTTCAGTGTCACACGGTCAATGATGTCTTCCACACCGCACTCGCCTGCCCGTAACCACTGTCAGCAGGCATCTTGGAGCTGCTGTGTGAATGCAAATGGTTGGCCCACTTCGCTTTAGGCCAGTGCATGGAACCACTGGTGATGCTCTTCTAGGCTGCAGCCGGCTCATTGCAGTATAGCCCGCTTCAGGTCCGGATACTCCAGCATGCTGGAGGCAAGGGGCTGTGTTTCCTCTGACAGGAGTGGCTGCCCACTGCGAGGTTTGCCTCAAGCTCACCTCCTCAATGCACTTGAACAGCTCCAGAAAGGCTTCTGTGCCATCCTGCGGCCCCATCTTGACCAGCTGCACAGGAACCCTGGCCGCAGGAGCGACTGCTGTAGTACCCACCAACTGTGCCAAGCTTCACATCACCTGTTGGTCCTTCACCTGGATCTTGAGCAGGGCTTGGAAGCACTGCACCTGCTTGTTGGACAGGGTGGGCAACTCTTAGTGCTGGCACTGGAGATTACCCATGAGGATCTGGAGGAGCTCTCTGGCTGGTGCGGACTCCATAGCGGTGTTCGTTCCTCAGTCCCAGGTTTCAGCACCAGTGTAACAACTTTGTGGGAGTAAGCAATGAGGAAATGGACATAGGTGCTGCAATTTGAAGTACATTTTAACTTTTATTGGCACTTTTCAGTGACTTTTACTATTATGGCACACTCAACACACTGGCACGTGATGAGGTGACAGCTCCCTCTCTCGTTCCTGGCTGTCTAAAAGACACACAGACACACATTAATAGACAACCTGTAATTAGACACAGGTGTGCCTCGTCACATATTACCTGCTGTCTGAAAGACACACAGACACATGTTAATAGACATCCAGTAATTTGGCACAAGTGTACCTTGTCACATGTTACCTGCTGGTTCCACCTGACTGCTTGCCATTTACAGCTGATGCTCGACCACATCCTCACTGCCACACCCTGGAAAAGATGTATTGAAGGCAGCATATGTTGCTCCAAAATCTTAATGTATTTTTCTACATTGATCAGAATTGAGATTATTGCCAAGTACGCTCTCACATACAAGGAATTTGCTTTGGTGGTTGTTGCTTGAACAGTTAAAGGTAGACTGTCTTTCAGGTTTTTCAAGTTTAGGTCAGAAAAAAAATTTTCCATGACACCCCAATTATTTTTGTTTAATGGACCAAAAGCCACTGAATTCGAATCGCAGACTTCCAATTTTATTAGTTTTTTTTTTAATAGAACAATTAATGAATTTAGGGCCATGTACCCCTAAATTCTCCACTATTTTTTCTTGCTTTACTGTGACCCAATTCAAGACACTACATAATGCATCATGTGGTGGGCTTTCCCCCTTCACGCAAGGTATTGTGGGATACAAATTTGAAACAGGAGAGAACAATGGCGGATGTGAGTGTGCAAATGAAACTGGAAAGACCGAGTACAGTCATGGAAAGTGAGAAGAAAAGATGTTATGTTGTGAAGGAAAGGAAACGCAGGACCAAACTAAAAAATATCGGCAGTCAGTGAGCATCTCGGTGTGATCAGCTGTTCGTTTAGTGACAGAATCATGTAACTGTTAGATGGCAGTAATGCAATACTGGATGCCAGCTGCTGTAAAGCCTAAAGATGAAGATGATGATGACGACTAAGGTAACCGTGTGCATGTGCACATAGACTTCATCTGTCTGCTTGACTGCACAAAGTGAACAATTTCATGCACATTATTTGCCTTCAGGTGCACGTGCCACAGTGCACAGGACTGACAGAACCCCCTCCCAAAGAGCTCCCACTGGGAACGAAAATCCATCATACTTGGCTCTGGTGGGGGTTTGGGCTCAGGCTCAGGACAAGACTTGGATTCTTGACTAGGAGTGGGCTTGAGCTCGGAACTTGACTTGGGCTCTGGGCTGGAATCATGCTCAGACTCCGGACTTGACTTGGCTTGGATCCAGGACTGAAGGTGGACTCAAGCTCCGGGCTGGATTTGAGCTCTGGAGAGGAGTTGAGCTTTGGGCTGGACTCTTGCTCTGGCTCAGAAGATGACTCAGGCTTGAGCTCTGGATCTGGCTTGGACTTAGGGCTGGGCTTAAGCTCTGGAGACAACTTGAGCTTAGGCAATGACTTGAGCTTGGGGTTGGACTCTGGCTCCAGCTCAGGAGATGACTCAAGCTGGAGTTCTGGAACTGGCTTGGACACAGGGCTGGAATTGTGCTTGAGCTCCGAAGATGACTTGGGTTCTGGGGATGATTTAAGCTCTGGAGATGGTCTGAGCTCTGGACTGGACTCTGGCATGGGCTCAAGCTCTGTCAGTGCATTGATTCAGTCCTGTTTAGGACCTGGCAGCAGGACAATGGCAACGTCGTCATAGCTGGGCAGTGGCAGGACGATGATGTCTTCATAGCCGGGTGGCAGCGGGATGACAACGTCGTCATAGCCGGGTGGCAGCGGGATGATGATGTCTTCATAGCCGGGTGGCAGCGGGATGACGACGTCTTCATAGCCGGGTGGCGGCAGGACGATGATGTCTTCATAGTTGGGTGGCGGCAGGATGATGATGTCTTCATAGTTGGGTGGCGGCAGGATGATGACGTCTTCATAGCTGGTTGGCGGCAGGATGATGACGTCTTCATAGCTGGGTGGTGGCAGGATGATGACGTCTTCATAGCTGGCTGAGGCAGAGGTTACTCCAACGTCCTCCAACACAGGTTCTGGAACAGGCTCAGATTCTGGCACTGGCCTTGACTCGGGCATTGGCACTGGAGCTGGTGCAGGTGCCAACTCTGGCATAGGCTCTGATGCTCTCACTGACCCGGGCACTGGCTCTGGAGTAGACACTGACACAGACTCTGAAGCAGGCTCTGGCAAGGGTTCTGGAGTAGACACTGACACAGGCTCTGATGCTGGCTCTGGCACTGGAGCTGACTCCAATACTGGTGCTGGCACTGGTTCTGGAGCAGACACTGGTGCTGACTCCAACTCTTGCACCGGTTCTGGAGCAGACACTGGCGCTGACTCTGGTATTAGTTCTGGAGCAGACACTGGTGCTGACTCCGACTCTGGCTCTGATGCTGGAGCTGGCACCAGCTCTGACACTGGTACTGGAGCTGGCTCTGGTTCAGGCATGGGTTCTGATACAGACTCTGGTTCAGGCATTGATTCAGGTACTGGTTTTGGCTGAGAAATCAGCTCTGGAGAGACAGCCTCTAGGAGAGGCTCAGGAACAGCCTCCTCTGCTGCATCCACCATCGGAATAATTGCCTGCCCCCTCAAAAAAAAAAAAATCATGGGATTCCTCCTTTTCCAAAGATTCAAAAACGAACTTGAGCATGACAAAAAAAAAGTCTGTGAGCTTTGAAGACACAGGTGCTCGACTCAGACCAGATAATCCACCCATTGGCGTGCTCATCCAGAGATAAACATGAGGATGAAGCTTACCCAGATGGGTTCGGGTAGCTTGGGCTCTTGGAGGTCCTCATAGAAAAAGTCACACTGCATGTAGAATCCCATAGGGTGATATATTCCATAGTAGGGTGCTGGGGGACTCCAGTCAGGCTTCAGCTGGAAATATGAGGTGAGGGGCTGAGACAAGGAAACCCGGAAGTGGCGTTAAGTCACGTATTGAAAAACTTCTGCTATATCCACTGTATGGTGAAGTATTCTGTCAGATACACAAGGAAGGTGGATGTAAGTGCAGAAGTAATAAGTTTAATAATACAGTGCAGTGTATGTGTACAGTGAACAAATATACACATAGGCAAACAATCCAAAATGGCAGGCAAAATACAAAAATGTGAAACAGGCAAAAAGGTCAGGTGAGGCGCAAACAGAATATCAGAGGGAAAGCGAGAATGAGAACAAGAAACAGGCACAAAAATCAGGAAACAGAAAATCAAGAACACAGGTAGAAAGGCTCGGTAACACATAATGATGTATCATAATACTTCACACTGATCATGCATTAGCACAGTCCTTAAATAGGTGCACACATAGCTCCTTAATTAAGTTCAAGTGCACATCGTTAACAGCGTGTACGCTGGAGTCTGCTCGATGCGCGCACAGCCCGAGACGCACCTTAAGGTGCATGTGCCACAGCACGCAGGACTGACAGACATATTTAAAGAGTATGTGCATGGGTTGTTTAGAAGTCCAAGCTGTACAGTATGTCCAGGAATGTACAAAAATAGGTCACAGGATGAAAATGAAGAGTCATGACATGAATGTGCAAGAAGAAGAGGATATGTGCAATGGGTTAAATAAATAAATCACCAAGCTGTTCAGTGTGTGCCAGAATGTGCAATAAAAATTCACAGGATGAAGATGCATAACATGACCATGAAATGTGCAAAACTGCAGTTCAGAGAGGAAGTGCATTCATATCACCAATTGAGTATGTGTGCTTAGCGTCAGTGGGTGTCTCTGACCTTATTGATGCAGCCAGTTGCAGTGGGGAAAAAGCTGACCTTTTGGTGTGATGTTTTGGTTCTAATGGACCACAACCTCCTACCAGAGGAGAGTGTCATAAAAAGTTTGTGTCTAGGGTGAGGAGACTGCCACAATCCTTACTGCCCTCCTCAAGGTCCTGGAGAGATGGAAGATTGCAGTCAGTTATCCTCTCAGCAGAGTCAATGATGCACTGCAATCTGCCCTTGTCAGTGGCAACAGCTTAGCAGACAGTGATGGAGGAGGTGAGGATGGACTCAATGATGACAGTGTAAAAGTGCACCATCACTGTCTTTGGCAGATTGAACTTCAACTGCTACAAGAAAAACATCCTCTGAAGTGCTTTCTTGGTGAGAGAGCAGATATTCGTCTGCTCTCATCACAGAATGCTGCCATCACAGAAGTGATGCCAAAGGCAATAATACAATCATCATTGCCAAATTATCATTGGAAAGGCAGCAATGCAACTCCACAGTATGATAGAACCTGACTTTTGGACTTGTTGCTGGTAACAGTCTGGATGGTCTTTTTTTTTGTCTTTGGTCCCAAGCATATGGCATCCATCCACAAAAACGACCTTAAATCCTGATTCATCTGCCCAAAATACACATTTCCATTGTGTGATGGTCCATCCCAGATGCTTTCAAGCCCAGAGAAGTTAATAGTGCTTCTGGACACAGTTAACATAAGGCTTCATTTCTGCACAGTAAACTTTTCACTGGCATTTGTGGATGTAACTCTCTTTTGTAGTGCTTTACAAAGGTTTGCCAAAGTAATGCAGAGCCCATGTAGTTATGTCAGTGATAGATGAATGACGGTTCTTGATGCAGTGCCATCTGAGGGATCAGAAATCACAGGTGTTCAGCTTAGGCCTGCGCCCTTGCCTTTACGCACCAAAATTCCTCTAGATTCCTTGAAACGTTTAAGGATGTTATCCACCGTAGGTAGTGAAATATCCAAATCCCTTTGTATCTTTCTTTGATAAACATTGTTTTTAAATGTTTCAATTATTTTCTCATGCATTTGACATACTGGGAATCCTCGGCCCATCTTTTCTCCTCAAAGATTAGGCCTTTCCTGGATACTGATTTTGTGCCAAATCATGATTACAATCACCTGTTGACACCACCTGTTTCAAATCACATCATTATTTAATTGTTTTACCTCATTACTAGCCCTACATTGCCTCGTCCCAACTTTTTTTGGAATGTTTTGCAGGCCTGAAATGCAGGAATGGATGGATATTAACAAATGAAATGAAGTTGACCAGACAAAACATGAAATATTTTAGATTCATACTGTCTGCAATGAAATACAATTCAAAGTAAATTTAGAATTCACTGCTATCTATCTATCTATCTATCTATCTATCTATCTATCTATCTATCTATCTATCTATCTATCTATCTATCTAT
>JAODHV010000002.1:28140916-28155682 GCA_027576555.1 Plicofollis layardi | reverse complement strand
GGATAGGCTCCAGCTTGCCTGCGACCCTGTAGAACAGGATAAAGCGGCTAGAGATAATGAGATGAGATGAGACGAGATGTTTGGAGCCAAATAGAATTTTTTCGGTTTTTCCAACATAACCAAAACAAAGTAACAATGCTGTTTCAGGGTATATTAATGCAAACGCCAAATGAAAAAGTTTTTAACGTGCCTGAAATTAAATTTTTTGAATGAAATGCCCTAATGAGTGCTCTTTAAAAAAAAAAAGCTGTATCTATGATTGTTTGGTATATCAGTGAAAATGTATTTTGAAATATAGTGTTCACTTTGACTTCAAGATACCTGTAGACACCTGGTGTAAATGTTTATTGTTCCCACTTTCCTTCCGCCGTAGGATTCTGGCTCATTCCATTAGAAATTAGCAATTTGTGCCTTCATTAGCGTTTCTCTCATCCAGAACGATGTTGGCTTTCTAACAAAGTGAAAATACAATCTGACTACGCCTTGTTTGTCAGCACATACCACTCGCCGTGCATTTTTAATCACTTTTCATATCGCATTAAAATGCTGGACATTGCGCTGGCTAATAAACGATTTATTTTAAAGTGATTAAATGTGAATAGTCTCAGTATAATTAGACAATCCACGCTTGCAAGTATTTTACCCCCTTACGGGACACAAAAACAAACTTCCGGGTTCTCCTCGTGCGCTCCCATTTTGTCCTTTTCGTGCGTGTTCCGTTTACTAAAGTTGCCTCTACAAGTTGGGAGTGGCAGCGGACTTAGGAGCTGCTTGTGCCTCCTCTTCCTTTTCTTTCGTACAAGTAAAATGGTGTACGAGTTTAATACGAGTGCGCGCGCGCGCGTGTAAGCACCTCCCTCCTTCCCTCCCTCGCGCTTGTTACTGTTTTTGTTCAGTCCTGCCAAGTCGTCAGCTGAGCTCGCGTGCTCCCTTCACTACTGTACCGCGGTGTAAGCGCGCTCGTGACAATTAAAATTACGCATTTAAAACGGGCTTTTGTTAGAGTTTCATTTTAAACACAGTACTCTACAAATATGTTTTCACGATTAACACACAACCAATCTATCATGAAAACGACTGATTTTCTGTATTGTGTGGTTAAATATAACTTTGTCATTTGTATGTAGCTAAAATGCAAAGCGCAGTGTTGATTACATGATGATTTGTTTACAGTGCTGTTTTGGCCGCGGAACACGGCGTTTTAGTAGTGCTGTGTGATTCCTACCAGCTGTTTCCCGCCTTGAAAGACACCCGATCAGCTGCAAATACACACACACACACACGTACATGAGGGAGGGAGATGGGGAGGGAGGTTGAGAAAGAGAAAGAGCGCCACTCACTACGAGGGAACCCCATCAGCTGGAAGTAGAGTATCATTACAACTCTTCACGCTCAGCAGACGTTGCTTTCGTACACAAACAACTGCAAATTCACTCGCGTAATCTGAATTGTTGTTCTTAAATGCGCAATTGCTCGCGAATACACAGCAGAACAGAGCGACGGTTCACAAAAAGCGAAGTGTTAGGAAGATTCGCGGACTCAAAGCTGGAGAGGAAAGCATGGAGTATTTCATGGTACCAGCTCAGAAGGTGCCCTCCTTGCAACATTTTAGGAAAACGGAAAAAGAAGTCATAGGGGGCTTGTGTAGGTATGTATGCACACCGTTTCTCCCTTAAAAATCCGTGATTAGAAGAAGCAGGGATGGTTTGTGCTTTTATCGCCCGCCAAGCAGCAGAAGCAACGGGGCAACGTGCTTGATCTGATTGGTATGTTATTGTGTGCACGGACGAATCTCTTGGAGTAAGACGGGAAATACCTCAAATAAGACCCCATTTCTAATGTTGAAGGGCTATTAGGATGTTGGTTTCAAACTTGTGCACTGTCGTACACATGTTACTGAGCAAATAAATTGGCTAAATCCACACATTTTGTGTCTGACAAACATAAACCACGTGGTTCCATGCACACCACGCCGCTGCTCTGCTGCAAGGCGATTCCAAATCAATGGACTTAATTTTGAGCGTCTTTGAATGTTTCGGATTATTTTCTACATCAGTAGGTTTTAAGATAATGATCTGGCGCGTAATTCGTATTTTTTTTTAAATAAAGTTAAGGCCGAGGAGCTCGCTACTGCACACGACGTTTGCTGGGTTGCGAGAGCGGGCTAAAGTTATTGTGGGCAGTGCGGCCATGCTTGTGGCTTGTGCTACACAGAGGATTTGTCGTCGTCTAACTCTCAGTTCGTCAAATGTAGAAATCAAATACATCACATGTACTCTGTAACTGTAATTTAACCAACTGTAATGTATTTTACGCTTCTAAAAGCGTCAACGATTTGGCGGGAGAGTGCGCTTTCTGTGTTTGGACTGCGCCTTTATTCCCGTAGCCCTGCCATGCTGCCGCATGGACAAGCGGAGAGGAAGCTGTGTAGAGAGGCATTGTTGTAATGGCGGAGGGCTGGGATTAGTGCTTTTCAACGTGGTTTTATGAGCGTTAAAAACTTCTCCTGAGCCTGTTCTATACGCCATTCTTCTAGATCGTGAAAGCAATCAAGCTAGTGAGGAGCACGTTCATAAATTAAAAAGGGCTTCTTTTATAAGGGGGTGTGTATGTTGAGCAAGGCCCGTCAATGCGTCTGCAGCCTGATCTCAAGGGGGAGGCGGGGCGAACGCAGGACATGGCGACAAGCTTTCTGGGAAATGTAGTTTCACGGTTCTAATTAAACTTCAGAGCGTTATATTGATTGAAGGTCGCAGTTATTTGTTCGCGGTTGGAATTGTTAGTAAAAATGTAATTTAAAAAAATGTATTTTAAAATGTTTAATGTTACGCCACAATAACATTCAAATAGGACTTGTTGATCCAAGTCAAGGCTTCTCACAGGCTGATGGTCCTTTTTTTGAGTCTTTTTTTTTTCACTCAAAATGTGACCACAAGTAGCTGGAACTCCACCTGAAGGTATCCAGGGCTTTAGCCCCATCCTCATGTGGTTTATTCCCATGTTTAAATGGGAATAAAGTTGGTCAAACGTGTCTGTGTTTGATCATTCTAGATTTAAAGAGAGCAGAGGGGGTTTTTTTAAAGGAAAGTTTGAATTTTAAGTTTTTGACCGGATATTTCATTTGACGTCTGTAAACTAACTTGAAGTAGTTGAAGAAACTGACTAACGAGCTGAATCAAATCAAGGGTTTGCATGTTTAAATCTATGCAGCTCAACAGAGCAGCTTCAAAGGACTTTCTAAAGCTGTGATTGTCATTCTAAGAAACATTATGGTTCACCAGTAATAATTACCACTCGAAGAATGTAAGTTGTTCAGCATGTTAGTGATCACAGCAAAATGGTCATCGATCAATATATGGCTGTGGGCTTATATAACTTCTGATCCTTAACTCTAAAAACTGATAAATTACTGTTATTGGTGTATATGTGGTCAAAATGTGTTTTGAAGAAACAAGTGTTTGTGTTGGTTGGATTAATGAGTAATTATTTTAATTTGAAATAATTGGACACAGTTCCAAGTGTTTACTGCATAACTAATGTGCATTCCCCAAGGACATGATGATGGTTGAATGCCTTATTCCTATAAGGACTAAAATGTCCTTTGACCATTGTCCATCAAAATATTTACTATTTAAACAAGTCTACAGTGCACTTGTACTTTCGATAAAATAAATCAATGTGCTCATTAAAGAGGTTGAAAAAGGAATTGTTGCTTTAGTAGAATGAATTTGTTTGTTTGTATAGATTTAGTTATGTATTATTTAGTTAGGGCTACACAATCATGCCAGTTTGCGAGTCTTTGCTTCTTGAATGGACATAATTAACTGATTTATTAATGACCCTGGCTAAAAATCGCCAAGTGAACATCATTATACATCTGTGTTGGTTACAGCTTGTGCATGTAATAATCATTCATCTAGAAACATTACTTTATCCTGGTCAGGGTTGTGATGAAGCCAAAGTTTGTCTCAGGAACCTTGAGTGTGAGGTGGGAACACACACTGGATGTGACATCAGTCTACCATAAACACCATGCACACACAAATTGACACATGGAGCAATTAGCTAAAACAATCCAGCTCCTGATGTGTATTTGAGAGGTGGGAGGAAACTGGGGAACCAAGTGGAAACCCATGTGAAGACTTAAAGTACTTGCAAAACTCCACACAGACAGTAACCTGAGCTCAGTAATGAGTGCAAATGAACATTCTTATGGGTCAACTGTCAGACATATCACAATAGACCCCTTGCGCATGACGTCACGCATCGCATGATAATTTCACCTGGGGGTCAAACAGACACCGTCTTTCCTGGAAGCAAGGCTTAATCTGTCTTAAATATGCTTCGTTTTTGCGCTGTTTTTGGTTGTTCAGATAGGGAAATAGATAAAAGACATTACCGGCTCCCCACTATCAAGAAAATGTTAACAAAGAAGCAAACGCTTCAAGAACAATGAAGAAATGAGTGGTTAAAGAGAGGACAGCGAGCGGTGCTAAGCCTGAAAACTCCAGAGAAATTTGTGATTGTATTTAAAATGTATTTCAATAAATAGAAGGTCGGAAGTGAGTATGGAAGAGTTTGCTTAAGTATCTCGTTTTATTTCTGCTCGCATTTGAGTTAGCGTCTTCATGAAAGTGTTTCATTTTCTTACAGATGAACCAACTTCCTTATTCCACATGGAAAACCCAGATTGGGCACCAAGCAAACAACTTGGACATAACTCGGTAAAAAAAATCCAGCAAAGAGTGACATGCACAATATATCTTGAAAGAACAGAAAAGCTTAAGAGCAGAGAGCGCTGAAGCTTTGTTTCTTTTATCAGAGGAACCTCTGTGCAAAATGTCACCATGGAGCCAGAGTGTAGTAATGAACCTACAGCTCAAGAGTGTTCTACACAAACAGACTGAACTTTACAACAGCTGCATACATGTGAAATGGAAATAAATCGACTAAGGCAGGAAAAACTATTTTGGATAAAATTGTTATTGTTCGTTCCAAGTAAAAGTAAAAAGTAACTAATAACCAAACTTAATTATAAACTTAATCAATAATCAAACTTCAACTCAGTGTGTGATCTTCATTTTATGTTGCAATTCACAACTATTCTATAGGTTTCCTAAAAAAAAAAAAGTAGTACTCACAAAATATTGGGGAGCAAGTGGAAATTAACCCCCACTTGCCCCCCAGGGCAAGTGGGTTTAAAAGTTAATGTCAAGCCCTGTTATTCCTAGTGGATTATGCAATGTAATACCCAGAAGCCATGCCTTTGCAAAACATTTATGCACACGTTGTTGAGGCACTCTTCCGTGTTACAGTGGATATAAAAAGTCGACACATCCCTATCAAATGGCAAGTTTTGCTGTGATAAAAAATTAAATCAATATAAATCCTGTCAGAACTTATTCCACCTTCATTGCAAAAATTGCAATCTATACCAAAAAAAGGTGAAAACAAATCAGAAACTGTTTAGAGGAAAAAATGAAAAGAAAAAAAAACACAAAAAAACCTGGCTGCATAATTTTGTGCACCCTTTAATAATCAAGGATGTAGCTGTGCTCAGAATCACCAATCACATTCAGTCTCATCTTACATAGTAGTTAATATACACCTGACATCAATTAATCTGGCTCTGATTGACCTCAGATAAAGTTTGACTGTTCCTGTAGAATTATTCTGATATCCTCTTAACTGCATCATACTCCAAAAGCCATGGTCTGCAAAGAGCTTTCAAAACATCATCAACAGGATCTCATCATTGAAAGGTATCAATCAGAGCAGGGGTAGAAGAAAGTATTCAAAGCATTAAACATCTCATGGAGCACAGTGTAGACAGTCAGCAAGAAGTGGAGAAAATATGGCTCAACAGTGACACTACCAAGATCAGGACATCCGTCCAAGATTGATGAGAAGACAAGGAGAAAACTGATCAGGGAGGCCACCAAGAGGCCTATAGCAACATTAAAGGAGCTGCAGGATTTCCTGGAAAGTAATGGTTGTTCCCAACATGTAACAACAATTAGTCATATTCTTCATATGTCTGGGTTGTGCAGTACAGTAGCAAGGCAAAAGCCTTTACTCACAAAAAACATCCAACCCCAGCTAAACTTTGCACAAAGGTATATCCAGTCTCCCACAAACATGTGGAACAATGTATTATGGTCTGATGAGACCAAGGTTGAACTATTTAGCCATAATTCCAAAAGGTATATTTTTCTATATAAGTATTTTTGGCACAAAAATAACAGCACATAAAAAGAACACCATACCCACAGTGAAGCATGGTGGAGGCAGCATCATGCTTTGAGGCTGCTTTTCTTCAGCTGGAACTGGGGCTTTAGTCAAGATGGATGGAATCACGACTGTCTCCAAATATCAGTCTATTTTGGCACAAAACCTTCAAGCATCTACTAGGAAGCTGAAGAGGAATTTCACCTTTCAGCATGATAATGACCCAAAGCATACATCTAAATCAACTAAGCAGTAGCTTCACCAAAAGAGGATCAGTGTTCTGGAATGGCCCAGCCAGAGCCCAGACCTTAATCCAGTTGAAAATCTGTGGGGTGACCTGGAGAGAGCTGTTCACAGATGTCCTCACAATTTGACAGATTTGGTAAATGTTTGCAAGGAGGACTAAGCAAAAACTGCCAAGTCCAGATGTGCCAAACTGATACACTTACCCAAAAAGACTGATTGCTGTAATAAAATCAAAAGGTGCCTCAACTAAGTATTAGTTTATGGGTGTGCACACTAATGCAACCAGGTTTTCTTTTTTCCCTTTATGATTTTCTTTTTCCCCCTTTTTCACTAAACAGTTTCTGTTTTCACCTTCTTTGAATAGATTGCAATTTTGCAATCAAAGTGGAATATGTTCTGACAGGATTTATCTTGGTTTCGTTTCTTAATCACTAAAACCTGCCATTTTAGCAGGGGTGTGTAGACTTTATATCCACTGTATCTCCAGAGTCAGGATACTGAAAAAGATCCTGATTGATCAAGGCACAATGTTTATGTGATGCACAATTGTGGAACAGTATGAATTATTGTGGATTAAATCTATTCATACCAGTGTTTACCATTCACAGATGGACGGGCTGGTCAAACGGTTGAAGTGGGATTAATGGCTCAAACCCCAGTAATTTGCAGTTTAAGGTCCCACAAGCTTCCATGGGGTTTCCTCCATTAGAATTATTGTATGGGCACAAGCCTCATGGTGTCTTGGATGTCATTAGAGCAAATTGGGAGGGGGACCTTCTACTAGTAAAAATGAAATTCAGTACATTCTTGACCTGAGAGCAAAATTCCACATATTAAGTCACCTAATACAGGAGAATTTGCTACAGGCACAAGAACAGCAAACCTGGCTATAAAACAGGTGTTCAGCTACGGGAATTTGCACCACGATATAAAGTGCTCATGTTACTATAATGCTGAGCTCTAAATTACTCGCAAAGTGGCAAGGACCCTCTGAGGTTACACAGGGAGCTGGGGAAGTCAACTATGAGGTCAGGCAAATGGACTGAGGCAATGCACGTCAGATATATCACCTCAATCTTCTGAAACTGTGGACAGTGACGGTTCCTGTGCCTCTGGCAATAGTGGTTCCTGAGAGACAGGAGCTGGGACCAGAAGGAAGTCCAAAAAGTGCAGCCCAATTCACCCTGGTGCCCTGTAGAGGCCACCTCTCACCCTCCGAGAGATGGTTGCCTGGTTGCAGGATGAAATTTCCAATGTGTTTTCACCTCTACCCAGTTGAACGAACCCCATAGAACACCATGTTGAGGCTCCTCTGGGGTGGTTGTACACAGCTGCCCATATTGCTTACCTGAACACAAAAAATGCATTTTGAAATGAACTCAAGGCTATTCTTAACGTGGGAGTAACTGAGGAGTTCCACAGTGATTGGAGCAGCACAGTAGTCCTGGTGCCCAAGACCAATAGGTTGGTCCGGTTCAGTGTAGACTTTAGAAAAGTCAACGCAGTGTCTATATTTAGTGCATATCCAATGCTTCACATTGATGAACTGCTCAGTCTGTTAGGCATTGCTCAATTTTATTTGACACTGGATTGACCAAGACCCTGGCATATTTCCATGAGTCCAATATTCTGAGAAAAAAAAAATTGCCTTTTCCACTCCATTTGGGTTACATCAAAGTGTCCAAAGAAGTGTGTCACCCTTCCATTTGGGTTGTTCAGGGCCCCAGTGATGTTTCAATGACTAACAGACAGAATCCCCCATCTGTACAATGCATATACAGATGTCTATTTAGATGATACAATCATTTGTAGTAATGACGGCAGCATCATTTACAATATCTGAGGGCTCGCCGGAGATCCTTGAGACATCCGGGACTCACAGCAAACCCAAAGAAGTGTGCAACCAGCTGGGTGGAAATACAGTATCTGGGCTTTCATTTGGGTCATGGGCAGGTGTGTCCCCAAATTGATAAGGCAGCAGCGATTGCAACCTGCCTGAAACCCAAGACCAAAAAGGGGGTGAAGTAGTTCATGGGACTGGCTGGCTATTACAGAAGGTTTGTATGTAATTTTTTGGACATCAGCAGCATGCTAAATGACCTCAATAAAAAGGGAGTATTCAATCTGGTCCAGTGGACAGACATGTGAACTTGCTTTCACCCAGTTAAAAGCGGTTTTGCGTGGGGGCCTGTTGTTGCTTTCACCTGAATTTTTTTTGTCCCTTTTGTTCTGTAGACTGAAGCATTGGACAGGGGCCTGTTTTGTCCCAGGTGGTGAAGGGGGAGGAGTGCCCCATGCATCAGTCACAAGCTCTCCATGCGAGAGACAGCAATCAGCTGTAGGCTAGATGGCTTCTGACCTGAGTAATGTGGTTGGGGTATGTGGCAGCAAGGGCATGGTTGAGCATCAGCTGTGGATGGAGTGGAGGCAGGTTGAACTGGCAGGTAACATGAGTCTCACTTGTGTCAACTTACCAGCAATTTATGTATATGTGTCATTTGTCTGTGTTTACACAGAGAAGCTAGTAACCAGACAGAGCTAGCTGAGCAACTCAGCACCAAGTGTGTGCATGTGTGTGCCTAGAGTAAAATAAAAATCACTAAAAAGCAAAAGTAAGGCAAAACAATAAGTACCTTTGAGTGGTGGCAAGCCTGCCTCCCATTTCCTCCTTTCCTCTGAATCACAAAAGTGTTACAATCAACTAAGTTGAAATACTGAAAATGTATTTAAAAGATAATTTTCTTACCTGGACTCTGTAGGACTCTGGCTTTGTCCATCAGAAATTTGTTGGTGTGTAGGAAAGTTTGTTTGTCAAGCAACAAGACCTCTGCAACTTTGCCAGAGTCCTGTACACATATGCAACCAAACACACACAGACAGATGCACCAAAAAATATTAAATTCAGATTAATCAATGCGAGTGGATGTACATTTCCATTATTGATGAGGGCTAGCTTGGTATTTACGTGCTCTTGACGGAGTTTACTCATTGACAGAACCAAACTATGAAAAGAAAAACAAGGGGGCTTTTTTGTGGAAAAATAAGCTCATGTATCTTATTTTTGGTAGTGGCAAACACGTCAATACAGATGCAGCTCAAAATATTTGAATATTGTGAAAAAGGTTTTTTTGTAATTTAATTCTAAAAGGTAAACTTTCCTATATACACTACACAAAGTGAAATATTTTAAGCCTGTTTTGGTGGGCTTTTTTTTGATAATGATGATGATGATGATGATTATGGCTTATAGCTCATGCAAATCAGAAATCCAGTATCTCAAATTATTAGAATATTTCCTAAGAGCAATTAAAAAAGGATTTACAATACAGAAATGCCCAACTTCTGAAAAGTAATGTTAATTTATGCACTCAATACTTGGTTGGGGCTCCTTTACCAAAGTCAAGTCAAAGTATAACTTTGTCTTCAGACCATACAACAAGCAGTGCACGGCTGAAAGAAATTACGTTTCCCCACACTCCAACGTGCTTGTATGCGCAATAAACATGTTACAGTAAATGCACACAAGACAACAATAAGTAAACATACTAGACAGCTAGACAGACTTGCATATTGCATTATAAACACAGATGTAGACCAATAGACAGTGACAGTAGGGCCACAAACGTTGCACAAGAGAACATATTGCACAAAAAAAAATGGATGAGAACCATAACACTGGTGGGTGATGATAAAGTGCATAGTGATGGCATTGAATTATTGCACAGGATAACAAGATATTGCACTTTTGGAAGGCACTGTATTTGTATTAATGTAGAAAAACCAGATGAGAGGTGCACAAAACAAGTTTTTCAGTAGTTTAAGAGGTTTTTAAAATTCAAAAAGATATTGCAAAGATATTGCACAGGATGACAGCACATTATACCGGATAGCAGCATTTCAACAATCTGTATGTGCGGTAAGGGGGTCGTCAGTTGTAATAGTCTGTGTATGTTAGTGGGTCCAATAGTCCTGAGTCCATCATGTTCATGTGAACTTTTTAAATGTGTTAAGTATTCTGATGGCTTCTGGGAAGAAGTTATTGGTGAGTCTGGCAGTCTTGCACCGTGAACTTCGGTAGTATTAACCTGAAGGTAGAAGGGAGAACAGACCATGTACAGGATGGGTGGGGTCTTTGATTATATTGATGGCTCTGTTGCTGCAGCATGACTGGTACAGATCTTGTATGGCTGTTTGGGATGTTCTGGTAATCTTTTCTGCTGTCTTCACCACTCTTTAGAGGGCCTTCCAGTCAGAGACAGAGCAGCTGCCGTACCAGACTGAGAGGTTGCTGGTAAGGATACTCTCAATGGCGCCTCTGTAAAAAGTTGTGAGGACGGGGTGGGGTGGGGGGGGGGAAGTCCGCTCTCCTCATCTGTTGCAGGAATTGTAAGCGTTGCTGTGCCCTCTTGACAAGGGAGGTGGTGTTGGTAGTCCATGTTAGGTCGTCCGTGATGTGCACCCCCAGGAACTTGGTGCTTTTCATAGACTCCACAGTGCTGCCACGGATGGTGATTGGGGTGTGAGGTGAATGCTTCCTTCTGAAGTCAACTGTGATCTTTGTTTTGTTGATGTTCAGTTGTAGATTGTTGTTATCACACCAGGCAATGAGTTGGTTTACCTCCTCTCTGTAGTCTGAGTCATTGTCGTTGCTGATGAGGCCCACCACTGTCATGTCATCTGCAAATTTGATGATGTGGTTCGAGTTGTACTTAGCACAGCAGTCATGGGTCATCAGGGTGAACAACAGAGGGCTCAGAACAGAGCCCTAAGGGACTCCAGTGTTCGTGATGATGGTCTCAGAGGAGGTTTTTTTTCTGACTCGTACTGTTTGAGGTCTGTCTGTGAGGAAGTCCAGTAACCAATTGTACAGTGTGGTGTTGATGCCAAGTGAGCCAAGTTTCCTTACCAGGCGTTGGAGAATAACTGTGTTGAAGGCAGGGCTGAAGTCAATGAAGAGCATCCACACATAGCTGCTCTCGTTCTCCAGATGGTCCAGGCTAACGTGAAGTGCAGTCGCTATGGCATCATCAGTGGAGCGATTGGGGCGGTTTGCAAACTGGAGTGGGTCAAGTGCAGCAGGGAGTCTTGATGTTATGTGGTCTTTAACCAGCTTTTTAAAGCACTTCATCATAATGGGGGTGAGTGCTATAGGTCTGTAGTCATTGAATGTTGATGCTGGTGACTTCTTTGGCAATGGTATGATGGTGGTGGCTTTGAAGTACTGAGGTACGATGGCTTGGCTCAGGGAGGTGTTATAGATGTCTGTGAGGATGTGTGTCAGTTGGTCAGTACAGGCCCTGGTATGTTGTCAGGACCTGCAGCTTTCTGTGGATTCACCTTGAGTAGGACCCTCTGACCGTCAGCTGGGTCAAGACAAAGCACTTCATCATCCGGACTGGGAGGGGCTTTTGTTGGTGTTGTGCTGTTGTTTTCTTCAAACCAGCTGAAGTAGTTGTTAAGTGTATTGAGGAATTCAGTGTTGTCGCCACAAAGTGGTGGTGGTGGAGACCGGTAGTCTGTGATGGACTGAATGCCTTGCCTGGAAGCTATCCAGAGTGAAAGAGAAATGTGAGAAAATATAGAAAAAGATGATTTGCGCCAAGATTCAGAAAAATACAAGTCTCAAACATCAAGTTTTGAGTCTAAACAACAGGTGCTTGAGTCTAAAGCCAATTTAGTGTGACAACTTGAATCTAAAGCTGATATGGAGAAAAAGCTGTATTGGTCTAAGGCTAGAGTGGATGAGTTGAAAGAGAAGCTATTGAAAAAACAAAGAAGAGAAAAAGAAAAAAACATGCACATGCGCAGCCAAGCGCACCATCTTGTCCTGAGATGAAGTCAGAGTCAGACACTAATTATCCCCTAGAGATGAAAAAGTTAACTGTGACAGAAAAACAACACACTCGAATGAATGAGAGTGAAAGCTCAACTTTGTCCAGAGAAGCTCCAGAAACATCATTTGTCATCATTAATTACATGGGTGATGGATTGATTGCATCTGAAACAAAAGAACGACATGAGAAGGATGTGCTGATGATCCTGGATTTCTTGGCAAGAAAGGACTCCAAAGAAAAATTGCAGCTGAACAGTGAGTAGATGGAAGCATTCAAAGCCATCAAACAAGCTTTGTACCAAGCACCAGCTCTCAGAATCCCCAACAACAACCTACCCTTGATCCTGTATGTTCATGATGGGTACATGACAGCAGTCCTGACCCAGGAACACAGAGGAACAAGGAGACCAGTCTCATATTACTCAGCGAGACTGGATGACGTGTCACAGGGATGCAGGCCGTGTCTGAGAGCGAGTCAAGCCACATGTCTGGCCGTGGAGTCTCTTTGACCGTCATGATGGATCAAAAACTCACAATGAAATCCCCACATGCTGTATACATGATGAGCACAATGAGTCATGTGTCACAAGTTACTGCAGTATGATGGACACGATAGACAGCCATTCTGAAGTCATCGAAAAAGCATCCCCTGTTAACCTAGCAACATTCTTACCAGAGCTACAATTTGACAAAGACCACAACTGTGTTGAAATTGTTCAGATGATGGAAGAACACAGACAACTCAAGGAAGAATCTCTGCACAATCCAGAATTGGTGTTGTTTGCACCAGTTCTAATGGTGGGTCCTCACAAGTGGCAAACAATCAGAGAGTGGTGGGCTGGGCAATAACATCAATACATGAAGTACTGGCATCAGGAGTCCTGTCAACAAATACATCAGCACAACAAGCAGAACTGAAAGCACTCAATGAAGCAAGTAACTTAGCCAATGGGCGCATCATGAATATCTACACAGACTCCAGATACGATTTTGGAGTGGCACATGATTTTGGACTGTGGCAGCAGGGGCGTGGCCGAGCATCAGTTTGTGAATGGAGGGCGGAGTCAGGGAAGGTGAGTGGCCAAATCGCTACATCTGTCATCAATTAATGTGTGTGTGTCTGTGTGTGTCTCTTGCAGAGGTGATGGTGTATAAAAGGAGTAGGAGAGCAGAGGAGTGGTTGTTGGGACCAGAACATGACTGTGTGTGTATATGTGTGTGTGACTGTCACTGTTTTGAAAGTACCATGTCTTGCTGAAAAGCAATAATAAATGTGTCTGAGCACTAATAACCGCCTGCTGTACTTCCGTACTCCACCCACCTCAGGGCAGCTTCCACAGTGGTGGTGAAATGCAGGAATGCAGAAGGGAGCCCATTCATGGAGTCCTCACCCTTCAAGGACCTTGCTCATGCCCTTGCCACGGCACAGCAGAACCAGCATCAAGTGCTGATTGCCCTCCAAAAGGAGCAGGAACAATGCTTTGAGGCCTTGATGCTGGCCGAACAAGAAGACTGCCAGGTGTTTCGGAAACTGCTCGTGTCAGCGGGGTCCTCAACCGCCATCGCAATGGACCCTCCCCACCTCACCCTAACAAAGATGGGTCCACATGATGATCCAGAAGCCTTCCTCATGCTCTTTGAGCAAGCAGCCAAAGCATGGGGTTGGCTGGTTGAGCAGCGTGTAGTGCGCCTACTTCCCCTACTGACTGGCGAGACACAGCTCGCTGCACTGCAGCTCCCTACCAACAGCCGGCTCATATACACTGACTTAAAGAGAGCCATTCTTCAGTGAGTCGGCTGCTTCCCGGAACAACAGCGTCAGTGCTTCCGCACACTGCACTTGGAGGAGATTGGCCGGCCATTCGCATTTGGCCAACAACTCCGGGATGCCTGCCGGCGGTGGCTGAGGGCAGATGACTGCGACGCTGAGGGAATTATCAAACTGGTAACACTGGAGCAGTTCATTGCGTGACTTCCGGAAGGAGCGGTGGAGAGGGTCCAGTGTCATCGCCTGAAGTTGCTGGATCAAGAGGACAGAGGTCGTTCAGACGGCAGGAAAATGTGCTTCCTCTTCTCCTCTTTCCTCTCTCTCTCTCTCTCTCTCTCTGCTTCCCATCCTCGCCCTGTTCCCCCACCATGGAGGCGGGGGCCGGCTCCCCCCCAGCCAGCCCGACGCACCCGTGGTGTCCTCCCGTTTCCCCCCTTCTGTGTCTGTCTTCTCCCCCCAGGTGAGTGATGTCCATAACACCAGTGCAGAGGGAGAGCCTGGGCCAGTGTGCTGGTGCTGTGGGGAACCGGGATATGTCCAAAGTCAGTGCTCTGCGATGGAGGTGGGTGTGGTGGTCTGTGATGCCCTGGCTCAATCGTGCCATCCGGCGTTACGCCACTGCCTCCCACACACTATGCTCCCACAGTAATACTAACGGCAGGCTGTGTTTTGATTTTGTTGTATTCTTTGC
>JAODHV010000002.1:27326258-27337069 GCA_027576555.1 Plicofollis layardi | reverse complement strand
ACCGTAAATTTTTATTTATATGACTTTGGTCTATAGCTGTCAAAGGCCTCAGCCTTAAAACCAGTTCCCGCTGTGACGTCACGCACTCAGGGCTGGCTGGCTGGCTCAGCGGGGCAGCTCGAATGCCAACTTTGCAGTCAATTTTACCTCTCAAAAGATATACATTTTTTATTCCCATTTATGCAGCATACAAAAATCAAGGATGGAGATACTATCCACTCAGAAATTTACTTAAAAATAAAAGGTTCTGCATATCTGCTTTAAGAGAGCCCAAACTAAAGGGGTTCATTTTAGCTTGATGGTGCACAGGGTGCCCAAAATCACATCTCTCTTATTAGATGCTGGAATGGAGCCCAATTTTTTTTATATAACAGACAGGCCTGTATCTGTACAAATATTTGAATTGTGCCAGTTTGTTTGGTATAAACCTGTATTAAGCCTACTCTGATAAGTTGATAACTAAGGAAAAAAAAAAAGGTGACGAATACTTTTGACTTCATTTTTCAAGGAAAAAAGTGGAGAATATTTTTCAGAACCCAGAGGGAATGCTGGGGGGGAGAGATGGAGAGATAGAGAGAGAAAGAGACCTGGTGGTAGCATGCGATGAATCTTGCATGTCTTGCGAAAGGCCTCTGCTACATAATCCTCAATCGGTGTGCGCTTGTTGAAGTGAACCGTGACTGGGAACTGACGAGCCTCTACCTGCACACACATGAATTAAAAGCTCAGATGTACTGAATAATCTATCAATTAAAGCAGATGTTCAGTGTACACTTCAGATATGCAGTTAGCTCTGAAAGTGAAGTGCTAAGAACAAGAGGTAAAATGGTGGAAGTGGGTGATACCTTTATGACTGGTGGAGGAGTACGAAACAGTCTCTTGTTCTCAGTAAAGTCTTCCACTCGCAGCGTAGCAGACATGATTAGTAGTTTCATGGGCAAACTTTTCTGCAAGTTTAAAAATACATTACTGCAAACTGAGGTCATCAATCTTATTTCACAAACAACCAGTGTGATTGAAGGCTTTCATTCCAACCAGGCAGGAGTCACACTGGTTTCCACCTGTTTAAGCAATTCATCTTGGCCTCCAATCAACTATCAAGTGTTCCTCTTATCTGTCTGGAATAAAAGCCTGCGGCAACACCAGCCCTTTACTATATGACTAGACAAACTAGTCAGGTGAGCTGGCTCTGTGGTGGGCAAGAACATTGGGGATCGTGTGATATTGTAATATTGGATCATTTCCCTCAATAAATAAATGACCAAGTATAATATTTTTGTCTCATTTGTATAACTGGGTCCTCTTTATCTACTTTTAGGACTTGTGTGAAAATCTGATGTTTATTTGTACAGAAATATAGAAAACTAAAAAGGAGTTCACAAACTTTCAAGCACCACAGTGCAGTGGCAGGCTGCCATCATGGGGCTGCTTAGCAGAGAGACTTAGGAGATCCTTTGTTCCTTCAAACTAGGTCAGGAGAAGTTGAATACTGGGCCTGATGCTCTGTTTTCGCTCAATTTCATTGGCTATATTAGTCCTGCGTACTATGCACCTCAAGTCACTTTATTTACTATTTCACAATCATTTTGCAGTATTGAATTCTCCAACTACTGCATAAACAATCTCCATATTTACAGAACCCTGTGGATTAAAAAAAAAAAAAAAGTCTTTAGTATACTACGTTTACGTATGGTGTAGTTACTTTATACAGGGTTTTGTTGTTTTTAAGTTGCGTACATCGTCACTGAACAATCTTTTTCCACTGTTGTGGAAAATATACCTACTGCATCAATAGTCTCCCTTTGTACAGGACCTTATAGGTCAGAGTCTGGTAGCTGAAACTTAAAGGGGAACTGAAGGCAAATTTTTTTATCATCAAAATTCTCTCTCATTTTATGAAATGTAGGAATGCATTTCTAACAGCTATTTTGTCACTGCTATAGCAAGTTATGAGTGTTTGAAATATGCTAATGTATACATCAGTCCATATGTCAAAGCGATGGCCATAAATGAGATTCGCTGAGACCTGTGCGAGGCTTCGTAGGACTGAAGTAAAACATACAGCGGAAATCAAAAGTGACCAACATCTGCCAATGTTGTCAAAAGACACGCACATGCCCTCCTTCGAATGCTGACGTAATCAAGCCGGAAGTTTTCCCTGTGTCCAAAATCGCTCCCTACTCACTATATAGGGCACTATATAGTGGGGAAGCCATTTTGTAGTGCTGTCCGAAACCTTCGTGAGGATTACGTGGGAAATGCGCTCGGCATAATATGTATTTATCACAAAAATGCATGCACGTATTTATTATTTTGAAAACCCACCAGCTGCCTGATCCGACACGTTTTAATTCTGCGACAGTAATGACGTAAATACCAGCGCGACGGACTAGCCCTTATCCTGTCGTCTTTCCAACTCTTGTCTACTCCACGTTGGTTCAAAGTCATATGGAATAATCTCCATCACTGATGAAGCTGGCAAATCTCAAAATTAACCCCTTGGCTGCCACCCATAATTAACTGTAATGTGCCGGGCATATAGGACAAAAATAGGTCAAAATTGGGATATTTTGATACTCTTTCTCCAACTTGTTCAGAACTGTACATTTTTAATATTTGTATAGAAAAAAAAAATCACAAAAAATAGAGTAAAAATAACTTTAGTAATCACAATTTCAAAAACATCCAAAAAAAAAAAAAATGGGTCTCATCAATGAGAACCTTTCCATAAACATGAATTACTAGTACAAGGTACACCAAGGGTCCATGTATTCCAAGTAACTGGGTACCTTTTTTATGATGGTCTTTGGTATGACCCGACCATGAATAGAACTCCCGATCTCCCGATCGAGAGGCGGACACGCTAACCACTCGACCAACTCACGGTAACGTGCCACTGTGAAGCAAAAGTAATGTGCCATGTAAGGTACATAAAAGGGGGTGTTTATGATAAGTAGTGTATGTCATAAGGCACAGCGGTAAAAGATTTCATGACATGCGTGACTCGTCCAAAGGCATTGAAGGGGTTAATCTAAATTGGACTGATATGGCAATCTGGCCGCTGTGTAAACAGTTTTCAAAATTGCGGTGCTGACACTTCACATTTGAAGGTCTTGCACAAGTCTTGTGAAGATCGCGTGGATAAGCGACGCTTTCCGTGGACCATACGAACTACATTCAACATGGATAAAAACCGAAAAGACTAATAAGTGTAATATAATATGCCAATACGAGTCACAATATAAGGTTAATAAAACCAACTAGTCCTTATCCTGTCGTCTTTCCAACTCTTCTCTACTCCACGTTGGTTGGAAGTCGTATGGCATAATCTCCATGTCACGTAAGCGAGGGAGGCGGATGTATGTGCAGAAGTATACAGTTTAATAAAGTGCAGAATATATATACACAGTAAGACAATATATACACAGGCAAACGATCCAAAACGGCAGGCTAGATCAAAAACAAGAATACAGGCAAAAGGGTCAGTCGTGGCGCAAACAGTACATCAAAGGCTAAGCAAGGACAAGAACGAGAAACAGGTACAAGGATCGTAAAACAGGAAATCAAGACAACAGGTAGAAAGGCTCGGGAATGCGTATCGTAATACTTTGAGATGCAAATGCATCAGCACAGTCTTTAAAATAGGCAAACACACAGTTCCTTAATTGAGCTCAGGTGCGCCTTGTTCACGGCGTGCGTGCTGGAGTCCACTCGACACGCTTTCAGGTGCACGCGCCACAGCACGCAGGACTGACACTCCATCACTGATGAAGCTGGCAAATCTGGAAATGAATCCAAATTGGAATGATATAGCGATATGGCTACTGTGTAAACAGTTTTCAAAATGGCGGCGCTGACACTTCAAATGTGAAGTCTCATGAAGATCGCGCGGATAAGCAACGCCTGCTGTGGACCATACGAACTATGTTCAACATGGCTAAAAACTGAAAAGGCTGATAAGTGTAATATAATATGCCAATACGAGTCACGATATAAGGTTAATAAAACCGAAAACGTAATTGAATAGCACGTTAATTAAGAAATAAAGCAAGTTTAAAAATGACTTCAGTTCCCCTTTAAACACAGAGTAACACAGCGTATTTGTGACCGTAGGCTAGTTGTCATGCCTAGCAATGTTAATTTCATTAGCGCTTCATATCATATTCCTTTAATGACATTAGAACAAAACAAATGTCAGTGGCGATATTATTCCTGGTGTTGGCTTCCCAGTATTTCTCAGATTCGAACCAATGATGTTGTACCAGCTTACTTGAAGAACACTGTGTTAAAAGATTTTTTGCATGTATAATATGGGCAATCTAAATGAGATCAGACTGAAATACATCTGTGTGATGCATGCCTTTCAAGCTCTGCATAATTTAATAATGACAAATGTCTCATATATCACGTGAATGACTTTCACATGCAGCACCAGAGGGGACTGTGGATGGAAATGAGACTTTTGGTGCTTTCGTTGAGCTTTCTGTCTTATTTGATACCTATTAAGAAATGCTAGATTATTTGTTATATCCGAGAGAGTGAAAATAATATCATTTTAAATCATGAACCCATGAAAGCGAATAATGAACGCCAGTCAGCAGTTTAGAGCGTCATTGTTCCCATTCATGTATACAGTATGGCTGTAGAATTCATTTGGCGCATGTTCGAGTTTTATATTAAAATTTAGCTTTAATGGAATAGGAAGACGTGATATTGATCGGACAAAACAGGATGTTTACGGCTTATCATTGGGGAAAATAGTTATGCCACTGAGCCAAAATGGTAGTAAACAGTACTGCTTGGTCAGATTGATTTTTATAGAATTGATTTGAAAGAATAATATTATTGACTCTTGAGGTGCTAGTCAGGAATATGATGATATAATATTGAATTTTGTCAGCATGATAAATTATACTTTCACAATATCAGATAGCTGATTTGGCTTTTTTGTAGATGTTTTATTGAACTCATAGATTTTACAGTTTTCTTTTGCTTAGCAAACCTAAACACTGTGCTATATGGTATACCATATGATGATAGTATAATACTTTTTCCAAATATTGTGTTATTTTATTTTTTGGTTAATACCACAGGGCTGTTGAATTACAATATCTGATTGGTCAGAAGGGACTGATTAATTCTTCGGTTTTACATGACATCATATCCGCTTCATTACTTATTCAGAACTTTAGCTGGTGGTCGACCAAAGCTCAACTGACAAAGCGTTTGTACGGAGAAGGTGCATTGCTCGCATGAAAAATGCCTTACACTTGCATTGTTTTAGGTTGTTCGAATCGATCAAACTATGAAACTGAAAAGTTTCTTCAGGGTTCCCCGTGAACTAATAAAAAAGGGTGAACGAACACAGGATTTCACAAAAAGCCGTCGAGAAAGGTGGCTTTCGAACTTCTCACTGAAATCGAAGGGAGCCGAGTCGGAGCATGCTCGGGTTTGCAGTGATCACTTGGTGAAAGGTTTGTATATCCCTTTCAGCTATGTCCTTAGTGTTTTCCAAGTACTTTTCCTGCTATGCGTTGTTATTTTACAGTATTTTTTTAGTCACGAAGCGCTAAAGTCCCCAGCTGTTTCTTTGTTTACTTCTCACTCCTCACAAAGTCTATATGCATGAAGGTCGCGACAAAATTCTTCCCCAGCCATACAGTTACAATGTGCCGTGATCACTTCTCTGTCTTGTTTAACTAAGATCCAGGTCTTTAAAGGGGTTTCTGATTATCTTTGTGAATGATTTACCTGAGAGATAAGAGCCAACACAAGTGAGAATCAAGGCAACTGTTTCTTTACACTTCAACTTGCAGTGCTTCGTTGTAAAGATGCAAACGAAAAGCTTAAAAAAAAACACTTACATGGGCAAAAACAATACAGATTCATTGGGCAGCGACTTGATACCGAGGTACTTTACCCAGCCACATAAATAAAAGTTGTAAGCCTCCGTACTTTTCCACGCTTTCATCTGTTTTGCGGTGTAGAAGGACATCTGCAACACCAGATAGTTCGAGATGTCGGGGAACTCAACTGAAGGGTCGTTTTCAAGATCGTATGACAAATCCTTCTTTCCCAGACCTTCGGGGTCGATTCCATTGCACATAGCAATCTTCTGAATATATCTAAAGTGAGCAGTGGCTTCTAAATTACGAGCGTACTTTGATAACTGATCGCTAGTTGTTTGCACTACAGCAGCCTTTAGACCACCAGCAATAGGTGAGAGGCTGAGGGCTATAGAAATGGAGATTGGCACTACCTTAAAGAAAATATGTTGCAAATAAACAAGCTAAAAGTCGGTCTTTATGTCTGTCCTTTATAAAAAAAAAAGCTGCATGTTGAATTTGTTCTTAACGACATAACCACTAAAGTGATGAAAATAGATGGGACTATTTTTTTGTCAAGGAGGCTGCCATAACTCCATCGTGCATGATGTCATTTTCTGTGAGCACAGTGGCGGTGTACAAGTGTATACTAAACTAGACTATAGTATAATATTATGGTCTAGCGTGACTTCTCAGTCAATTTGTTTACATTTCTGCACAAAGATTATGGCAATGCAGGATTAGAAAAGGAATCAAAATAAAGTAGTGGCTAGTTTATTATTTATTTATTTATTACCTGCTTATCTTCCATCCGTTTAATGCGTGACACGGTGTGCTGTCGTGCTACCAGTGACTGTGTTTTGTGGTGAAACAAAGTTGGGATCGTGTCTGGCTTCAGTTGTCGTTTCTGCCTCGTGTCTCGCTTCTTCCCAGTGATTTTTTTCGTACAAGGCCTCCACAGAACAACCTTCTATACAAGTGTTGCCAGGCAAAACAAACCTCGCCTGGCAGCACTTATTTTATACCTCTATGTTGATAATGGTAATATTTCTCAATCATCAGCTATGAAAACCCATGACCTTGAGTTTGACCTTTCAAGGTCATTCGAGGTCAAAGGTCATGGCGGCAACTGAAAGCCCATATGGAACTTCTTATATGTTGATAAGAGCAAACATATGGCTATCATGAATTATTTTAAAATTATAGCCCTTTGAAAACCCATGACTTTGAGTTTGACCTTTCAGGGTCACTCAAGGTCAAAGATCATGGTGCCAAATGAAAGCCCATATGGCACGTCCTATAAGTTGATGAGCGTAAATATCTGTCTACCATCAACCATTTTCAAGTTACAGCCCTCTGAAAATCCATGACCTTGAGTTTGACCTTTCAAGGTCAAACTCAAGGTCAAAGATCATGGTGCCAAATGAAAGGCCATATGGGAGTTCCTATATGCTCATAATCGTAAACATTTGTCAATCAGCAACCATTTTTGAGTTATAACAGAAAATATGTTATTTTGACTGAAAGGTTGACCTTTCCAGTGACCTTTACCTTCACCTTGACCTGATTACCCTCAAAATTTAATCAGGTAATCTACGGATCATTGCCCACCTACCCTGAAAATTTGAAGCCAATCAGTGCAACCGTCTAGAGGCTAGATTGTTAACAGACAGACACACAAACAAACAAACCGCACTGATTACAATACCTCGTCCCGCTGACTCCATTGTGGGCAACCTAACAAAACATTATTATGAAACAGCCTTTGACACACAACACAGACATGCCAGGTTTTTTTCATTGCTTAATTGCCAACACATTTCTTTAACAGCTTCTGATCTTTTGGAATGCCGCATGCCATTCTCCAGCAAGGTCAAGAAAAGTTTCAAGGGAGCCATCATCTTTCCAACACAGCCCTCATGGCCCACCAGTCTTTTGATTAAGTTCCACTGGCTAGGAGAACCTCCCTTTTTGTTTAAAAGCAACATTTCACTTCTCATGTATTGTTCCTCTTTGTCACGCAAGTTATAGAATTGTGTGATAAGTAATTTTCTTTATGATGCCAGGCTTTAAATCTTTTATGTAGACAGTTCATGAATGTTTCCTTTTAGCAGTAATTAAAGCATGATTGTGCAACATGCTGAACTTTGGATCAGTTTGTTTATTGCGCAATAAGGGTTGTATCAGGGTTGTGTGTGTGTTTTAGATTTGGGAGACTGTAACTGTTTGACTGTATTTCCATGGACGGTTTAGATGTAGCTATGAATCTTATTCAAAACGTTCTTGAGTTGACTCTAGAAACAAATTGCCAGTATGCTGTTGAGATCATGAATGTTAAGCACTGTGGAGTTTGAAGCATTGTCAAAAACTGTGAAGGGTGGTACAGTGGTGCAGTGAGTAGGGTTAATAGTTTGATCCTAGGCTTAAATTACTGTCTGTGTGGTGAGCTTTGCATGTTCTGCCTGGGTTTTCTCCAGGTCCCTCCTACATCCCAAAAGCATGCCAGTATTGGGAATTGGCCACTCAAAATTAACCCTGAAGCTAGGGTATATTCCTGCCTTCACACCCAGTATTCCCAGGATAGGCTCTGGATCCACCGCAACCCTGACCAGGAATAAGTACTTACTGAAGATGAACAAATAAGTAAAGAACCATCAAGTTCAATTTATAGTAATTACCATTCAATTGTTCTGGTCTTCTTTTCTACTCAAGGAACACAACAGCCCATCAGGTGCCAATAAATATGTCGCAGCACTAGTCGGTGGAGTTGGATGAAAAACTTCCATTGCTTCTCATGAGTACCCCTTTTGGACCAGCAGGGAATAGGTTCCGTTCTTGTTTGCACACCAAATTTTGAACAGTTCAGAGCATTTCAACCAAAAATAAATTGGTCTGAAACCTGAAAAGTTGGTTCCCAGCTGGAACCAAAATATAGCTGGCTTTCCAGCATGAATCATGATGACATCAGTGGGTGTGTCATTAGTTTGGAGAGGAAATCTGGCACAGCAATGGAGAATGCAATGGAAAAGGATACAGCATCAGAAAAAAAAAATGGACCTAAAACAAATATCTAAAATAACACAACAAAAGCTTGCAGATGATCAATGGACTCTGCCATCTTGCTAGGACTGTTTACCCCAGTTGTGTTTTGTGCAATGCCTTCTGTTCATGACACATCCTTGATTACAATGGTTCCATTCAAAACTGGTGAAAATGTGGGCCGGTTTGTTACCTAGCACCAAGGTTCAAAGAATCCGGAATGGAACCAGTTCAAGAACCCGATCCCTGTTGATCAAAAAGGGGTATAGGTTAGTCCTTTCAAGGGTACATCAATATATTTTTCAGGGAATGTAGTCCTTACATCACGCATTGTACAAGTATACCTTAAAGGCTCACTCACAACCCGCTGTACGTGCTACTACGGGTGGTCTATGGTAAAACATTTGGCAAAACCGTGCTTGAGACTCGCGCGACACTTGCGTGTGTTCAGTGCCGTAGAAGGTCGCAGACTGGCTGTGGAGACTTTTGGTCCTGCACATGCAAATTCTACTGGTCTTGTGAAAAATCAAGAATGCATACACTACGTACGGGACCCATACTCCTTTTGTACGCCTGAACCAAGTCAGCAGCGCGGCTAGTAGGGGCTTTTTGCGATGACAGTAAGACGCACGAGTGATGCATGGTCATTGTACAAGTATCGTGCCTCAGAAGTACTACACCAGTACTCCACACGTGCTATTTCTGCAGCCCCCGAGACAGAAGTACGTCTCTCTTTCTACCCCTATGTACGCAACCCACACGCGACACGAGGGGCAAGACTCTGGGTGTATATATTGAGAAGGAACCGATCATGTAGTGTGTAGCATTGCAGAAGATGGCTGTCGCCATACCGCCACAACGACTGAGCGAGTTGGACCTTTATAGGCAGAAGATAGAAGCGGAGGCGCAGCACGAAGCGATATTGGCTTTGCTAATACAGGAACACCGATGTCAGAACGCGAGGCGGCAGAGGCGGCGGCCTCTGTCCCATCGTTTCCCAATCGCTTCCTCTGCCGAAACTTGACAAGTACTTTGCCCGTACACCTCCTCCAAGCTTTCCCCCGGGTTCACTGCGACCCTGCAGCACGGCTGCGAGCTACCAAACCCTGCGACCCGCGCGTGTCCAAAACACTTACGGCAGGTTGTGAGTGTGGCATAAGATGCTGAAAATATACAAATGAAGATCAGTTTAAAAAGTAGGAAATAGCAGTTTCTGTCCTCTGAATCATTCTTTGTCTTCCAAAACCACAAATTAGTGAGAAATGAAGCAGGCGTCCTCGGAATTAAATAGCTTCCAGAAAACTATGAATTTTACCAATTAACGTCCCAGCTAATTCTTTCTTGGGAAGAAAGTTCTCCAATGTCTAAGCCTGAAGGCGTGATGTTTAAATGTGGGCTTGAGCATCATATATATATATACAGACAAACTAAATCAATTTAATTCACCCCTCTAAAGGACGAGGGGACCCAAACCATTTCAGCAAAATGCTTCTTACAGCGTAATATAGCCGCTGGGTTATTTTTTATTTTATTATTATTTTTAATTATAATTTTTTTCTTTAATTTGTTACACACACTGGCTGTGTGAGTGAATCAACAGAATACTTGGTGCTTTTAAAACCGTGCTTCTTAACGCAAGTGTGCTGTAACAAATGCCAGAGCTTTTATTTAGCTTACTCTGAGCTTGTTCGGCATTCTTCCTCAATACTCTCTGAGGGTTCTGACAAATCACAGACATTCACACAATATGTTTTTGCGAAATATTACAGCCCAGTCCTAATTTTAACCATCTAACATGGAAATTTCAACCCATTACACATGTGGTATGAAACTGAAAACAGTTTCTGTTAAAATTCTTTTAAGTCATAAATTGCACCAATTTACGTGTGTGTGTGTGTGTGTGTGTGTGTGTGTGTGTGTGTGTGTGTGTGTGTGTGTGTGTGTGTG
>JAODHV010000002.1:26011605-26021685 GCA_027576555.1 Plicofollis layardi | reverse complement strand
TGTTCATTACTACAATTATCGGTCTTGTTTTTACACCAAAATGTTTGACACTTGGGCATCTTCAGAGTTGTTTCCAATAATTAAGAAATGATGTATCCATGAGATTTCCTCAGCCTTGGTAAGTCATGCTGTGTGTAATTGACGTCACAATCTCTGATTTTCTCATGTAATTTGTATTCAGAGCATGATAACTGAACCTCAAAGACAGTAAGATATAAGCATCCAGGGACATAGTTTTTCTTTTAAAATAAAATCTGTACACAGTATACAGGTACAAATATAAACAACTGAACATATTTTGTATGGATTTGCTCTGTCAGAATAAAGGGGTTTATTTTGGGGGGTTTGTTCATCTTTAAGCTTTAACTTTTATGTTCTGGGTGTCAAAGAGGTCCTTGGCAGTTGACAGAGCCTCAGCAAACCCAGCACCTTTTTGATGGTGCTGTAATTCATCTCTTGCACTGAGAGCTTGCAGCTTATGTACAGAACCAGGCACTACTTCCCTTCCACCATCTGGGACAGAACATCTCCCAGCCCTCTGATGTGTCCATCTGTAAAATAAAGGGGAGAGAAAAGTCAGGGTAGTGTAACAAATTAAGACACTGTGTTGACCTTTCTGTAGTCCACACAGAATTGGACTGACCCGTCGGTCTTGCGGACCAAGATCACTGGGCTGCTCCAGTCACTGTGCAAGTCTTCAATTATTGCCATCTTGAGCATGGCCTTGAGTTCATCTGGAACCACAGTTTTCTTGTGTTTGGGTAAGCAGTAATGGTGGTGCCGCATTGCCACCCCTGCGGGTGCCTCAATCTGGTGTTCTATGAGGTGAGTGCAGCCAGGAAGGGGTGAAAACACTGGAAAACTCTGCTTGCAACTTGGCAACCTCAGTGAGTTGGGATGGCGAGAGGTGGTCTCCACAGGAGACTGGGGTGGGTTGAGCAGTTAGTTTTGTTTTTACCTCCAGCCCCAGCCCTGCCCTATCTGGAACTACTGATACCAATGCCACATGAACCCCCTTGTTCCACTGCTAAAACAGATTGAGATGGTATATCTGCAGCACCCCACCCCTATCCATTCGCTTCATCTCACAGATGACTTCCCTGATTGGCCATGTAACCTCAAACAACCCTTGCCACTTAGCTAGTAATTTCAAGCTCAATGTGGGTAATAATATGAGCACTTTATCTCCTGGAGTGAACTCTCAGAGGTGCCTACCCCATTGTACAGCCGGGCCTTGCGCCTGCTGCAAATTCTCCTGCGTTAGGTGACTGAGTATGTGGAGTTTTGCACACAGGGCAAGGACATATTGAATTTTGTTTTTACTGTTAAAAGGTCTTTCCTCAAAATTTTCTCACAGCATGTCTAGGACACCACGAGGCTTAGGTCCATATAATAATTTGAATGCGGAAAAGCCCATGGAGACTTGTGGGACTTCTCATACTGCAAATAACAGGAGCTTGAGCCATTTATCCCAATTCCATGTATCTTCACTTACAAACCTACAAATTAAATTCTTAAGGGTTTCATTAAACCATTTGACCAATCTGTCTGTCTGTGGGTGATAAATGCCAGTGCAGATGGATTTAATCCCCAGGAACTCCAGGGGTCTCAATCAGGGGAAGAGGGTGCAATGGCGCCTTTGACATGGCTGCTGGATTCACCAGCTAGCATTTGCAACATTCCACACACCACCTATGGACATCCCCGTGAATCCCTGGCCAGTAGAAACGGGCCATGAGATGGGCTAGTGTCTTCTCCTGTCCTCAGTGTCTGGCCATCGGGTTAAAATGAGCTGCATGGAATACAAGTTCCATATAGCTATTTGGCACTAACAACTGGGTTATTTTTTCATGGATTTGAGTGTCCTGCATCACTCGGTATAACCTATCTTTGATTACCGTGAAGTACTGGCAGAAGAGTGCTGCATTTGGCTGGAGAGTTTAACCATTGACTACTCTCACTTGGTCAAACGCATGCTGCAGAATCTCATCTTGCACTTGCTCCAAAGGGAAATCCTCAAGGGAATTCCCAAAAGAGAGAGGAAGGGAGGAGTGCTGTCTTCTCTCCGTGTCACTATGATGCGGGGCTGACATGGATGGCTCCGAGACGGCTTCCCCAGATAATGGGATCCTCCATGACATGCTACTGCAAGACCCACCCACTATCACCTGCTCCATTAGATACTTAAACCCCAACCAATCTGTCCCCAGAATCAGTGGGTGGGTGAGGCACAGGCTAACCACTGCCTCTACCCTATGCTTTGCTTCCTGAAATTGAATATAACTGGACACCAGCAGATATTTATAAACATCCCCCGCACACACCATACCTTCACCAAGAATTCTGTCCTCAATGTCCTCAAAACCTTCAATCAGGCTTTGTTGGTTGGAGGTCTGATTACAGCTTGAATCCACCAACACATGATAGGTATCCCTTTGAATCCTCACTGGTATGTAATACATTCCGGCTCGATCGAGGGCAGTCTCCAGCACATCAGGGATCTGGACCACATCTCCCACCTCCATTCCATCGCACTGGGCCTGGAAATGCCCAGGCTCCACACAGCACCAGCATAACACCCCAGGCTTCACCTCCACACTGGTGACTCAGGGATCATTCACCTGAGGGGGAAAAGACAGAGAAACATAAGGAGAGGGAGGGAGACACTGCAGGCTTGATTAGCAGGCTGCAAGGGGTTAGCCCCCATGTCCATGGTGTATGGACAGGGATGGGATGGGAAGAGAGGGCAGTGAGAGAGAGAGAGAGAGAGAGAGAGAGAGAGAGAGATGAGGCAGGATGTCTGCTTGTTGCTGGAACCACCAGCAGGTGGTCCTCCACGAACACATTCACTCAGTCCAGCGATGCCAAAAGGTGGCATTGGACTCACTCCACTGTCCCTCCTGGCAGCTGAGTGATTAACTGTTCCAATGCCACCACATCAAAGATGCCCTCAGCATCATGGTCTTCCACCGTCAGCCACTGCTGGCAGGTGTCCCAGAGCTGTTGGCCAAAGGTGAATGGCCATCTGACCTCCTCCAGAATCAGTGCACCAAAGCACTGATGTTGTTGTTCCAGGGTATGACCAATGCATTGCAGGATGACTTGCCTCAGGTTGGCATAGTCCAGCCAGTTATCGGTGGAGAATTTTTGGGTGGCAAGCTGGGCCTCTCTGGTTAGGAGCAGCAGTAGGTGATCTACTTGCTGCTTGACTGGCCACCCCCATGCCTCCACAGCTTGCTCAAACAGGGCCAGGAAGGCCTCTGGGTCATCATGAGGCTCCATCTTTGTTAGGGTGACGTGGGAGAAGCCCACAGACACAGCAGCCAAAGGCTCGGTCAATGCAAGCAGATTCCAGAATGCCTATTAATGCTCCTGGGCCTACAGCAAGGCTTCAAAGCACTGCTCCTGCTCCTTGCGCAGGGCATGCAGCGCTTGGTGCTGATTCTGCTGGGTGGTGGCGAGGGCATGGATGAGCTCTTTGAAGGGAGGGACTCCATGCATGCAGTTCCCTTCAGTGTCCTGGGTTTCAGCACCAGTCTAAACCTCCCTGAGAGTGGGTGGAACAGTGACGCACAGGCAGACAGGTATTGGTGGCAAATTTTCCATTTTATTTTATGAGTAGCTTTTCAGCCACAACTACTGCATGTCACACACTGTGCACGTGCACACGCGCGCGCGCACACGCACACACACACACACACGAATGCTCCTTACTCTCAGCTCTCTCCCTCCTTATCAGCCATCACTGTAACACACACACACAGCATCATTTAACCATAGGTGTGATTATTTTGTCACTCACCTTCCCTGGCCTTGCTCTCCATTCACAGACCGCCACTTGACCATGCCTCTGCTGCCACAGTGAGCTTCTCTGATTTCTTTGATTTGGTTTCTGAGAGCTGTAACACTCTGAAGCCTGCTATCCCATCTAACATCACTCCAAGATTTCAGCATCAGAATAACATGCTTGATCAAGGTGCCCCATTGCTGTGTGGCTCCTGAAAAGAAACAGAAGCGCTTCTGCACATGGCCAAAATAGCCAATACCATCGTTCGATGACTTGATAGTATCAGCTATAACAAGATTCATTGTATGTACTCCACAAAGAACATATTTAGCTGAAATTTAAATTTAGCTATAGCAGTCAGCCTTGACACATTACTTCCTTCTGTTCATATTATCTCCATTGCCATAGGCCTGTCCTCTACAATTTTCAAAGAGAATGCTAAGTTACTTGAACTTATAAAGGATGACATTGGACAGGTTGAAGCCAGTTGCTTTCACCACATACATATACCCAAAGAAGTATTCCTTAATGTCTGGTCTTGGCTCCAAATAGACAGTGAGCACAATGATTGACATTTGCTCTTTATGGCTCACATCTGGGGTACAGTTGAGAATAATGGAGTAACATTTTGCATCTTGGATATGGAAACAATGGTCTGTATTATTTTAGTGGAAATGTTTAGTCCATTTTGCATCTGCTGTTCAAGACAGTGTGTCCTTTAATTTCACCAGGTTATTTTCCTTTCCAGGGTTAAACCTGTCCAATAGCTCAACTTCCTTCAAGAAGTTCCCATTGTCTCGCTCATAGAGACACTCAGAGGAGCCCCCAAAAGACAGATTTCTTGAGGAGAGAGAGAGAGATGGTAATTAAGCATTTAAAGACATCTTGCCTCTTTTTCTGCCCCAAGTAACATCAACCCCTGGTGATCTATTCACATGTTCTTTAACAATGGGTCCAGTTTCCTCAAACTGAGTATGCATTTTGTATGGCATGGGCTACTTTCATCCATCCATCCATCCATCCATCCATCTTCTACTGCTTATTCAGATCTGGGTCATGGGGGTAGCAGCCTAAGCAGAGCAGCCCAGACTTCCCTCTCCCTCGCCACCTCCACCAGCTCTTCCTGGGGAATACCGATGCATTCCCAGGCCAGTCGAGAGATGTAATCTCTCCAGCGTGTTCTGGGACTGCCCCGGGGTCTCCTCCCAGTGGAGCATGCCCAGAAAACCTCCCTTGGGAGGCATCCAGGGGGCATCCTAACAAGCTGCCCGAACCACCTCAACTGACTCCTTTCGATGTGGAGGAGCAGCGGTTCTACTCGGAGTCTCTCCCGAATGACCAAGCTTCTCACCCTGTCTCTAAGAGAGACCCCAGCCACCCTGCAGAGAAAACTCATTTCTACCGCTTGTATCCATGATCTCATTCTTTTGGTCACTACCCATAGCTCCTGACCACAGGTGAGAGTGGGAACGTAGATGGACCAGTAAA
Organism: Plicofollis layardi; assembly: GCA_027576555.1. Classification (NCBI taxonomy): domain Eukaryota; kingdom Metazoa; phylum Chordata; class Actinopteri; order Siluriformes; family Ariidae; genus Plicofollis; species Plicofollis layardi. Next base: position 26,016,410 of record JAODHV010000002.1, on the reverse strand, counting down.
TTGAGAGTTTTGCCTTTTGGCTCAGCTCTCTCTTTACCACAATAGACCGGTTTAGCATCCGCATCACTGCTGACACTGCCCCAATCTGTCTGTCCAACTCCCGCTCCCCCTTACCCTCACTTGTGAACAAAACCCAGAGATACTTAAACTCCTCCACTTTAGGTAGCAACTCCCTGCTGACCCAGAGTAGGCACTCCACCCGTTTCCAGCTGAGTGTCATGGAGGTGCTGATCCTCATCCCAGCCGCTTCGCACTCGGCTGCAAACCGAGTAAAGAAGTCCTTAAATATGGGTATAGCCCATATGTTTAAGAGCAGGGACTATAAAGTGTGCAAAAACCATTATTTCAATCCACATGTAGTGCACTATATAGGAAGTAGGGAGCCATTTTGTTTTCTAGAGTGTCTTGGGTCAGTTTGGATACTTGCAGGACTGGGGGGTTGTGGTAACATGTCTTGCCTCTCTGATCGTCATCCCAACTCTGACCTCTCGTACCCCTTTTCCACCAACAGGGAATTGGTTCCGTTCTTGTTCGCACACCAAGTTTTGAACCGTTCAGGCCCAAGTTTCCCAAAAGCATCGCAGCACAAAGATCATCGTAAATGGCCAAGCGAGCAACACAATGAATGCTCGCTCTCTTAGTTAAGATGCTCTTAGCGTTAAGAGGCTTTTGGGAAACCCACCCCAGAACATTTCGACCAAAAATAAATTGGTTTGAAAGCTGAAAAGTCGGTTCTCACCTGGAATCAAAACATAGATGGTTTTTCCAGCGTGAACCATGATTACATCAGTGGGCATGCCATGAGTTTGGAGAGGAAGCAGAGCGCAGCAACGGAAAAGGATACATCTTCAGGAAAAAATGGAATTTAGACAAATATCTGAAATAATAAAAACAAAAGCTCGCAGGTAATCAAGATGCACCGCCATTTTGCTGTTACTGTTTACTCCCATTATCCGTTGTGCAACATCCTCCGTTCATGACTCAACCTTGATTACAACGGTTCAACTCAAAACTGGTGAAAATGCAGGCCAGATCGCTAGCTGGCACTAAAGTTCAAAGAATCCTGAATGGAACTGGTTCAAGAACCCGTTCCTTGTTGGCTGAAAAGGGAATTACAAGAGGTTTAAAACTCCTCTCAAGTTCATGCAGATTTAAACAATCTTGTCTAGCTCAACCAATCAAGGCATTTGGTTTTTACCAAATCCTGTTATCTTTTATACGCTATTAAGTGCTGCCCCCTTCGTGTGTTCTCACCCCTACTTTGCTCCTTCATATCTAAAATCCTAAACTCCAGTTCTGTGATTACCGTATATAAAGGGACCAGTGGTGGCAAACAAACAATATACTGTTTTGACACACCAGGACAAGTCCGGACAGGTTCTCCAATTCTCTGTCCTTACGCTAATAGTAGAAACGTGTTGTTGCTTTAACACTTGGTTACTTCACTATAGTAACACAACAACATGCAGTGCTAACAGGATATCTCTCTCTCTCTCGCTCTTTTTTTTTTTTCCAGAAGCAAACTTGAAGCAAAATCAACAATGGTACTGTGTGCTCCGAAAATCATTTTTGCTTTTGTGCAACAGTTTCCCACAGTCAGCTGTGTATTCATGTCGTGTCTGTTTTGTGGTGCTGAGGGAAAATTAGGACCTTTTTTTAATTGTTATGGGTACCAGAGTCCCAGATTAACGACAAGATAATTGAAAACACGTACTGTTGCCATAGTTGTAGAGTTGCAGAGAAATTCAGTGCATTCACTTGAAATAACCAGAAATACAGCAGTTCTGTGGGTGGAAATGCCAGTCAGTCTACGAACGTCCAACTGGACAGAAAATGCCGCCTAATAGTTTTCCCAATCTTTACCTAGCCAATTTCATGAATGTATCCACACTGTTCTTGGCTGATGGGAGTGGAACCCCATGTGGTTTACTCTTGTTGGAGCCCATCTGCCTCAAGGTTCAACATGTTATGCTATCCTGAGATGCTTTTCTGCTCAATACAGATGTACAGAGTAGTTACCCGAGTTACTGTAGCCTTCCTTTATGCTTAAAACAGTCTTTGGACCTTTATCTTCTGCCCTCCAAGGTGCTTCCGAGTGCAGAACTGATGACTGCTTGATGTTTTTTTAAAAATTTGCGCTAGCAGCGCTGGTGCAAATTGTTACTCTTAATCAGGATCTTTCTACTTTATTATTCTTATTACCTCGCCCGGGACAGAGTCCACCAGGGGGCGAGGTATTGTTTTCGGTGGGGTTTCTTTGTTTGTTTCTTTGTTAATGATATTACGGGAAAACGGCTGGACCAACCTTCATGAAACTTTCAGAATAGATGGGCATTGGTCTCAAATAGAACCTCCAACATTTTGGGGGTCAAGGTCAAGGTTTTCGTGGCTACTGCTTCATATAGAGGCGGTAGCCACTATGTTATCATGCTGTAAGAATGTTAGAGTGTAACAATCACGCAGTACGGTGTGTTCTGATTGGCTGAGAGCAGTATGGTGTGTTCTGATTGGCTGAGAGCAGTACGGTGTGTTCTGATTGGCTGAGAGCAGTACGGTGTGTTCTGACTGGCTGAGAGCAGTACGGTGTGTTCTGATTGGCTGAGAGCAGTACGGTGTGTTCTGTCTGGCTGAGAGCAGTACGGTGTGTTCTGATTGGCTGAGAGCAGTACGGTGTGCAAATGTGAATCAGAACCATGATTGGCCAAGTATGTTCACACACAAGGTCAAAATCAAGGTCAAGGTCACCAAAAAGGTCAAAATCGTTTTCGCGATATCTTCCTTCATATTCAGCGTAAGTGCTATTGGGCGAGGTTTGTTTTGCCTGGCAACACTTGTTTTTGAAGCTTGTTTTTCCCCAGTTTGCTAGCCAGGCTAAATAATTATATAATAACATTTAAGTAATTGCTGATATTGTAAACTCTAAAAAGTTGCTTCAGTAAGACTGAAATGATTTTGCTCTTTTCACATTATTCTGCACAAGCAAAACATAAACAAAGTCATGACTGAATCAAATCTTTTCAATAAAGTTATCCTTCAGCAGTGGACTCACTTCACGATCATCGTGGTGAGGGAGTTGAACACTCTACGCTCCCAGTAAGCGTAGTACTGAGCCATGTGCTTGGCCTTGCTGCTGCTCGTCTGCATGGTCAGACACTCCACCTTGGTGAGTAGTGGTCGGATGGCTAAGTACTTCCTGCTCAGTAAGTACATATCTCTGGCTCTTTGCTTCTCCACCAGCTCACAGAACTGCTTCAGTCCTTCACCCACAGACACATGTCAAATTCCAAATCATAGCTAATAAAGATTAAATTGGGAGTGAATGACAGACAGTATGGGTAGCCCGTTACCTGGCAACTCTCCTGCTCGTACTGGTACAGGGAATTTAAAAAGGTTCGCCGATTCAATGGCCTGAAGCTTGGCGTTTATGTCGTGTTCGTTCTTCTGGAGTTGGTTCAGCAGGGACTTAAACTGTGAGATGGCCTGGTTGGCACTGACAATGAAGTCTGATAGGCCTGTGGGACGGGAAAGAAGAAAACAGCTGTGAGTGTCTACGGCTATGTTCACGTTTCAAGATTTTTTGCTCAGATCAGATCAGATCTTCGCTGTGCTGTGCTCTAATGGATGTGATATGACTGTGATAGATAGATCAGATTTGAGTAAAAAACTTCTAATTGCATCTGCAAAGAAGCTTGGAATGTAAACGCAGAAAAAGCAGCTCGGGTTTGACTTGAAATTATCAGATTTTTGTGAAAATGTGAACGTGTAACGTCTTAAATAGACTAAACTAAAGTTTGGCTTTAATTATATTTCATTAGTACTTCAAACATTCTGCTTGTATTTATATGTATTTATATGTTGTATTTATATGATTTATTTATTATGCCACTAGACAGCCAGTGCTAGGATTAGCTATGCTATAATTAAGCACTAAATAAATAAACTAAACCTATAAAAGTGTACGTTGTAAGTATGACATTATAAACTCGAGGCTGCAAAGTGAGCCAGAGGACGAAGCTCAGTGCTATGGAAATGTGAAGTGACATGAGATTTTCTTTCTGACAAAAACAGGAATAAACAGTGGATGTGACACATAAAATGTTTTAAAACTAGTCATTTCTATAATTATCTAATGTGTGTATTTACTGTGGTGCAGTGTTCTCCATGCTCTTGAGATTTTTATGATTTCTACACGCACTTCGCAAAGGTTTGTTAACTTTTTTTTTTTTTAAATCATCGTATTCCTGACCCCCCTCCTAGAACGGCCACCTTATTGTGGTGGAGGGGTTTGTGTGCTTGAATGATCCTAGGATCTATGTTGTCGGGGGCATACCCCCTGTTAGGGTCTCCCAAGGCAGACAGGTCCTAGGTGACAGGCCAGACCAAGAGTTCACCAAAACCCTTATGGATAATAATAGATCGAGGACCGTGACGTCACCTGGTATGGCGCAGCCGGGGCCCCACCCTGGAGCCAGGCCCGGGGTCGGGGCTCATATGCGAGCGCTTGGTGGCCAGGCCTTTGCCCACGGGGCCCGGCCGGGCTCAGCCCGAAGCGGTGACGTGGGCCCAACCTCCTGTGGGTTCACCACCCACAGAGGTAGCCATAAGGGGCCAGTGCAGTGTGGATTGGGCAGCAGTCGAAGGCAGGAGCCTCGACGACCTGATCCCCAAACACAGCGGCTAGCTGTTGGGACATGGAATATCCCTTCACTGGGGGGGAAAGAGCCTGAACTTGTGCGGGAGGTTGAGAGGTACCGGCTAGAGATAGTCGGGCTCACCTCCACGCACAGCTTGGGCTCTGGAACCCA
>JAODHV010000002.1:25574354-25585259 GCA_027576555.1 Plicofollis layardi | reverse complement strand
ACCGATCCGGTATGGAAGTCATAAGTTCGATTCGCATGTTTGATTTGGCACAAGTTTTACGTCGGATGCCCTTCCTGGCACAACCCTCTGCATTTATCCGGGCTTGGGACCGGCACAAGACGACACTGGCTTGTGTCCCCTTGCGGCTACATTCCACTCTCCCCTATATCATTCACCATTAATGGTGCCATTCCAGATGAGCAAGCTGCACATGCCATGTGCACTAATGCACCCCTATACCATCACAGATGCTGGCTTTTGAACTATGCACCAAGAAGCCAGATGGTCCCTCTTCTCTGAATCTCTCTCAAAACCTTTTAATGATATCATATGTATCGTAGATGATCATCATCTGGCTGCTCCCGTTAGAGGTTGCCACATGGATCTTTTTTTTTTTTTAAAACACCAGATGCCCTTCCTGACACAATCCTCTCCAATATATCCAGTCTTGGGACCAACACTAAGTGTGCACTGGCTTGTGCAACCCAATGTCTGGGCATTTTTACCTAAACTGCATGTCTTATGGGAGGAAACCCATGCAGACACAGGGGGAACATGCAAACTTGCAATTGTGTGTAATTTTATACACAGAAAGGAACCCCTTTGGCAATGAGGTTTGAAACTAGAACCTTCTTGCTGTGAGGCAACAGTGCTAACCACTGCACCACCCCTGTACTGTAGATGATGTGATCCCCTAATGATTTTACACTGCAATTGCATTCTTAATTACATTCCGTGCCATTTTATATTGAGGAACATTATTCTTAAACTGTTGCACTATTTTCCCATGCTGTTTTTCACAGAGTAGTGAAACCCCTCCCCATCTTTATGAGAGACTCTGCCTCTCTGCTCTTTTTTTTTTTTTTAATACTCATGTTACCGACCTGTTGCCAATTAACCCAATTAGGTTTTTTTTTATATAAACATTACACAGCTTTTCCAGTCCCATTTTTTTTAAACATGTTGCTAGCACTAATTTAAAGATGAGCATATATTTAAAAAAAAAAAAAAAAAATGTGTTTCAACATTTGATAATTTTGTCTTTGTATTTTTAATGAAATATACAGTCTCCATGATTTGCAAATTATGGAATACTTAGTTGTATTTATGTTTTACACAGCATTTAAACTTTTTTGGAATTGGGGTTGTACATTTTTGATACTGCATATATAATTTTGACCCTGTGTTAATTTCAGGAAACCCAAAATAAATAAAATTTGTGCACCAAATTCTTTTTTCCTATTAAAGATATATGCTGTACAAATCACTCTGCGACACACACACACAAAAAAATAGCTCAATGAAAAATCAGTGAAAGCTTAATATTGCCATGACATGTCCATGTATGCAAACTTCTGACCATAACTGTACATTGTATATCAGTTTTAATAAATAAATAAATAAATAAAATAGCCTCAATGCAGCTGTAGCTCATACCGGCCAAGATGTCCAAGATCGTAAATATGACAGGCGGCGCCACCATCTTGATAACTTTTATGCACACCCACCTATTGTATGCGAGTTTGATTAAAATCCAATCAATTCTGTAGGAGGAGGAACAATTTTTGTAAATCGTGGATGGACAACGGCGACCGACGGATGATGCATGATCGCATAAGCTCATCCGGCTTGGACTGCGGCCAGATGAGCTAACACACTTAAATTTTTGTGCTCTTTAGAGCAAATAGTGGAGCAGCCTAATGCAGTTACCTCTGGGATTTGGAGGGCCTTGTGGTTGGCAGTCACTACTTTGGACAGACGATTAATGTGCTCTTGCAGAACCCTGGAAATAAGAAATGACATACAAACAAAAGTAGGAACAATCTCTAATAATTCTTTAAATGATCTCTCTTGACAGAGACATCTGTGGTGTTCTCTCACTGGTCTCGTAGAATGTCTCCATCCTGGTTTGGGTAGAAAGCCAGTTTGAAGATGCGGTTCATGACACTGCGCTCAATAGCCATCTGGGCATCTTGTAGCTGTTCTTCGCTGGCATACTGCCAGATGACATCATGTGCCATCGCACCATAGAGATATCGCAGGAAATCCTCCACTGCTGCAGTCTTATCATCAGCTGCTGTGAAGCCCTGAAACGCTGTGGCAGAGAACATTAGCTACTGATATGATTTAAGGATCTTCATTATGATAAAACAATAGCAATTAACTTGAGCAAGTGGGACAAACACATTTTCTGCCTTTGTGCATTAACCTTTGATGAACAAATACTTCGACAAACATACACATACCTTTGATAAAGTCCTGCATCCTGGACTCCATATCTTCTAGAAGCAGTCGGACACAGACAGTAGTAAAATAGCGGTTGGCCACTTCTTTATCTCTAAGTACTCTCTGCAGCAGCTTCTCTAGATGAGCCTGAGAAGTTTGCAGTCCCTGCCGGCACCGTGTCAAATACGCTATGTATGGAGCCCGCTTTCTACCAGACACACATGATATTTCACGTCAGCCAAACACCAACACACTGACCCCCCCCCCAAAAAAAAATCATCTAATTGCCTACAAAATTATAAACTCATCGCCCACTTAAAAGGTGCACTAAGTAGGATTTAGTGGAATCTACCAGTGAGGTTGTAGATTGCAATCAACTGAATACCCATCCCTCACCCCTCCCTGTCTAAGTGTGCATTAGAACCTACAGTGGCCATTAGGTACATGATATCTGTCTGCAAAGCCACAGATTTTGCAGTGTTGGACTCAAACAGACACTTGTTAAAATGCAAAAGGCACTTTCTAGAGCCAGTTTTCTGTTCCATTCTGGGCTACTGTAGAAACATGGTGATGCAACATGGCAGGCTCTGTGGAAGAGGACGCACTTCCGTGTAGATATAAAGGGCTCATTCTAAGCTCACAAAAACACAGCGAGTCATTGTTATGAGTAATTTCATTATATTATTTTTATATACACCAATCTACACACGAAAAAAAATGGATCGCTCTAAATCCTACATAGTGCACTTTTAAGAACACCTGTACACTTGCACATTCATGCAGTTATCTTATCCAATCATGTCTTTGAACTGTGGGGGGAAACCAGAGCACCCAGAGGAAACCCACACAGACATGGGGAGATGTCACAGTACAATGAATAAAATAATGCAGATACGTTTAAAGAGCTTCAGCTAACATTCACATCAAAAACAGAAATCTCAGGCTACAGTGGGCACAGCCTCACCAAAACATGACAGTCGCAAACTGGAAAAGACCTGCATCAATATGACTTTATGCATTATGCTGCTGCCATATGATTGAATAATTTCATGCATGAGCAGGTGCATGTGTTCTTAATAAACCGAGTGTATATCTAATTTTGTTATGGTAAGCTACAGTGACATCAGTGTCAAAGATTGCTGGCAGTTAGCGTACCTGTAGTCCTCAGCAATTGCTGTGAGCAGCTTTCTGCAGGTGCGTGGGTCCAGGCGACTGACACAACGCATGGTCTCCTGGATCTGAGCCATCTGATTTTTATCCTGCAAGTTAATAGCCTCTGCCAGCTGCACTTTCAAAAAGCACACAATCTCATTGTCTATGCAGAGACAGAGAAACAGAAATAAGATGAGATTGAGACCAGACACAAGAGCAAAAATATTACATTTTAACTTCAGGAGTTACATATTTGCAGTTAAAAAGAGAACAGTCATGTTATTTTTATATCAAAAAATGGTGATCACCAGTTTGGGAAAAAAAAGAAGAATGAAAAGGGAAAAGTTAAAGACAAGAGTAGCAGTAAGAGGATTAACAGCACAGGGCCAGCACTGAAAGCACTAACTTTTATGATGGTCTTCACCTTGAAGGAAGCATGAATGCGAAGACAGCACAAAAACACAAGATGAACTATGCACGGATTTTTCTTTGAGTTTTTCATTAACTATTCCAAATTTTACCTACACCAAATACTGCATGATTTGTTTTACAAAGTGTGGGGTTATATGTGTACCTTGAGGATCTGCATGGTCAGGGAGGCCATTCCGTGTTAGAGCTGGCATAATAGGAAAAACAACAGAATCTGCAGAGCACAGAGCCAGACGTAATTTCTTCTTAGCATCACTGAAAGGAAAAAAAAAAAGTGGAGTTACTCACTAGATCAAACTAAGCACAATCAATCATCTGTTGCAAGCTTAGCTACCTCAAGATGTGTTCAATTTTTAAGGAATGCAACTCTAAAGGGAGAGAAGTAGTGTCATGCCCATGAATATTGGGACATTCAGGGCTTATTTATTTATTTATTTTTTAAGCAGTCCATCACATATTGGAGTTGAACAAGGCCAAACCATCACCCCTCCATAATCATGCTTGACTGTTGGTTTGAGGTGTTATTGTTGATGCACCATGTTTGGTTTTTGCCAAACATGGGGGAAGCCATAGCCTAATGGTTAGAGAAGCAGCTTTGGTACCAAAAGGTCACCAATTTGATTCCCTGAACCAGCAGGAATGGCTGAAGTGCTCTTGAGGAAGGTGCCTAACCTCCAACTGCTCCCCAGGCTGCTCTGGGTATGTTGTACATCGCTCTGGATAAGAGCATCTGCTAAATGCCATTAATGTAATGTAATGCTTGTCTCATCAATCCAAAAGGATAACGTTGCAGAATGTTTGAGTTTTGTTCAGATGCAATTTTGCAAACCAAAGGGCCAATTGCCTTGTTCCACTTCTAAGAGTGACTGCCCCCCCTTCCCCACCTCCCACTGGCCTGCGCTCACACTACTCTCTAATGTTCTGGTCCTGAGTGCACTTACATCACCATGATGCAACTTTACTTGCTGACTACAATTCATGTTCATCAAGAAGATAACCAGACCCGTTATTAGGCCAAATATTCTCCAATTAAGTGAAAAGTGCACACTATTGCATGTGAGTTCCATGTGGCTAGCGATCACACTGTGCACAAGCTCAACTGAACTGCGTCCAAGCGCACCCCTTCCAAGCCATGCAAGTGAACCACCCCCAACTGTGGTACTCCGCGATCACACTAATCAAACGAACTGTACTTTGATGATCAAATATGTTTGGTTCTGGTACGGATCTTCGAGTGAGAGTACACCCCAAGTCATGCTGCCATATCCCTTTTGGAGAGAAGGGGCTTAGTCCTATCCACCCTTCCATAAAAGTCATTTATTCAGTCTTTTTCTGATTGCACTGTGATGAATAAAAACATTCGAAGAAGCCTTTGTCACATACACAGTCAAGCACACAGGGAAATTCATCCTCTGCATTTAACCCATCTGAAGCAGTGAACACGCGCACACCCACAGCAGTGGGCAGCCATACTACAGTGCCTGGGGAGCAGTTGGGGATTAGGTACCTTACTCAAGGGCACTTCAGCCCAAGGCCGCCCTATGGTAACCTAACCACATGTCTTTGAACTGTGGGGGAAACTGGAGCACCCAGAGGAAACCCACACAAACACTGGGAGAATATGCAAACTTCACACAGAAAGGCCCCTGTCGGCCACTGGGCTCAAACCCAGAACCTTCTTGCTGTGAGGCAACAGTGCTAACCACTACATCACCATGCCACCCGAAGTGCTTACAGAGATCTGTAGGTAACATGTACCGGTAGCACTTGGGTTTTCCTTTATGTGCCTGAAAATTAAATGGTCCAAATTTGGAGCAAATTTGCTGGGACGCCCAATCCTGGGAAGATTAGCAACTGACTCAAAGGCTCTCCATTTGTGAACAATCCTCACTGTTAAATGGTGAATTTCAAATTGTTTGGGGATGGTCTCAGAGCCCATCCGAGATTGATGAGCAGCAACAATGGCTTCTCCGAGGTCATAGCTGATGTCCTTTCTTCTTGGCATGTCATCAACACATACCCGAGTGCTCCAGAATACCAAACTGCCAAAATTTCTGCTTTTATAGAAGTAGTCACACTTCTTGATAATTAATCTTTTCATTTATAACACCTGACTCCTAATTACTCTCAATTGTGGAAGTAGGAAGGGTGTACTTCCCCCACCACCTAATTTCTGAATGTTGGTTTACTTTTGGGGGGGGGGGAACAACTATATATTGAAGTCGTGTGTTTATTTTATCATCTGAGGTTATTTGTTCATATAAATTTGTGAGGAACACAATTTTTATTTAGGTCCTGATAAATAAAAACCTACTCACCATCCATTTTATTAGGAATATGTACACCTGCTCATTTTTGCTGTTAAGCGAATCAACAGCAGGACAATGCAAAAAAAAAAAAAGAAAATTAATTAAAAAAAAAAAAGTCATGCAGATATAGGTCAAGCGCTGCAGTTAATGTTCACATCAAACAGAAGGATGAAAAATTGTGCTCTGTTATGCATGTTGTTGATGCCAGATGGGATGTTAGAGTCATTTAAAAACTGCTGATCTTTGAGATTTTCACACACAGTCTCTGGAGTTTACACAGACTGGTGCAAAAAACATCCTGTGAGCTGAGGGCCTGCAGGCTGAAACACCTTGTTGAGGAGAAAGATCAGAAAAGAATGACTAGATTAGTCCAAGCTGACAGAAAGGTGTTCCCATTAAAGTGGATGGTGAGTGCATACAGATCAAAATTAGAGAACTTGCATTTCCCTAAATTTCAAAAAGTCATTGCTTATCCCAATTTAATGTTATCCTAACAGATAGAAGGGCTGCAGTTGAAACCCATTTCATAACTCAAAAATATATATCTCAATATTTAATAAACACACAAAAAAAACCTTAAATGAGAAATTTGAAAAAAGTACGGTGCTCAAAATTAGAGAGCACTTTAGGATTCTTCAGTTATTGGTGCTAATGTCCTTAATTATCTAACAAACCCTATTTATCCTGATGTTGACAGCACAGTCACACAACACAAGAGTTATTGCTTGCTCCTGCTGCGCACACGACACTTCCAAATTCATTCTGCTGCTTTTATCAGCTGTAACATCAATAAATACAAGGGAACCAGTTGATTGATTGCTGACTTTGACACAGATATGTTCATCTCCTAGAGAGTGTTCTTGATCTGATCAAATGTCCTGAAGGGTTTTTTTGATCTGGGAAAGAATTCTATCATCTACTACACTTGTTTTCCATGGTCTTCTGGGCTTTTTGTAGCTCTTCTGCGCATCAGTTTATTAAGAACGTACCAAACAGTTAATGTAGCCACATGTAATATTTTTGCTCTCTTTCTGATGGGTTTATTTTGATTTTTCAGCCTAATGATTGCTTGCTTCACTGCCAGGAATAACTCAACCGGCGATGGAACAGCCAAGCAGGCAATTGCTCCATTAGTCTGTCCCTTAAAGGTGCAAATAGAAGGCATGCAACTTTGGTTGGGAGGGCTTTTTAAAAATAAATAAATAAATAAATAAATAAATAAATGAAAAAACCCACCCCAGATACAGTTTTACACACCCATATACAACAAGCATTTGATTTAGCTCAAGGATGAAAAACCGTATTCCCTTTTTTTTTTTGCTGGAGTCATTAATATTTTGTTAAGCTGTGCTCCGATTACCAAGTTTGCAGCACAAAGGCTCATACAGGCAATGCAATGGCCAGGGTTGCCAGATACATCACTCAAGTTGTCTTTTAAATCTCATTTAAAATAAAGCAACTCAAAGCAATCTAAGCACTTAACTTCCAACAAACCTACGCTCACAAATGTCAATCCGGCAACCCTGATGATGGCTCACAGCAACATGTCTAAATCATGTTTGGCTGCTCCCGTTAGGAGTAGCCACAGCAGATCATGATCTGCATACTAGATTTGGTATAGTTTTTACACCCTTTCTGACAACCCTCCCCAATCTATCCGGGTTTAGGACCGGCATTAACCCTCTGGGGTCTGAGGGTATTTTCTTGCACTCTAATGATTTTGGCATGCTATGATTTTGTCGTCAATTTCAATAAATCTATGTAGTATTTTCAGTCATATGACTTTTGTATTCAGCACAAGTTCAGCTACAATAATATCTATGTAGTATGCATGCCATGACTGCACTTTAAAAAACAAAACAAATGATGTTGTAAAAAGCAGTTTTAGAACGGTGTTGGAATGTATGAAAAAAAAAAAAACCATTACCCACTGTGACAAACCATTTTGGTCACTTGAGAGGTGATTCTGTTCAGTCTGAGGAATGTATGAAGCACAAAAACTTAAATCCGCTCCATTGATTTGGACAATTAACTGACCATGAAAAAAATGTCATCCTATTATTTTGGGATAAAGGGTTGGCAGTGGGAGGGGTATTCTATGAGGAGTAAAAAAAATTCCATCCCATCCCATTCAATGAGTGAATATCCCTCCCATGAGTGAATACCCCTCCCAATGCCAACTCAATCCCATCAGGTCAAGTGATCAAAATGGTTTGTCACAATGGGTAAGGTAATGTTTTTTTCACACATTCCAACACAGTTCAAAAACTGCTTTTTTATAGCTGCTTCATTTGTCTGGTACTTGTCTTTCTTTTGGTATTTGACAAGCCAGTGTCTTGAAATTAATTCTTGTACTAGTTTACTCAGTTACACAATTACTCTAATTTTGCTCCAAGTCCAAATTTTACTCTCTAAACTCAAAGTATAGCAAAATTAACTATTTTTGAGGAAAATACTTTTAACTGGAAAAATTGCTGTCATTTTTCCTGTGTATGCAATACAGCGCACGCATATCAACCGACCTGCTCATAATAAATAGAAGAAATATTCACACTTACTCAAGTTGATCTTTGGCTGGATTGAGGTGAAGTTTAAAAAAAAAAAAAAACACCCCATCACTCCTCATCAGTGTCACAGTTCTCAAGATTGAGTCGAATCACATCGCTGTCCTGAATCAAAGCGCATAAAATTCGCATGCCATCTCGCAACAAGTTTTACCTCCAAATAGCCTAAACTTTGGCTGAGAGATTTTATCCTGTTTACGGTGGGTGCTCCCACTGTGAAAGAGAAACCAATGGAAACCAAGAGTGAAAGCGATCATCATGCCATGTGACTAGTCTTAGGAATGCGTAAGTGGGTGCTCAGCACTCCAACTCTGGTGTGACTAAGGTGACAAGTTTTATGTTTCATCTAATTTAGGTAATTTAAAAAATATTTTATTTGGTAGTGGGCACACAGGAAAGTGTAAAGTTTATCATGCTTGTATGATTAAAAACTCAAAAGATATTTTATCTAAATATGACCTACTCATTCTAAACCTGCCGAGCTTCGCCAGCGAAGCTCCCAACCCCAGAGGGTTAAGTATGCGTTGGGTATTTTTGGGCATGTCTGAACTGCGGGAGGAAACTGGAGCATCCAGAAGAAACCCATGCAAACATGGGCAGAACATGCAAATTCCACACAGAAAGGCCATTGTCGGCCGTGAAGTTCGAACCCAAAACCTTCTTGCTGTGAGGCGAGAGTGCCAACCATTGCACCACCGTACCACCAATATGTCTAAATAGCAAGTTAGAATGGATCTTTCTTAGCAGCCAAAAGAGTTGGCAACTGACTACATTGATGAATAAACTGATTAATTAGAGGCATACTTTACAAAGATGCATCTTGTATTGTATATGACAATACAGACTTTCTTTGAACTGGCTTCAGCCATCAAAAAGTGGATAAATATCACACAGAATGGCTACTTCCAGCTTCCGGTAGTGGTAACAAACCTCTCGGCATTTCCTCTCGGTTGGAAATGCACCTCTCTTCAGTGTGAAACGCTGAAGTGAAGCCTGTTCAATATTGTCCAAGGTTTGAGAAACTGTTCACCATGAAAAAGCGTGTGAACAACGACAGTGTATCCAGATGCAGTGGCTCTACACTCACCATACCGACGCCATTTCTTATATTTACTTATCTGCATTATAAGTTTAGTTGCCAGTGTGAATCATTCATTCATTCATACAGCCATGAGGAACTGCTTAACATCAGGTGAAGTTGTGAACAAGTTATCAACTTCAGTAGCATCATGAAAGGATTATCCAACACCAGGAGCTCCGTGAAACCCCACATCAGCTGGAAGGAGATAAAGGCTGCACCATAGAGAACGCAAAAGCCTGGTGGCACACCAGGGTACAGGCCAGACTATGAAGTGCTCAGCAGAGACCAAGTGTTTTCCTCGCAAATGGATAAAGTAAGACTGTGGCTTAATGTACAGAGATCTCTGAGGGACTGATGTGTGCTGAATTTCAGACAATGTGGCTTAACGCACTGGTTCCCACCAGGGGTGTTGGAGTTAATGAACCAGACACTGCAACATGCAGACCAAACAAAGATCTCTGGTAAGAGCAGGAATAGCCATAACGACTGGTGCACTAAACACACCGAATCTCACTGTATTTGTGTAATGACAAATGTCACTGTTTAGTACTTCATAAATACTTGCAGAACTGTTGATGCTCGAGTTGAGCAGACCCATGGTAATATAGCCTTTGAACTAGAATGTGGGCTGGTATATGCATATTTTGGTGCATGAATATTCATGAGTCTTGACTTGTGAAACAGTCCAGGATCTTGGAATTGGCCTGTTTTACCACCTTTTTACATATGCAGGTAGTGTGGTAGTATTTTGTCGTGTTCTGTTCTACATCATAATGCTTTCCATCCAATTCTATACAGTGAATTCTATGAGATTGTCATTCAGTTCTGTACAGTATACACACACACACACACACACACACACACACACACACACACACACACACACACACACACACACACACTGCTCACCATAAATGAGTACACCCCCCTTTGAAAAGTAACATTTTAAACAATTTCCAAAATGTTGACAAGTTTAATACAACACCTGTTTAACTTATAACATGAAAGTAAGGTTAATAATATAACTTGTATTACACATTTTTTCAGTTTTACTTAAATTAGCGTGATGCAAAAAATGAGTACACCCCACAACAAAAACTACTACATCTAGTACTTTGTATGGCCTCCATGATTTTTAATGACA
>JAODHV010000002.1:25133332-25143741 GCA_027576555.1 Plicofollis layardi | reverse complement strand
TGATTCTGCCACTTAACTTCCCCGACTCCGCCCTCCTGTCACAGACCGATGCTAGACCACGCCCCCGCTGCCACAATAAGCTTTCAGAGTTTCCCAGAGGATAGCTACAGAGATGCCTGGGGTCTTGTTCATATTTATAAAGAAATAAATTCTATATGAAACAAAGTTTACAAAAGTTTTGTCACTGCGCAATTGGGAGTTTAGTCGCCAAGGCAGTTGCATATTGTCAGTATTATGAAATACTACATTTATAGTAACAAGAGCATGGTCAGACACAACAGAAGAATATTTTTGTGTTTGATGAAATTTTTTAAACAGGCTGTTTGTTTGTGGATGGTAAACATTGATACGAATTGATTTAATCTCCAAAAATTTGTACAGTTTACGTAGTGTATGCAACATGAAAGTGGTGCCTTGATCAATCAGGATTTTTTTTGGAATCCCCACTCGGAAGATAATGCAAAAGAGTGCCTCTGCAACACTACGTGCAGAGATATTACAAAGAGGCACTGTTTCTGGGTATCACACTGCATAATCCACGATGACTAACACAAAGCAATACCCTTATGCAGATTGGTTTAATGACCCGACAAGATCCATCCCAATTCTTTCAAAGGGGATCTCGATCAATAGTAATGGATGCAATGGCATTTTTTTTTCAGTGGTCTCTGGATTTACTAGCTCGCATGTCCTCATAACTCAGAGCTGATGCAGATGACCATGGAACCACTGCCCTAGTAAACGTTGCTGTAGGATTCCCAGTGTTGTGCTACTGCAGAACCCATTCATTACTAACTGTTAATGTTCTTAACCCCAGCCAGTCTGTCCCCAGGATAAGTGGATGCGTGAGGCTTGTGCTAACTGCCACCTCCACACTATGTTTTTCATCCTGGAAATGAATCAGCAGTGAATCAGGCATGGAGGTCTGTTCACAATGGGAAGTACACGTCACCAAGGCCTAATGTGTACTCCCTTGAATACTCTCAGACAGTACATTCCTGCTTGATCGGGGGAACCCCATGGTATGTCAGGAATGTGAATCAGAATCCCCAACTCTTTGCAGAAGTGCTGATTCTGGGAAATCCCAGCCTTCCTGCCATGCCAACATACCTGCCTGGACTTGCTGCCAGTTTTGGTGGGCACAGATGGGTCAACCTATGGAGAGAGAGAGGAGAAAGAGGGGTTAGCTGCAGCACAGACACAGAAGAAGGGGTTGAGGAGACACTGGGAAAGACAGGAGTTCCGGGAGTGGGTTTTGAGGGGTGTTTGCCCCTGTTTCCATGGGGCTTGGGTAGGGAAGGGGCAAGGAGGGAGAGGGGAAAGAGAGATGTTGCAGGAGCTCCTGCTCCCAGACATGCTGTCAGGTGATCATCTGCCAGCCAGACCACCTTGTCCAGTGACACCATATGGTGACACTGGACCCATGCTGATGTCTCGCTCAGCAGTTGCGCGATGAACTACTCTAGTACCATTTGGTTTATGACGTCCTCATGATCACACTTGCCAGCCAGCAACCACCATTGGAAGGTGTCTTGGAATCGTTGGGTAAAGGCAAACAGATGGCTGGTTTTGCTGTATGTCAGCATGTGGAAGTGCTGGTGATATTCCTCAGGTGTGTGGCCAACCCACTGCAGTATAGCCCACTTCAGGTCCAGGTACTCCAGCATGCTGGTGACAGGGAGCTGCCAGATGGGCTTCCCCTGACAGGAGCAGCAATAGGCAGGCTGCCCACTGTGAGGTTGGCCAAGCACATGCCTCTGCGATATGCTCAAACAGCTTGATGAATGCTTCTGGGTCGTGCTGCATCCCCATCTTAACTGGCTGGATGGGGAAGTTGGCTGCAGGAATGACCGCCGGAGTACCCACGAACCTGAACCAGGCTCCTGATCACCTGCTATAGTCCTCTGCCTGGGCCTTGAGCAGAGCCTGGAAGTGTTGGCCCTGATCCATAGACAGCATGACAAGGTCTTGATGCTGGCTTTGAAGGTTGCTGACAAGTGTCTGGAGGAGCTCTTTGACTGATTTGGACTCCATGGAGGCGTTTTTTCCTCAGTCTCAGGTTTTGGCACCAGTGTAACAACTTTCTGCATTGGGACAATGAGGAACTGGGAGGCAGACTTCAAGAACCGGTGAAATTTAAAAACTAAAATGCACATTTCAGTGACTACCGCCTCAGGCACACATGCAAAAAAAAAAAAAAAGGTGCTGCGAAGTACTCTCTCTGGTAACTGACTGCCTGAAAGACACACAGAGACATACATTTTATAGACAGCTAGTAATTAGACACATGTCCAGAATTAAAGGCAGCAGCACATTAATGGCTGCAGGGGCTCACTGCTGGATACTCACGTGGTAGGCAGACCAAGATACCCAGCTTGCCTTGTTTGTTACTTGCTCCTCCAGGGCTGCCATGATTACTCAGCCACTCATACGCTTCATCTCTTGTTTTTGTTGCCATCTGGAAATCAAAGGTTTTTCACAGAGCCATTCACTTGAGGGGCTATGAATTACTTTGTCATGAGAACAGTTGGTGGCACAATGATCTATGCTTGTGGATGGATGATCAACCTAGTGGATGGAGTGGACTGGTTCATGACAAGCATGCCATGGTCAGAGTTTGTGCATTCATGTGTAGGGCGCTGTATCAAAGAAATGATAGTGCTGGGAAATAAGTCATTTACTGTTCCAGAACTTGGATTGTGGCAAGTATTATCCACAGCAACTATGGTGAAGAGACCATTGTGCATTTTTGGTGGGTACACAACATCTCCAAGCTTGAAGTGTTGACAATGTCAGCTGACACTTGCAAGAGGCAATCATATGACACACATCCCCAGACTGAAGTGTGTCAATTATCCCTCTCTTACATGTGACAGCATGGACTTTTAGTGCCACGTACAGTGGAAATGATGTTTCAGGCTCATGGCTTTGATGCACTGTACCCAATGACTTTGCTACCCATGTACATTTGACACTGTTGAAAATCAACAGCTGTGAGACTGTTAGTGACAGTTGTAGTAGCTGTGTCCACAAGTTGAATCTGGTGCTTGATGTTCTCTCCATCCAGGATCATGTTCCCCAAGGCCAGAAAAGATGGCGGTTCAGGCTCTGACAACTAACATGGAATGAGCTGTCAAAATTGAACTTGGTGTCAAACATCTGTCTGCATACCACTTGCTCTCACCAAATGCATGGCATCACTGTCGTGGTCTCAGACCTTCTTGGGAGCGTCTCTCATATCCTGAAATGTCAAAAGTGTATCTCTCCTCTGCGAATGTGCCCTTAAGTCGGGAAACACAGAGAGAAGCCTGTTTTTTCAGTCTGGTTGTGTGGATCCAATGCCCCACTGTGGCACAAAATGTTCAAGCTGGACCTTGTACAGGTCACCCAAGTCTGCCAATTTGCACACTGGGGCACAATCATCATCTTTTATTTCCTCCATAAAGGCTACCAACTCTGCGAAAGCAGTGCCATGCAGCTGAGCCCCTTCCTCATGCTCATCCTTTGATGCAGCCTGCCTTGCTTTGTTATAGAGCATCCAGAGGTGGTTTCAATGATATTTTGCCTTGAGGGTGATCATGTCCCCAGGTGCAAGGTTGGCAATCAACTCTGTATCTTATTCCAAAGGCAGCATTTCTAACATCACAAAATTACTTTTTTTGATGCCTCATGGAGCACTTAAGATTCAGCTGGCTTGTTGCAAAAGAAGCACACAGGCTCTTTAGTGTTGACATGGCTGTGAGCAGACCATGTGTGAACCTTGGGTGCAGACTGCTTCAGCTTTTCTGTTAATTTTGCCACCCCTGCAGCATGGATCAATTAAAATATAATTGATAGGTCTCTTTCCACTGTGCCCTGTTGGTCATCAGTATGGATTCTATGCCATTCACATCAAGCCAGTCCAGGTCCAATTCAGCTGGGACATTGCAATCCTGCTCTAATGAGCTCTTTTACTATGGACTTTTGCTTATAATGAACTAAGTTTGTGTCCCCTGCCTTAAGTGACAATGAGTTGGTGTTTAAAAAAAAATAAATAAAAATCACTGGGTCATGTCCATGTGTGTTGGCACTAGGAGTACAAACCAGGCACGCCTGCAGCACCATTAAGACTAATTAAAGTACTATGCACCTGTCCCAGATTATAGTGCAATCACATCGCTTGCTTATGAAGCCTCTCTAAACACACAGATTTAGTGAAGTATATGCATTGTACCTAGTGTCTCATGTTACCAAGCCTTATGGTGATGGCTACTGTTTCTCATGCATCCCCATGCCACAGGTTACCTTGACTATACTACACGGATTCACAGGTGTTGGGAGAGCTGAGGGCCAGCCAAGGGTGGTGGTATTTCTTGAATCCAGGAGAGCTTTTACTGGCTGTCCATCTAGGTGCACTGTGGTTTGGGGACTTTAGGACCTTGGAGGTGTATGGATAGTACAACAGGCTAGTCAGGGTTTTCTGACTGGTGTACAGGGCACTGATTCCGTGTTAGTGGGCATAGGCTCATCCAATTGAGTGAGGCTGCATTATCAGGGACTTGTGTGGCACTGGGGAGCATCGAGCCAGGCTGGCCGTGGGGAGCACCGTCTTGTTTCCCAGCCAGTATTCCTTGTGGCAGGATGGCTGATCTTCAGGGTTGCAAGGGTGCACTCTAAGGCCTTCACCATTTTGTCAGGAGTAGTTGGAGCTTTCATACCCAAGGCCTGAGCTTCTTCTGGGGGAAGGCCCAGCAGGAAATGGTCCATGGCCACTTACTCCATTAACTGGGCAGCTGAATGAAATTCAGGTTGAAGCTCCACACCACCAGGCAGTGGCAGGGTGTTCAACTGACTCCTGGGGTTAAGGCTGGGATCATAGCTCCAGCAATGGAAGGCTGCCACTGCCTGACAGGGAGACAGGCTGCACCAGACCAGGATTTCCTCCTTGAGGAATTGGTAGTCTTTGGCCAGTGCCAGGGGAAGAGAGTGATGGGCCTGTTGAGGCTCTCTTGTTAGTAGGGAAGCCAGGATCTAGGCCCATTTCTCTGTGGCCTAGTTCTCCCGGAGTGCAGTCAGCTCGAAGACATAGACATAGAGGTAAGACTCAATAGCATCGTATCAGTCAATATCAATTGAGCTTGCTGAGCAGACTGTGAACCTCTTGGCAGGGATCAGGGAGGCATGGGAGGGGAGCTCCCTCTGTGGCTCGGTAGTGTAGCATTTTTTGTGTAGCTGCCTGGAGGCTGCAGGCCACTTCCTGCATGATCTGCTGCTGCTATAGGCTGGCCTCCAGGATCAAGAGTTTTGGATCAAGGACTCCATCTAGGCAAGGGGTGTGTGGATAGGGCCTGTGTTCATGTCTGCATTCTCCACCACTTTAGTGACTTGTGACTGAATAGAGACATCAACCCAGGAGGTAAAGCAAAATAAAGTACCCTTTTATTATTAATATGTTTTCAGAGAACAGTCTGTGAGGGAGAGAGAGAGTTCCTATCTTTTTATATACTCCCCTGAGGCTGCTGGAGGGTAGAGAGTGACGGGTGCCTCTTTAATTCTGCGCAGCTATGTGAGCCCCCCTGTGCCCACATGCTCTCAGGTGGTCCAAAACAATGGGGTGCTGACATTCTGACCAGTATTCCCATCCTGCCGCTGCCCCATAAAAGAAGCCATCTTTGTCAACCTGAAACGACCATCACTGAACAGAGGAGGTGGTCTGAGACAGCACTTATCAGCCACCTACAATGCAGTCCTTGGCACACTTCCCAGAAAACTGAATACACATCCACACCAAGACTCGGCTAACAACGACGCTACAGGATGAACGAGAGGGTCAGTGACCAATGTGACCTCAACGACTGTCCTTAGGGTTGCTTTTGGTCTGCTAGAGGATAAATACCTGTAACTCCTGACTAGTCAGACAGAACTGAAGAAGGCTTTCGGATGAGAGGTGAAACCTCTTCAAGGATTTCAAGCAAATCCAGGTGCCTTGTTTAGCACCTACAGTTTGTTCTCAGGAGCCAAAGAGACTCCTGGAAGAGTAAATCTGAACAGGAATCTTAAGTACAGCAGCAATTACAGGTTGTGCGATGCATCGAAATAATATATATATATTTTTGAAATATCAAGACGTATAGACATGAATGCGAATCAGCTGTGTGAACATGCAGTGAATATCTAATGTACTTCGGTAATAGTAAATCATTATTTTGATAAATTTTATAATTTTTTGGCATAATTTAAATAAATGTTCTCATTAAGACCACTTAGTGAATAGCCATTTAGCCGGTCTTAAATGAGCAGAAACCCACTTCTGCAAATGTAATACATGCCTTTCAGACATTCATTTGTGTCTGTAGTGTTTGTTCCCAGATGAGTTTTCAGGCTCATTTTAAATCCATCCATCCATTATCCGTAACTGCTTATCCTGTGCAGGGTCCCAGGCAAGCTGGAGCCTATCCCAGCTGATTATGGGTGAGAGACGGGGTACACCCTGGATTCACACCTACGGCCAATTTAGAGCCACCAATTAGCCTAACCTGCATGTCTTTGGACTGGTAGGGAAACCGGAGCACCCGGAGGAAACCCACGCGGACACGGGGAGAACATGCAAACTCCACACAGAAAGGCCCCCATCAGCCACTGGGCTTGACCCCAGAACCTTCTTGCTGTGATGTAACGGTGCTAACCACTACACCAGCCTGCTGCCCCTATTTAAGTTATGAAACCCATAAACACTGTATTGTCACATTATCATGATATGACATTTTAGGATCCCTAAATGTCATATCAAATATTTGCAGGAAGAAAATGTGTGTTTGTGTTGCCCTGCTAGCATGGATTCATATCAGTTACTGAGTGTTAATAGCTCCCAGTTGGGGCATATTCGTAGCCTGCTAATTGTGAATGTCTCCTTTTTAAAAAAAAAAATCGTTTGTTCATTCAGTCTTTTTGAAGCTGAAATATTACAAAAAAGGTTTTCCACATAACTGAGATGATGCAAGTTAGACATTTGGCAATGGTGAGCAGAAAATACCACTGAGATGATATTAAAAAGATTAAAAATATTTCCTCTGTTTTAACTCTACTAATGAATTGTGCATGTTGTGTGCTAATGCTGGCAGAGCGAAGAAGACATTCACACTTCAAAATCCAGTTTAATAGCTCCAATCCATCCCTCCTGAGGTGGTTTGTTGGAAATGCCACTGGCTGAATGCCAAATGGCTCCCAACTCCGTTGATAAGTGGGGTATGAAATAATGGTTTCTCGACTCTCTGGAGTGCACAGTATGTCAGATAGTCTAAGGTACCATTTTGGGATTTAATCATGAACTGAATTTTGGGCTTTTCTAGCTCTGGAATGTTCTCTGGATTGACACATGTTATACTTGACATTATAGATTTAACATTTTCTGTGTATCGACTTTCCATCTATGTTTTTCATCTGTATAGAGGAAGTTCTTCTCTTTCACTCAGGCCCTCGTGTTGGCTCTTTGAGCCAGCTACAGTACAATATCCACACAAACCATAGTCATGATTAACCATGCAATTAATTTGCTGTGACGTGTTTGTATCGCTTTCGACCCACACACTGTACATACGGGCGACGGATGAATGGGAATGCCAACATAAAGCATTGTAAGTTGCCAGAACAGTTCAATGCACCATACTGTATCTACGAGAGAACAATGAACACCGTTCTTCCAAAAGATGTTCCTTCTGGTGTTTAGATAATGGTGGAGCTGAATGCTGTCTAACACATCCATCCAAAATCTTCTATAGGTGTTCAATCAGGTTGAGGTCTGTTGAGTGTGAAGATTGGACCATGTGATTTCCATTCAGTGGTTCGCCAGAAAAATAAATCCCTCCCCAATAGAGGTGTCAGTTTTTCCAGTGCAATTTTTGAACCATGCATGTGTATCAAGTCAAAGCCCCTCTCATGCCAGAATCTGGTCTTCCCAGGCAGTCTCCTGTCCCAGTACTAACCAACTCTTTCAGGCGTATGGGTGCGGCGCCGATCTCTGTTTCGATAGCTCTTGGCCTCTCGCCTATACAGCTAGGGTTACAGTAGGGGACTAGTCCTTTGGTAACCACCAGAGTTTGACTTCCCTACTTGAGTTTGTATTGCAGTGTTCCTTGCCAGATGGTAGTAGGCACCAATTTTTTGATGGCCTTTGGTACAACCCGACCACAAGTAGAACTATTGATCTCCCTGTCGAGAGGTGGACACTAGGCCAACTCGCAGTTTGTATATACATATGAAACATTTCATGCAAAACATATTTTATTGCCAAAAATCTATTCGTTAATGAGTAGTCACAATCTATAAGCCTATATAAAAACTAATGAATTTTGAATTTCTCAAAACACTGTAACTGTTGGTATAATTCATTAGGATATGGCTATTAAAGGTGACATACCCCATTTCCACATGAATATTCATTCCTTTAATCCATGTGTGGAGATACTCAGAAGACGGGGTGGGATCAGTCTAATGATCTCAGCTTGTGACATGGGAAGGGGAGCCAAACCTGAACGGCTTGTTGAAGAACAAGTTTTCAGAAATGGGCAGAACAAAAGAAACTGACCGGTTGTCTGTTTTCAGAGTTTGTTGGTTGGTAGGCTCCAGATACCCAAATGTATGTGCACAAGTGCTGAAAAAGTGAGTTCTTCATAATATGTCTATAATAAACACAATAGATTATGATGTCATTGAAAAATAATTGAGAAAAAGAGCGGTATCATGCAATGCAAAAGGATACAATGCGATACTGAGGCTGATTTACCCCATCAATGATTGTACTGGTGCAATGATTTTTGTCTTGTCTAAATGATTATCTCCATATTGCCCTGTCATGTGTGGTGGGTAGGATCCAAGCCTTAACCTGTTCGTTCTTCTACTTTCAGATTTAAACTATTAAGTATGTTCATCATTTAAGATATCCAGTAGTTTGGGGCAAAACCAAATCTCTTGTGTGAAATCACTGTCTAAGTTTATTTCAAGCCGCACAGTATGACATGGATCTGATAAACTTGGGTACAAATCAAGTTTGATGATAGCACCTACTGATTCGTAGACTATGACACATCATCAGTCTGCGTTATCCATCTGCGCCACTATAGCGGTAAACAATGAGGCGAAGCAAAGTGCATAATTTCATACTGCATTCCTATTGGATGGTTAGTAGACGTACTGTAGCTCATAGTAGCAGTCACATTTTCAGATGGTTATCCTAAAATTTCTGACACTGTCAGAATTTTGGCCATCTTTGAACCTGTCTCACAGTGCGACATAGGACCACCGTTTTGGAGCCACGGGCAAAGATATCGCCATGTTTCTTTCATGTTGGTCATCTTTAGTCGGGGACAGTCCAAAATCGCAGAAATAACCTCCATTATGTAAAGGAAGGAATTTAGAAAACATTATTTAGGAAAATAATCTATGGTGTCCCGATGCAAACAAGATATTCCTATAACAGCATATTTCGATGTATTTTATTATCCAAGAGGTATTCAGTGATTTACTTTCACAGCATGTGTTTTAACCATTTATACCCTAGTTACATGGAATGTTATGAAACATCAACAGTCTGATTGTTTGATTCTCCTCTTCATGATGCACCATGCATCCTCAATAGGAGACAGATCTGGACTGGCAGCAGGCCAGTCAAGCGCATGCACTCTGTCTGCTAAGCCATGCCGTTGTAGCCCATGCAGAATTAAGGCTGGCATGGACTTCCCGGGAAGAGATGTTGCCTTGATGTCAATATATATCCTTCAAAATTCCGAATATATGCCTCCATGTCAACAGCACCTTCACACACATGCACTTCATCTGTGCCGTGGGCACTGATGCCCCCCATAGTATCACAGATGCTGGCTTTTGCACCTTTCTCTGACAGCAAACTGGATGCTCGTGTTCACCTTTGACTTGAAGTCAAGGTCCGGTTTTCCCAAAAACAAGCTGAAATGTGGACTCATCTGACCACAGCACATCTCAGTCCATCTGAGATGAGTTCAGGTCCAGAGAAATTGGCGGCGTTTCTGCATAGAATTGATGAATGGCTTCGTCCTTCTGTAATAGTTTCAGGTTGCATTTCTGGATGCAGCACTGTGCTAAGTGACAAGTTTTCCAAAGTACTCCCAAGCCCATGTGGCTATGTTTGTCATGTTAGCATGACGGTTTCTCAGGCAGTGCTGCCTGATGGCTCGAAGGTCACGCACATTCAACAGTGGTTTCCGACCTCGCCCTTTATGCACTGAATCTTTTCACAATATTATGTACTGTAGATTTTGAAAGACCTAAATTCTGAGCAATCCTGCTTTTGAGAAATGTTCTTTTTGAATTGACTAAGAATTCTCATCTCATTATCTCTAGCCACTTTATCCTGTTCTACAGGGTCGCAGGCAAGCTGGAGCCTATCCCAGCTGACT
>JAODHV010000002.1:24622416-24633997 GCA_027576555.1 Plicofollis layardi | reverse complement strand
AGGGAGGGAGTTGAGCCTCCTGACCGCCTGGTGAAAGAAACTGTCCTTGAGCCTGCTGGTTTTGGCCCGGAGACTCCACAGTCTCCTCCCTGACAGCAGCAGACTGAAGAGGCTGTGAGATGGGTTGGTGGGGTCACCTGCAATCCTGATGGCTTTGCGGGTGAGGGGGGAGTTATAGATTTCCATTAGTGAAGGGAGAGAGACACCAATGATCCTCTCAGCTGCTCAAGGCCCGCTAATATATCTCTTTTACATATTAGTGTTCTGGATATTCCCAATTATTAAAAGAGTTCTTCATCTGAGACACAGCCCATGACAATAATTATGATGCCAGTGCATTTTTTAAGAGAGACAGAGTTTGTCTGTGTGTGTTATTTATTTATTGTCTTTCACTTTTACAACAAGTAAAAGATGGATCCATTCTGAAATCAACATCAAAACAAAAATCCCCACAAACACATTTCAAACAAGTAAACCAAAAACACATCAGCTCAGTTTCATACACACCACACAAAAAGTTACTATAATTATGTGCAGTCTGCCGTCCCTTATCAGGACCTTTCAGAAAATCCCTGCAGCAAAATGGCAGAGACATCAGTCTCTAAGTAATTGAAATAGGGTTCCCAAATGTTATTAAATTGGTCTGACTTTGAATGCAATACGCATGTAAGGTACTATATCAAACAGTACTCTATGCCAGCCTTTAACAGTTGGTTCTTTTTCACTAATCCATTGCAGTAAGATATTCTTCCTTGCAGCGTAAGTAAGAATATAGTACAATCCTCTGTTTTTTGTTTTGTTTTGTTTTTTAGTATTATATCTCTGGCAGGGAGGCCAAGAATGAAAGATATTGGGTCCATCGCCAGTTCCAAACCTAGTATCTTTTCCATTTCTGACAATACATTAGACCAGTACCTTTGTAGTTTACCACATGACTAAAGCCAACGAGTTAGAGTATCAATTTCTATCTTACACTTAAGGCACATGGGTGAAAGAGTGGGGTCAAAATTATGTGTGCGGTTAGGGGATATATGCATTCTGTGTATAAGCTTAAATTGTATTGCTTTAGCACAATGACAAACTGAAATCAATTTAGCATGTGTCCATGTATCTTCCCACTCAATGTCATTGACTGTGACAAAAAGATCCCTTTCCCATTTATCTCCAAGCCCTTGTAAAGCCACAGGTGGCACTGCACGCATAGCCCCATAAAATAGACTGATAGACATCTTCCTAACTGTTTGAAACAGCAACTTCTCAAGAGGAGATATTTCAGAATTAAGGTTGTGCTGTGCAGTATATAATGCATTATCTGTAAATATCAGAAGAAAGCCTGTATGGGAATACCATATTTCTCAACCACTTGATCAAATGATAGTAGTGTGTTATCAGCAAGTAAGTCTTTCAATGTATTAATGCCATTATTAGCCCAATGTCTAAAACCAGTATCAAGTAGTCCTGGCTGGAACTCAGGATTGTTCAAAATAGGAATGAAAACCAATGTCAGTTTCAACCTTCCCTCAAGTCTATGCATTAACTGCCATGCCTTAATTGTATTAAGTGTAACAGGGTTGTCACAGCTCAATCAAATCAGTTTGAATTTCTTTAAAAAAAAATTAACAGCAAGTCTCTCAGTGGACATTTTGAAAGGGAGGGTTCAACATGTAGCCAGATGGAAGTTGACCCAATCATAAATATATCTCATATGAGCACACAGCAGATACTTTCTAATATCTGGTAAATCTAATCCTCCCACAGAGCTTGGTAGTTGCAAGGTCGCCATCTTTAGCTTTGGTCTGTGTTTGCTCCATATAAAAGAACTAACCCAGCCATTTAGATTTTTCATGCCCCTATTTGAAAACAAGACAGGGATCATTTGGATAGAGTAATCTAGGCAATATATTCATCTTAATCAAGGCTATACACCCCAACCAGGAGATCAGCAAAGAACTCCATTGCTCCAAATCCTGCCTCACTCTCTCAAGCAGAGGAACAAAATTAGCTTTATACATTTGCTTAAATGTAGGTGTTATGAATATACCAAAATAGACAAAGCCTGCTGATGACCACTTAAAGGGAGAAAAAAGGTAATGCTGCAGGGACTGAATTTAGGCTCCTGAGAGGCATGGCCTCTGATCTCATCAGGTTACTTTTATGTCCAGAAAATTTGCTAAATAAATCAATCATATTAAGCAATACAGGTATTGACGTCTCTGGAATGGCGATAAAAATCAAGACATTGTTGGCATAGAGGCTTATCTTATGATGTTCACTATCCACTTGTAAGCCCTATATAGAGAGTGTTGTCCTTCTGGCCTCCCAATGGTTCAATAACAATGGAGACAAGGGACAAACTTGCCTTGTTCTGCTATGCACTGGAAAGCTGTCTGATCTAAGCCCAGTAGCCAAAATAGCTCTCTGGGGGTTACTATATAGGACATTAACCCACCTAATTAAATTATCTCCTAACCCAAACTTGTCCAAACAGTAAAATAAATGTGTCTATTTGACTCAGTCAAATGCTTTCTTGGCATCCAAAGAAAGCGCCAGACCATCAACCTGTCTTTGCTGGAAAGCCTGAGCATCACGGTGCAGGCACTCATGGATGTATGTGCAGAAGAGTGCTAAGGAGCAAACAGTAATAGACTCAAAATAAGAGACAAGAATCAGAGTTGTAGAACTAGCAAGGGTCAGGCAATTGGCAAACAATATTAAGGGGGAAAGACAACAAGCAAAAACGGAAAATAGAGAAGCAGGAGTCAGAAAACCACAAGTCAGTCAGAAACCAACAAGGCTTTTTTTATGAACTGATATAGGCAAAATGATACTTCGCAATGGAATGGTGTGAGACAGAGGTTTATATAGGCAGGGGGACTAATTGGAATGATGAATGACAGCTGAGTTCAATAATCGGGAGACAGAGGGTACTGTGAGTTCTGGGGAGTGTAGTTCACAGTGTCCATGTTTGTAGTTTGGACAGTTTCAGCAGGTTTACTGACAGAGAGCCCCCCTCCCCCCAAGGAGCTCCCACTGGGAGCTATAGTCTTTCTAGGACACCCCCTACCTCTGGGTGTAGAGCATGGAATTCTTGCTTGAGTAGCAGATCTAGGATGTCTTTGTCTGGAACCCAGCTCTGTTCTTAGGGTCCATAACCCTCCCAGTCTACCAGGTATTCAATCTGCCCTCTTGAATGTCTAGAGTTGAGGATCTTGTTTACCTGGTAGATGGGTTCACCTTCCAAGTCAAGAGTTGGGTGTTCTTGGCTAGGTGAGTTCTCTGCGAGAGGTCCCAGGATGGTAGGTTTGAGGTAGGACACATGGAATGTAGGTGACAGCCTGCTGTGAGGAGGGAGTTCTAGTCTGTATGAGACTTAATGGATGCAGTCCAGCACTTTAAAAGGCTCAATAAAACATGGCTGGAGTTTTCTGAAGGAGTTGGGTTCCCTGAACTTTCTAGTAGCTACCCAAACTCTGTCACCTGGGTTGTATGTTGGAGTTTCTGCACTGTGCTTATCAGCATACTTCTTGTACTTGGCATTGATAGTTTTGATCCACTGGTGGACCTCCTCCCATATTGCCTGGCTGTGAGAGAACCACTCTTTGACAGCTGGGACCTGGCTGGGTGTGTTGTCCCAGGGGAACAGAGGTGGCTGAGTATGCATTGGAACAGTGTGAGTTGGGTTGCAGAGTGCTTGAGGGAGTTTTGTGCATACTCGGCCCATGGAAGCAAGTGTGCCCAATCTTCCTGGTGGCATATGCAGAAGATCCTCAAGAAACAGTTGATTTCTTGGTTGGTTCTCTTGACTTGTCTGTTAGACTGAGGGTGGTATCCAGATGTCAGACTCACAGAAACCCCTAGTCTTTCCACGAAGGACCTCCAGAAGTGTGAGATGAACTGGGAGCCTTGATTGCTTACAATGTCTTCAGGGAGACCATAGTATCAAAAAACTTGTTGTAACAATAGTTCTGTTGTTTGGGCTGTGGTGGGAATGCCGGGTAAGGGAATCAGCTCGAGGGCTTTGGAGAAGTGATCAATAGTTACGATAATTGTAGTGTTATCTTGTGAGGAAGGAAGGTCGGTGATGAAGTCTATGGCTATATGGGACCAGGGTCGCTGAGGCATAGGGAGGGGACAGAGTTTACCAGCGGGTGAAGTTCTGGGTACTTTGGCTTGTGCGCAGACCGAACATGATGCAATAAACTGGTTGATCTCAGTGAGCATGTTTTCCCACTAATATTTGTTCTGAAGCATCAGATGGGTGTGATGGCTGCCCAGGTGTCCTGTGTCAGGTGATGCATGTGCCCCCATGATGAGTCTGCTTCTGAGTTGTTTGGGAACATATAGTAGACCAGGTGGACGATTATTGGGAAACTGTTGGGGTTGAGAGTTTCTGATTTCTCTGTCTAGGTCCCAAGTGATGGACTGGATGAAGCATTGAGAAGGGAGGATGGGATAGGCAGTGGAGTCCTAATGAGAGGGTGCAAAGATTTGTGAGAGGGCATCAGCTTTAGTATTCTTGGAGCCAAGACAGAAAGAGATGGTGAAATTGAATCTTGAAGAAGAGAGCCCATCTGGCCTGATGAGGGTTTAACCACTTGGCCTTCCAGAGATATTCTAGGTTCTTATGGTTTGTTTGGATTATGAATGGGTGATTAGCACCTTCCAACCAGTGGCACCATTCTTTGAAGGCTAGCTTGATACGAGATTCCCCACGTCATAATTTCTTTCTGCTGATAAGAGTTTCCTTGAATAGAAGGCCATTGGATGAAGTTTCTGTTTCTCCCCAAAATGTTGGGAGAGAACTGCACCTACTCCCATGTCAGAGGCATCAACTTCCAGGGTGAAAGGCTTGGAAGGATCTGGATGCTGTAGGATGGGGGCAGAGGTGAAGGCTTTCTTGAGACGACAGAAGGCTTCTTCTGCTGCGGGGTTCCACTGAAGTCACTTGGGTCCCTTCTTGAGAAGTGCCATCAAGGGGGCAGCGATTGAGCTGAACCCTCTAATAAACCAGTGATAGAAGTTTGCAAAACCTAGAAAACGCTGAAGGTCTTTGATGGAAGTGGGAATGGGCCAAGACATAACTGCAGAGACCTTTGATGAGTCCATACAAACTCCCTCGGAACTGATGACGTATCCAAGGAAGGAGATATGCGTTTGATGGAATACACATTGTTCCATTCATCGGAACCACTGTTTTGAAACCCATTGCACCATAGGCTCAGTTATATTCATACCTTTAATGCTTCAGGTTGGGACACTGAATGACAGAGACAGTTGGGGTACTTTGCTCGGACCTTTCTTTTATTTTTGCAAATGCTTTTCAGATTGTCTTTTTGTCTACTTGGTCTCTCCACCATGCACGCACGCACGCACGCACACACGCACAGATCTCTGCTGCTTGGCCTCAATGTCCATTCACAAACAGATGCTCAACCACACCTCCGCCCCCCACAATGCCATTTACATTTAAGACCATTTTGAATAAAAACCTACGGTATGATCATTACACTGTGCATGACATCTCAGTGAAATGTTGATATCCTGCCCTTTGCTGTCCTCACCAAATTACATACATGAGAAGTCCATTTCATTTGTAGTGTTAAATGTTATTGTCTCTTCATAACTCACACCTGTTCACTAACATGACTAATGCAGGCCCTCTATGTGTTATTGTCTTTACTGCTTTCAGTCAATATGAACACACTGTTATACATGTATTAGTGAATAATAGTGGCATATAATTAGAATTGTGAGCATTATGTAGAGGCTTTTTGATAAGGGGTACTTTTATAAAATATACAATATGGGACTCAGGATTTTATGCAAACAATAATTTAAAATCTCATAATCAGCCTTGAAGACTAAGATATACACTTAAAATATTTCAGTTACAAACTGTTTCACTTATGTCTTCAGTGCTAGAGAATCTTTAACTTATCATCAGGCTTAAAAAAAAATCCCACATAAATATCTACAGAGGCCCAAAAAGATGATGTTACTTAACCTAATGATAAGTTCACTGTCTAAAGTTATAGGATATGAAAAATTTAATGCAACCTTTGAAAAGATGTATTTTCTTTGTTCAATTCATTTAAGTACATTTCAGTGCAAAAATTTACGTCTGTTAGGATGCAGGCACTTACGGATGTATGTGCAGGGGAGAGCGGGGAAAGCAAACTGGAAACAAAGCCAAAACGCAAGACTAGAATCAAGGTTGTGGGACAGGCAATGGTCAATCGATCAGTAGATGGGGCAATGCAGACAGGGCTAGAGAATAATGAGAACGATATGAGAGCAAGGGTTGAGAACACAATAAAGCGGGCAGTAGAATAAAGGCTCAGTATGACAGGAATGAACACTGAATGATACTTTGCATCGAGTGAGAGTAGGAGAGATGTTTATATAGCAGGGGCTGATGAACCAGGAAATGAGTGACAGGTATATTTAATAAACAGTTGATAGAGGGCTCTGTGGTTTGTGGGTGTTGTAGTTCTGAGTGGCCATGTTTGTAGTTGGGTTCAGACTGGTGCTCTCGACAGTGTTACTGACAGAAACACACCCCCTCCCCCCAAAGGAGCTCCCTCCAGGAGCTACAGTCTTCCGAGGATGCCTTCTCCCTTCGGGGGTGCAGGCTTGTCGGGGTGTTGGCTGTGGAACTCTTGAGTCAGGAGAGGGTCCATAATGTCCCTTGCTACTACCCAGCTTCGCTCTTCAGGTCCATAGCCCTCCCAATCTACCAGGTACTCAAACTGACCTCTTCTGCACCTAGAGTCTAGGATTCTGTTTACCTGGTAAATGGGATCCCCTTCTGGACAAGGTGACAGGTGGTCTGGGGTGAGTAAGTTTGTGGACAGAGGACCTTGGATGGCAGGTTTTAGGCAGGAGACATGATATGTGGATAACAAGTGACTGCACAATGGGAGCTCAAGCCTGTAGGAGACTTTGTTGATGTGTCAGAGCACCTTGTAAGGTCCGATGTAGCATGCCTGTAGCTTCCTACAAGTATTGGGTTCCTTGAGGTCCTTAGTTGACACCCATACTTGGTCACCAGGAGAAAACTCAGGGTTGCCACTCCTGTGCTTGTTGGCATATTCCTTATACTTGGCATTGACAGACTTGATGTGTTGGTGAACTTCCTTCCAAGCTCACTGGCTGCACAAGAACCACTCCTCCACTGCCTGTACCCATGCTGTTGAGTTGTCCCATGGGAACAGGGGGGGTTGGTAACCAAGCATACACTGAAAGGGCGTTAGTTGTGTAGCAGAGTGCTTTAGGGAGTTCTGTGCATACTCAGCCCACAGGGTGAAATGGGCCCAGTCCCGCATGCAAAAGATTCTGAGGAAACATCCTATCTCCTGGCTAGCCCTCTCTACCTGGCCATTGGACTTGGGGTGAGATCCAGATGTGAGGCTCACCAAGACACCAAACTGCTCCATAAAACTGGCCCATAGACGTGAGATGAACTGAGGGCCACAGTTACTGACTATGTTCTCTGGGATGCCAAAGTATCTGAATACATACTAGAATAACAGTTCAGTGGGCTGGAAAGCTGTGGGGATGCCGGGTACCGGAACAAGTCTCAGTGTCTTGGAGAACCTGTTGATGATGACCAGGATGGTAGTGTTGCCCTGGGATGGTGGTAGGTCAGTGATAAAGTCGATGGCCAGGTGAGATCAAGGTCTCTGTGTTACAGGGAGAGAGCATAGTTTACCAGCAGGAGGTGTTCAAGGTATGTTGTCTTGTGTGCACTCCGTACATGAGGAGATGAAATGGATGATCTCAGTTAACATATTCTCCCAACAGGACTTGTTCTGTAGCAGTTGGTGAGTATGATGATTGCTTGGAAGATTGGTGGCAGGAGATGCATGTGCCCAAGTGATGAGTTTACCTCAGAGATGGCTGGGGATGTACAGGTGGCCAGGTGGACAGTTAGCTGGAGGGGTTTGAGGCTGCAACTGATTTGTATGTTTGTGTTCTTACTGTTGCTGCTCTGGAATGGCTCTGATGCCCTAAGAACCTATGATTGTTCGATATTGCTCCATATCCAAACCTCCTTGAGGCTACAGACTACTGGGTGTTCGGGTCCATACAGCAGGTGTCACCCAATGTTTATAAACTGTCTTGTGGAGTGTGTTTGACAGCTCTCCTGTTGCATGTCCCATCGTAAGAAGAAGCGGTGCAGGACCAGAGGGAAACGCAGTGGTATCTGAATACGTATGAGGAGATTTGTGAGTGTTTCTGCTGTGCAACCGTCACCTCACCGACTATCCATCAACTACGCAGGTGGATGCAGAGGCCTCTACCTGGCTCGTCGATTGTGGGACATGAGATACTCCTGCCATCTATCCATCTCTCCAGCTCAGTCAGTGATGCCTGAGTTCCCTGCAGCTCCCCCAAGGCTCCGTGTCCGATGCGGCGGGGTGAACTTCCTGAACATTCGCCCATTGCAATGCTCTCAACACTCACAACTTTTGGATTACCTTGCGGCCAAGGTGGCGTTACTGAACACCAGGTCTGTGTTAAACAAGACCTTTATTTTAAATGACTTTTTTACCCAGCGTGATCTGGACTTATTGTTTTTAATGGATACATGGATCAGTGCAGGCGTTGGTGAGACATCCATCTTTGGTGAGCTTTGCCCCACAAACTGTTCATATATAAGCACTCTGAGAAGTTTGAGTAGAGGAGGTGGAGTAGCTTTGTTTTTTAAAAACTGATTCAAGGTACAGATGATCTCTGTCGAGGGCTTTTCCTCATTTGAAGTACAGTGCATAAAAGTGGACTGTGCTACAACTCCATTGGTGTGTGCACTTGTATACAGGCCGCCAAAATCTGATAAAAACTTCATAAATGAGTTCTTGAATTTCCTGTCTCATTACGTTACATTCTATGACCGTCTGTTGGTTTTAGGTGATTTTAATATTCATGTATGTTGCCCGGGTAAACCCATGGTTAGTGAGTTCTGTTCTTTATTGGATTCTTTTGGCCTTATTCAACACATCAATCAGCCAACCCATGTTCATGGCCACACTTTGGATCTCATTTTATCCTATGGGTTTTCCATTGATTCCATGTGCATCGAGGATGCATCTATCTCCGATCATATGCCTATTGTGTTCAGCGTAAAATTATTTCACCATCTGTTTACAACCAGATCTTCTGGTCACTACTCCCATCATATTAACTCTTTCACTGCAAAGAAGTTCTCGCAATGTTATTTAATAAATGATATTACCACCTCTATTTCCACTGCACATCAGCACCTCTCCAGTCTAGAGGAGTTAATGCTCCTTTTCAATACCTCCTGTGTTGCCATCTTAGACACTGTGGCTCCTCTTAAATTCAGACATCCCAATTTTAAATCCCAACAGTGGCTTGATGAGTCTACCCACCTCCTCAGGCAGGTCTGTCATAGAGCCGAGTGGAAATGGAAGAAGGACTACCTTATGGTGTCCCTACAAATGTTCCGAACTTGTCTGTCAAATTTCCAGGCTGCTGCTAAGAAAGCTAAAGCTAAGCATTACTCTGACATCATAGAAAAACATTCCCACCGGCTAAAAATTTTATTTAGTTGTATCAACTCAATTATTAACCCCCAAGTGTCCCCAGAGGTCGAGGCATCCACTGACCGCTGTGATAAATTCCTGAAGTTCTTCATTGAGAAAATTGACCACATTAGGGCACAGTTTTCTCCTGTTGTATTTGAAACCCCCCATACCTCCCCAGTGCTACAGCTACCTTTGACCATTTTCAGGCAGTTTCATACACTGAGCTGTGGGACACTGTAAAACACATGAAAATTTCAACAGCCCCTCACGACCCTATCCCTTCCCTGATTATTAAAGATGTATTTGATGTGATTGGTCCAAGCATTCAAATCATTCTAAATTCCTGCTTTGCCATTGGTAGTGTTCCCACTTGTTTTAAGCACGCGGTAGTCCAGTCTCTGCTTAAAAAGCATAACCTTTTAAAAATGTTTAAAAAATTTCAGGCCCATCTCTTAACTCGCATTCATTTAAAAATTATGGAAAAGGTTGTGTTAACACAGTTGTTTCCCTTCCTTAATTCAGCAGAAATCCTTTAGCCATTTCAATCTGGCTTTAAGGTCTTTCAAAGCACTGAGACAGCCCTGTTAAAGGTAACAAATGACCTGCTGCTCACCCTCGACTTTGGTGATAATGCCATTCTTATCCTGTTAGACCTTAGTGCTGCATTTGACACTGTAGACCACACAACACTGCTGGCCCGGCTTGAACAGTGGGTTGGGATTAAGGGTTCTGCTCTAAAATGGTTCCACTCATACCTCCAGCAAAGAACCTTTTCAGTGTCCATAGGCCAATACTCCTCACCCCCTGCCCCTGTGTCTTGCGGTGTCCCCCAGGGATCCATCCTGGGTCCTGTTCTTTTTTGCCTTTATATGCTCCCACTGGGTAACATCATTAGAAAATTTAATATTACATTCCACTTTTATGCTGACGATTCCCAATTGTACCTCCCTCTAAAATCTGGAAATTCCTTGCAGCCTCTTCTGGACTGCCTTAAAGAAATTAAAAACTGGATGGCCAATAACTTCCTCCAGTTAAATGAAGACAAAACTGAGGTCATAATCTTCGGCCCCCCAAAATCCAGAAATTCCATCTCTGGCAACCTTGGCTCTCTTACTCCATTTGTCAAAACCCATGCAAGAAACCTGGGTGTTATTCTAGACTCCCAACTCAGCCTTGAAAAACAAATCACTTCTGTTGTTAAGACTAGTTTCTACCAATTAAGGATCATTGCAAAATTTAAATCTGTTGTGTCATACAATGACCTGGAAAAAGTTATCCATGCCTTTATAACTTCACGCTTAGATTACTGTAACTCCCTCAATTTGGGCTCCCTCAAACACTGGTGTCACGGCTTCAAATTGTCCAAAATGCAGCTGCTAGGTTGCTTACTAACACACACACAAAAAAAAAAAAAACATGAGCACATCACACCTGTCCTAGCACCTGTCCTAGCACTGGCTTCCTGTCCAGTCTAGGATTCAATTTAAGATCCTGTTAATGTTTTTTAAAGCTCTTCATGGCCTGGCCCCCAACTACTTAGCTGCTGCTATTCATCCCTCTGAGGCTCCCATGTCTCTTTGATCTTCCAGCAGAGGTCTCCTCCATGTCCCCCAAACTCACCTTAAGCTAAAAGGTGACAGAGCTTTTGTGGTTGCTGGTCCTCGGCTGTGGAACCTTCTGCCTCCTGACATCAGAAATGCCCCCTTTAAATCCAAGCTCAAGACACACCTTTTCATATTAGCATTCCCTACATTTTAACTGTTTTTGTTTTGTCATGTCAGTAATTAAGTGCTTGTCTTTTGTTGCTGATGTTTAAATCAGTTGTTTTTGTTTCTTTATATATTCATATTTATATCTATTCATTTTTACACTCTGTACAGCACTTTGGTCAGTGTAAACTGTTTAAATGTGCTTTAGAAATAAATTTTACTTTTACTTACTTATGGATTGGAGACAGTACCCTTAATGAAGAGACAGGAGGCAAAGTTGGAGGTGGCGGAGTTGAGGATGTTAAGGTTTGCGATGGGAGTGAC
>JAODHV010000002.1:24444618-24455346 GCA_027576555.1 Plicofollis layardi | reverse complement strand
GTCAGCTGGGATAGGCTCCAGCTTGCCTGCGACCCTGTAGAACAGGATAAAGCGGCTAGAGATAATGAGATGAGATCCTGGTCACAAGGTACACCTCTGAACCTTTCTGGCAAGCTATCTGAAAAAAAAAAAAAAAAAAAACAATATACTGCATCTCCAGTTTGTATCTGTATTTGTATCTTTTTAAGACAATTTCTGTTTATTCCAAGTAATTTATTCATACTTGGCGTATATAATGTACTATATATGTGTAATTACTTGTCAGCGCTGTTTTTCAAACTATACAAACAGCTAAAGGAAAAATAACACAAAGTATTTAAGATTCATATTCTGAAAGATTAGAGACTAACCAGATTTGTACGAATGCTCGGTAACAAAAAAAAAAGATGACGACTAACAAAATAGGGTTAAATATAAAATAAAGGAGAAATGTAGTGAGAGGGGATAAAAGAGTGAGTTTCTCTTGGTGGTTGGTGATATGTGTGGGTGGGTGGGTGTGTTGCACGCTCGTCATGGCACTGATGAGGCCATTCTGTTGAGAAGGAGGCCATCATTGTGAGGAAGTGATGGAGCGTGACCCCCCCAGCTGGAGCAGCAACCAGAGGAGACGAGCCATCCAAATGAGCTCTCAGCACCCAGACACACATTCATAATCTATATCTCACCAACACCACTAGCTCACTTTGTTTGACAAATGTATTTTTATTCTAACAGACAGGAATGTGAATTATTTTAATTAATCTGGAGTGATATTAAAACAGTGCTGTTAGTGACACCTCTCTAAAATAACACTGTGATGTAATATATGGAAACCAGAGTCATAGTACATCTGTGAAGAGGGTTTATCCCAGAATAATTACCCCATGGTGATGAAGTGGAGCAAGGTTTAGAGTCCTGATAGGAATAGACTAGGTGTTATAGAAAACCAAGAACTAGAAGAATAGATACTTTGACCATGACTGTGAAACCAAGAAGGTCATATTCAGAGTTGGTGACTTGAGCCCAAAAGGTACTGTATGTCAGTATTAACAAAGATAAAAGCCCAATCCCAATTCCCTCTGCTTGGCCCTACCCCTAGTTTTGGAGTGTCTTCAACTGGGTAGTGGCCATTCAAAACAGAGCTAAAAGGATAGGGATTGAAATCTTTATCCAGGAAATGGGACACCTCTTATTACATCATCAGTAGCCGACAATGGCACATACACAAGTGATGAGGCATTCTTTTTTAAATATACTTGTGGCAGTAGAGGGCATGGCCAAGCAGCAGTCTGTGAATGGAGGGCAGGGTCGGGGAAGGTAAGTAGCTAAGTCATTCCACCTGCTGTCAATTAATGTGTGTTTGTGTGTCTGTTTTTTTTACAGGGATGGAGCATAAAAGGAGAGAGAGAGCAGAGAAAGGGAGCTCTCTCTCCCCAACCACAATGCATGTGTGAGTGAGTGAGTGATGAAAGCAAGCAAGCAAGCTGCAAAGCCCGAATAAAAGTATTTGTATAAACATCAACTCTCACCTGCCGTGCTTCTGTGCTCCACCTACATCAGGAAGTGTTACACGGGGCTCCTGATTTGTATTCCCGATGCAACTCAGGCCTCCCCTGATCAAGCAGGGGCATACAGGATAGCTGTGAGTATGCAAGGGGGTACGCATCAAGCTTTGGGGGATTTGGGTTGTAATCAGACCTCCATATATCAAAGCCTGACTCAATGTGGGGCACTGGGAATTTGGTGAAGGTTGTGTGTGCATGGTGATATATATATAGAAATATCCACTGATGCCCATCACTATCCACTTCCAGGGAATAATAAAAAAAAAAAATTGTAGAGGCCACGGTTAGTCCAAGCCTCACTCAGCTGCTGATTCTGGGAACCAATTGGCCTGGGTTTAAAACCTCAATGAAACAGATAGTGGTGGGTGAGTCCTGCAATAGCATGTCACAGGGGGGAGAAGCAGTCTCAGGCATGCCCGTGTCAGTTCCGGGTCATGATGACACAGAGAGTGGAGAGAGCCCTCCTCCCTCTCTGGGGAATCCCTTAGGAGACTTCTCATTGGAGCAGGCAGATGATGAGGCTCTGAGACATGCTTTTGACTGAGTGAAATTAATGGCCAATTCCTCCAGCCTAATGTTACACTTTCCTTCACATACTTTTGTATTATTAAGGACAGACTGTATCAAGTGACACAGGACACTCAAATGAAAGAAAAGATGAAACAGTTGTTGGTCCTGAAGAGCCACAGGGAACTTTTATTCCATGTGGCTCATCATAATCCTATGGCTGGGCATTTGGGGCAGGATAAAACACTGAATTATCTCATGGCCTATTTCTATTGGCCAGGGATTCACACCAATGTCTGCAGGTGGTGTCTGGCATTTCGCAAATGCCAGCTGGTAAATCCAGCAGCAACACCAAAAGCGCCATTGTGCCTATTGCCACTGATGGAGATCCCCTTTGAAAGAATCAGCATGGAGCCGATCAGGCCATGAGATCAATCTGGATGCAGGTATCACTTTGTATTAGTCATTGTGGATTATACAACGTGATATCCAGAAGCAGTTCCTCTCTGCAATAACTCGGCACTCAATGTTGCAGAGGCAACATTCCATGTTATCTCCAAAGTCAGGATTCCAAAAGAAATCCTAACTGATCAAGGCATTATGTCACACACACTGCACAAATTGTACAAATTATTGGGGATTAAATTGATTCATACTAGTGTATATCAACCACAAATGGATGGGCTGGTTGAACGATTTAATGAAACCCTGAAGAACATGTTTCATAAGTTCAGTCCTCATTTGAATTGATATATGAGCGCAAACCCTGTGGTGTCTTGGAAATCATTAGAGAATATTGAGAGGAGGAGCCTTCTCAAAGTAAAAATAAAATTCAATAAGTTCTTGACCTGAGAGCAAAACTCCATGCACTCAGTCACATAACCCAGGAGAATTTCCTACAGGCCCAAGAGCATCAAACTTGTCTGTACAACAGAAGGACATGGCTAAGGGAATTTGCACTGACAGATAAAGTCCTCATTTTACTGCCCACCTCATATTCAAAATTGCTTGCCAAGTGGCAAGGGCCCTTCAAGGTCACATGGCAAATTGGGGAGGTCAACTATGTGGTTAAAAGGCCAGATAGGGGCGATACATGTCAAATTTACCACCTCAATCTCCTGAAACTGTAGAGAGAGGAGGTTCCTGTGTCTCTGATGACTGTAGTTCCACAGTGGGTGGAACTGGGATCAGCGGTAAGTCTAAAAAGTGCAGCCCAATTCACCCTGGTCCCCTGTAGAGACCACCTCTCACTGTCCCAGAGAGCACAGGTAATTAGGTTGCAGGCAGAATTCTCTGATGTGTTCTCGCCCCTCCCTGGTTGCACTGACCTCATAGAACCCCACACTGAGACTCCTCCAGGGGTAGTGGTGCACAGCCACCCATATTAGCTCCCAGAACACAAAAATGTGGTTCAGGACAAACTCCAGGTTATGCTTAAGAGGAGAGTAATTGAGGAGTCTCACAGTAAATGGAGCAGCCTGGTGGTCTTGGTCCCCAAGATGGACAGGTTGGTCTGGTTTTGTATAGTCAACGCAGTGTCTAAATTTGATGCATATCTAATGCCTCACCATTGATAAACTGCTCGATCAGTTAGGCATGGCTCATGTTTACTTGACACTGGATTTAACAAAGGGATATTGGCACATCCCCTTGACTCCATTGTCCTGCAAGAAAATGGCCTTTTCCATTCCATTTCGCTTACACCAATATGTCACCCTTCCTTTGGGGTTGTTTGGGGCTCCAGCGACATTTTAGCATCTCATGGACTGAATTCTACATCCCCACAATGAATATGCAGCAGCTTACTTAGCTGACAATCCTCTATAGTAATGATTGGGAGCGGCATTTGCAGCATCTTAGGGTGGTTTTGAGGTTATGTGAGGTGCACTGGGCTCACAGAAAATCCAAAGAAGTTTGCATTTGGATGGGTGGAAGTACGGTATCTGGGCTTCCACTTGGGTCATGGGCAGGTGTATACCCAAATTGATAAGATGGCAGTGATTGCGGCCTGCCTGCAACCTA
The DNA here is from genome assembly GCA_027576555.1 of Plicofollis layardi. Lineage (NCBI taxonomy): Eukaryota > Metazoa > Chordata > Actinopteri > Siluriformes > Ariidae > Plicofollis > Plicofollis layardi. The sequence continues at coordinate 24,451,273 of JAODHV010000002.1, read as the reverse complement.
AGATCAAAAAGGGGCAAGGCAGTTTCTGGGGCTGGCTGGCTGGCTATTATAGGAGTATTGTATCTCACTTTTCAGAAATCACCAGCCCGCTGACTGACCTCACTAAAAATGGGGTGCCAGATCTGGTGCATTGGATGGAGCTGTGTGACCGGGCTTTTGCTCAAGTGAAGGCAGGTTTGTGTGGGGGCCCACTGTTGCATTCTCCTGATTTTTCTCTCCCTTTTGTTTCACAGACCAACATGTCAGACAGAGAGCTGGGGGATGTTTTGTCCCCAGTGGTGGAGGGGGAGGAGCGTCCAGTGCTGTACATCAGCCGCAAGCTCTCTATGCAAGAGTCAAAATACAGCACATTAGAAAATGAGTGTATTTCCATCAAGTGGACAGTCTTCACTCTCTGGTACTACTTGCTAGGATGCCCATTCACCCTCTGTTCCGACCATGCCCTGCTCCAGTTGCTCCACTGCATAAAAGATGCCAACACATGGATCATTCGTTGGTATCTGGCTCTTCAGCCTTTTACATTCGAGGTGGTACACAGGCTGGGGGCGCATATGGTGGTGGTGGATTACCTCTCCTGCAAAGGGGGAGTCAGCTGCAGGCCAGATGGCTCCCCAGCCTGAGTCAGGCATTGGGGGTATGTGGCAGTGGGGGCATTGTCAAGCATTGGCTGTGAATGGCAAGGAAGCAGGCTGAACCAGCAGGTAACATGTGATGAGGTGCACCCATGTCAAATCACTGTCTGTCTATTAGCCTGTGTCTCTATGTGTCTTTCAGACAGTGAGGAACAAGAGAGAGCAGCATCACCTCGCGTGTGTGCATGTATGTTTGTGTTCAGCTGTCACTGAAATGTGTGAAATAAAAGAACTCACCTGTTCTGAAGCCTGCTTCTAGTTCCTGTTATTCCACAAGTCCAAGAGGTGTTACACCCACCATAATCAGCAACACACTCAGAGCTGTGGAAATTCAGAAGCTGTATTATTTTGATGTTATTCAGTTTGTTTAGTATGACTAGGTGTTATAATCCCTGATGATTCAGCAAATCACTTGCCTTGAGTGGGGTTGGAGATGTTTCCTTCAGTGGGGTGACATTGATGATCACTTGCTGATGTTTCCATCAGTATGACACATCAGTTGTGTACCCCAGCCTCATTTGGTGTTTCAGCCTTTTACCACAAGACACCCTCAGCTAAGGCAAGCCCACCACAGGCTGATCAGACCCAGATGTGTGTCACATGGTAACTCAGTGGTCATTTGGCAGCCCATACTGTCTCCTTTTGCTTCAGCCACACCCAGTGACTGCTTCTTTCAGTGACAGTGGCAAGTTCCTTAATTGCCTTCCACTAGACTTGCCCTCTGATGCCCAATTCCTTTAGGAGCCTTGTAGTGATACTGGCTATGAAGCCCCTGCAGCTCACCTCTACGGGACTCTCCACCTACCAGACCCCCTCCTCTGCCTCAGCTGCCAGATTGGCAAACTGCAGATTTTTTCTTTCATATGCCTCATCAGTGGCATCCTCCTAAGGGACTGTTAGCTCAATGATGAAGACACAGTGGCACAAGTTGGACCAGAGGACCAAATTTGGATGCAGTTCAGTGACTGCTATTTCAGGTGGAAAGTTGAGTCTCTGGTTTAGGTCGACACACATTTCCCAGTCTCTAGCTATAGTCAGGCATGTGTGAGGAGGTACAAGCTTAGTCTGCTGTTTTGCCCCTTTCCGGTTGAAGGATGTTAGATATGGGAAGGTTGTCTGGATGTTAAGTGGAATGGTATTGGTTGACAGTCTCTTGTGCTCCAGTGTTGAGGCCAAGCACCTTAGTACTTGGTTATGGTACCAGATGTATCTCCTTTGGATTAGGCTGTTCTTGCAACACACTATGTGTTTGAGTGTTGCCAGAGTCACCCACTGGTGACAGACTGGATCCTCTCTACACCAATGAGAAAGGTTTGCTGGTGAGGGCAGCACATCGTACATGGCTCTGATTATGAAACTTAGCATATTTGTTTCCATGTTCCACAGTTTGCTCCAGAAAGTTTTGTGCCGTTCTATACCATCCCACCTCATCCAGCTGCCTTGCTGGGTTTGAGAGACTGCTGTTGTACATCTGGCTGCATCCTTCTGGCAGTGCAGCATCTCCACCTACAGCTGCTGGCATTCATTTGGTGTAGCCCTTTGCCATGTGGGTGTTGTTGGTCCCAACCCAGTCCCTCTCTGCCATGCTGGACTTGCCCCACAATGTCCCAGTGTCTGAGGTCAGGCCTTTCCTTCTGCCACTGCCACAGGTGGATCCCATTTCCTCTTGCTTTGGTGCATTTATATTCCTCCACCAGGCTTGATATGGACAGAGAGAGGGCTCTGTTCACATATATCCCTATGCTGCTGAGGCATTTTGGCAGCCCAAGCCACTTCCTCACTTCTGCACTTGCCAGTCTCTCCAGCCATTTGGCAAGGAATAGGGTGACCTTATAAATGGTAACTGGTCACATGAGACAGGGCAGCAAACCAAACTGGAAGCACCACAGCTTCAACTTTCCAGGGAGAGCAGTGTTGTTAATTTTCTTGAGGCCACTGATTGTGTCCTGACTGATTTGTTCGACCTGTTCTGAGTCTGTTAGGTCTGCAGTATACCAGTGTCCAAGTCTTTTGATGGGCTTCTCAAGGATTGTTAGTATTGGCTCATTATTTGTGCAGAACATCTCTCTGGTGATCTGGCCTTTGACAATGGAGATGCTGTGGGATTTGTTGAGTTTGATCTCCATTCATGTCCATCCAATGTTTTTCTGGAGTTTATCCAATAGCAATTTGGTACATGCCTTTGTGTTGTGAGTGTCATCATGTCATCCATATACACCCTGATTGGAGGAAGATGCAGCCCATTTTCCAGACAGTCCTCTCCAACCACCCACTGCGATTCTCGAATGATGAGCTCCATCGCTATGGTGAAGGCCAGGAGAGAGATGGTGCATCCTGCCATTATGCTGATCTCAAGCTGCTGCCAGGTGGTAGTACTATCCTGTGTTGTAATGCGGAACTGGAGGTCCTGGAAGTAGGCATAGACCAGCTTTGTTATGTTCTCTGGGACATGGAAGAAGTTGAATGCTGCCCATAGTATCTGATGTGGAACTGACCTGAAGGCATTTACAAGATCTAGGAAAACCACATACATGTCTTTCTTTTCCTTTTTGGCTGTCTGCACCTGGTGCCAAATTATGTTAGCATGTTTCAAACATCCTGAAAAACTACCTATCCCTGCCTTGTGCACTGAGGTGTCAACAAAGTTATTATTCTGCAAGAAAGATGAATTTTTGGGCCACAATACTGTAAAAGATCTTACTTTCCACATTCAAAAGACTGATCTGGTGGAACTGGTTGATGGCAGAGGAGTTTTTCTCCTTTGCAATCAGGATCCCTCCTGCCCTTTGTCATGCCTTTGACATGATCCACTTTTTTCCATGCCACCTTTGTTTCAGGATGAACAGCGTGTTCTTATAAAGCCTATAAGGAACACCGTTGGGACCAGGGGCTGATGCTGATCTCGCCTGCTTTACTGTGCTCTCAGCGTTGCTCCATGTAGGAGCTTTTGTGTCCACCTGGTGTTCTGGTGGTTGGTTTGGTGGCATCTCATCTGGAGTAGTGGTAGGCACATGCCTCTGATTGTCAGAATAAATTGTTCTCAGGTGCTCCTCAAGTTCACTTACAGGTATGTTAATGGTCCTGGTTTTCTCCTTGACAAGAATGCTTTTGAAAAACTTGTAGTAATCTCTGTAGAAGACAGTCCTGGTTAGCTCCTTCTTTTTATGTTGCCTCCTCAAGCTCTAGTTATAGAGTCATTAATTAAGCTGCTGAAAGATGTGTGCCATCTTTCATTTAGATCTTCCCCTATTAGATGGTGCTTCCAGCATTTCTGATGTGACCAGAAACCTGGGATTCAGAAATATTGCTACTTATAGCCTCAACAAGTTTGATGACTGTCCAGAAAATCATTGGGCTTGAAACATGTTGATGAGGGACACTGATGTCCTTTGGCCTTGGAGCAACAGTCACATTTTGGTTCTTCATCCAGGACCTATCTTGTGACCCCTTCTTCAGCATGGTGGGGAGGTAAAAGATGAACATGCTCAGCTGGCTGCCACCATAAAATGCACTGAAATGTGCAGACAGGGGTGGAAGTAGAAGAGCCTGCTCAAAAATCTGCCTTCTTAAAAGTTCCCTTAAACAAACAAACAAACAAACAAACAAACAAACAAGCAAACAAACAAACATCCAGGAAGAGACACAAAAGGTTATTGGTCATTGTGCTTGATGACCAAAGTAACAAGTCTCTTGATAGGTCAAACTTTTTCCAAATCTTTTTCAACTTTCTCTGTCCACATCCATAGTTCATACTCACCTTTTACAATCACAGCAGTATGACAGATATATTTGACAGGAGAGCCACAGATCCTTAGATGAACCTCTGACAGTAACACTGTCCATGCCGGTCAGATGTAACAACATCCAAAATGATAGAGCTGAGATACCTACACCTGAAATGGTGATGCATTACTTTCACCTCAGGTCAATGGCATATTGCATTCCACCCTTGGACTCTGAAGAACAGATCATTGTCCTAATGGGACATGACATCCTGACTGTTCACAAGGTAAAAGAGCAGTGGAATGGTCCACATGATGCTCCCTGTGCATGAAGACTTGACCTAGGGTGGGTTTTCATAAATATGGCCAAATGTGGACACATGACCATCACACTCATTCCAAAATCATGGGCAGTAACACAGAGTCACTCTTTTGTTGTTAAACCAGCCTCATTTCTTCTGGGAAGGCTTTCTGTGAGATTTTGGAATGTGGCTGTGGGGAATTCTGCCCATTCAGTCACAAGAGCATTAGTGAGGATGAGCACTGATATCAGTTGTGAAGGCTTGGTGCATAGTTATTGTTCCAATTTATCCCAAAGATGTTCAGAGGGGTTGAGCTCAGGGTTCAGGGCATTCAAGTTCCTCAACATCATCCTTTGCAATCCCTGTGTATTTGGACCTTGCATTTTGTGCAGAGGCACTGCCATAATGAAACAGGTTTGGGCCCTTTAGTTCTACAGAAGTGAAGTTTTAATGTTAAAGCTATACAAACACATTCTTGACAATTATGTACATACAATTTTTGGCAACAGTTCGAGGAAGGCCCACACATGGGTGTGATGGTCAAGTGGCCACATACTTTTGGCCATATAATGTATGTAAGATCTGCTTAGGTATTGTTCACTAACCAACAGCTATTAATAATTACTGCAATAATGGTCTGGAAAACAATTGTCCATCCTTCCTCAGCCCATGTCCTAACAGAATTTGTGCCAAGGAGAAATATGGTCATGGATCTGCTGACCAGTCCTTCTGCACATCTGATGTGCACATTCTATACAACTGACCTTGGGGCAGCACAACTGTAACCCACTCCTGGGTAAGTACACCTTCACTCTAGGTTCGTGAGGAGGGGAGTTCCAGTCCAATAAGCAGACACACACCAGGGTTAAAGTTACTTGGACTTTAGTAGCTAATGTATGATTGAACAAGTTGTAAATACATTTACACATGGAGAAAAGAAAATGGGCCCTTTGAAAATAAAATAAAAATAAATTGTCCTTTAAGTTGAGTTGTGTTTCCTTGAATTTAAATGAAAGTTCCTTTTTCAAATCCTCGCTCTAAGCATAAAGTCAAGTTAGTCAAGTCAAATAGTCAGTGTCACGCTCCTAGTGTGTAGATATCCGAAGAGTGATGACCAGTGGTGTGACTGGTACAATCCTACCACAAAGCAAATAGGGCATCCGGCTCCTTCAGTGGACAGGATTCAATGAACAGAAATCAAACTGGGTTGGCTTGCCATCAATTGAGATCGGTGAATCTTCTTCCAGGACTTTCAATTCCAACAAAAAACTTGACCTGCATTCATAACCAGGTCATAACCTGGTTAAGTTTCAAAATTATTTTCCTTAATGCATGTTTCATACTCATCTATCAAATGCTCCAGGAAGAACTCACGTTACCACATGAACTCACATTGTTGTACAACATTAAACTCCAGTGTCAAAATAAGTATACAGAACTGCATATACTTATACATGCTAAAAAGTAATGAATACCATTCAGTAACCAATGCAAAGTTATCAGGTAGAATACCTTAAATTTGAATAAGTACTTCAAATTACAACTGCAATAAGCTTACAATTGCATCAAAAGATAATCAGTTCATTTCAGTAACAAAGCATTGGGATAAATGCTTCAAATTAGCACCTGTTATGCATTTTAGCACCTCATGTGCATGAAAAGAACTTGGGTCTAACCCTTTTTTCTTTCAAAAAAAGTAAAAGCTATATCAAACAAAATACTTTAACATTCACTTTATAGCTTTAAATGTACCACTCATAGTAAAACTAAAACCAAAATATACATCTTTTATTTTTTATCAAAGTATTTCTTAGCAAAAGTTCAACTAAAATATGACATCAATGATTCAGCCTGTTAACTAACATAAGAATAAACAGCTAGCTTACAGAGACAGATCTGCATGGAAGAAACTCGATGAATTCGGTACAGTGGCAGCCATTGAATTTGTTCCACGTTTCCGTGACTGGCCCTCTGCAGGCCCTTGGCCGTTCCGTGACTG
>JAODHV010000002.1:24206804-24222574 GCA_027576555.1 Plicofollis layardi | reverse complement strand
ACAACCATTCACACTCACATTCACACCTACAGTCAATTTAGAGTCACCAGTTAACCTAACCTGCATGTCTTTGGACCATGGGGGAAACTGGAGCACCCAGAGGAAACCCACATGGACATGGGGAGAACATGCAAACTCCGCACAGAAAGGCCCTTGCCGGCTACAGGGTGCGAACCCGGACAATCATCGACCCTTATGCAATAAGGGTCGATGATTATAAGTCATTGGTTTCAGTTTTAATTTCAACATACTGTCCCAACTCTTTTTCTGATCTGGGGCTGTCAAATGAAAATACTCAAGTACAAGCCCCTCCTCTCTTGTGCATTCCATCACAGATTTCCTTCTGGAGGAGATGTGAGATGAGATTCTGAAACATGCTTCTGACCAAGTGAGTAATCAGTGGTCAAAACCTCCAGCCTAATGTTTCACTTTCCTCTCTGTTTTTTGCAGTGATTAAGGACAGACAGGGAGGTAAGGATTAAAGAGTGACACAGGACACTCAGACTAAAGAAGGGATGACAAATTTGTTGGTCCCAAAGAGCTGTAGAGAACTGTTATTCCATGCAGCTCATCATAATCATATGGCTGGGCATTTAGGTCCCTAAATCATCTCTGATTGCACTGATGGTGTGCAGCTTGTCCTGAATGCCAACTGGTAAATGTAGCATCCACTCCAAAAGCACCATTGCACCCATTACCATTAATTGAGATTCCCTTTGAGAGAATTGGCATGGATCTCATCAGGCCATTAGTTCAATCTGCAAAAGGATATCAATTTGTGTTAGTCATAGTGGATTAGGCAATGCAATAACCAGAAGCAGTGCCTCTTTGCAATATCTGTGCACATCTCCACACGCTGTATTGCAAAGGCATGCTTTTGCATTATCTCCCGAGTTGGGATTCTGAAAGAAATCCTGACTGATCAAGGCAATACTTTCATGTTGCATACACGATGCAAACTGCCTGAATTATTGGGGATTAAATCAATTTATAGCAGTGCTTACCATCCACAAATGGATGGGCTGGTTGAATAATTTAATCAAATGCTTAAAAACATGATTTGTAAGTTTGGCCATGGGGATGCTAGACACTGGGATAAGTGGCTAGATCCTCTGTTGTTTGCAGTGCATGAGGTCCCACAAGCCTCCACCAGGTTTTCCCCATTTGAATTGCTATATAGGAGCAAGCCTCATGGTGTCTTACATCATTAAAGACCTGATTAAAGAAAATTGGTCAGAGGGACCTTCTCAAAGTAAAAATGAAATTCAGTACATTCTTGACCTGAGAGCAAAACTCAATGCACTTATTCACATAACACAGGAGAATTTGCTACAGACACAAGAATGTCAATCCCAACTGTACAACAGAGGGAGCATGGCTAAGGGAATTTGCATTGGGAGATAAAGTGCTCATTTTACTGCCCACTTTGAGCTCAAAATTACTCTCCAACTGGCAAGAGCCCTTTGAGGTCACATGACAAATCTGGAAAGTTGATGATGAGGTCAGGCACACAGATAAGAGTGATACATGTCAAATTTACCACCTCAGTCTCCTGAAACCATGGAGAGTGGAGGTTCTTGTGGCTGTGGTAATCGTGGTTCCTGAGAGGAATGAGCTGTAACTGGAGGCAAGTTCAAAAAGTGTGGCCCAATTCACCCTAGTCCCCTGTTGAGACCACCTCTCACCAGAGAGCACAAGTTAACAGGTTGCAGGAGGAATTCCACCTGTATTGGCTCCTGAATGCAAAAAATGGGTGGTTTGGGATGAACAAGGCAATGCTTGACATGGGGGTAATAGGTGGGTTACATCCGACATCACATCCACCTCATTAGATATGCAAAACATGAAGTGGTGGTCAGCTAAGTTCACTGTTCACAAAGCATTGCTATCACTGGAGCACCTTGCCAGTTATTAAAATGCCCTGTGCTTGCATTGTTTTGGGCTGTTTGAATCATACAAACCATGAAACTGAAAAGTTTATTCTGGGTTCCCCATGAAGTGATTAAAAAAGGGTGAAAGAGCAAATGATTTTACCAAATGATGACAAAAAAGGCGGCTCTTGAACCTTCACTGCGATCAAAGGGAGTGGAGTCAAAGTATGTTCAAGTTTACAGTGATTACTTGGTAAAAGGTTTGTAAATTCCTCTGATTTATTTAGTTTGGACTCGCAAATGATTTTTCTTGCCATTTTCCATTATTTCATGATGTTTTGAAGTTCATGAGACACTCAAGTCCTCTGATGTGATTTGTTTACTGTTTGATCATGGTTGCCATGTTGTCAAATAACATGTTGTAGTATGCCCTGTTGTGGGTGGAGTACTGAAGTACAGCAGGTGGGAAATGATGTTCACACATTTTATTTTTATAATGGTCATGTTTCAGCTTCATTTGTTTGCTCACCCACAACTCAGACACACACATGTTCTGGTAGGGAAAGCTCTCTTCTCTTTGCTCTCTCCCTCCTATTCTACCCTCTGCTGTCACTGCAACAAACACACACACACACACACACACACACACACACACACACACACACAGCATTAATTGACAACAGGTGTATTGACTTTGCCACTCACCTTCCCTGACCTCACCCTCCATTCACAAACTGACGCTTGGCCATGCCTCTGCCGCCACATACCCCCACCACCCGACTCAGGTGGGGGAGCTGTCTGGCCTGCCGCTGACTCCCCCCCATGCCGATGGGACAGGAGGTCTGCCACTACCATTTGCGCCCCCGGCCTGTGGACCACCTCAAATTTAAATGGCTGGAGGGCGAGATACCAATGAGTGATCCACACACTGGCATCTTTCATGTGGTGGAGCCACTGGAGGGGTGTGTGGTCTGAACAGAGGGTGAAAGGGCACCCCAGCAGGTAATATTGAAGGGTGATGACTGCCCACTTGATGGCTAGGCACTCTTTCTTGATGGTGCTGTACTTACTCTCATGCATTCAGAGCTTACAGCTGATGTACAGCATGGGATATTCCTCGCCCTCTACCTCCTGGGACAAAACAACCCTCAGCCTCCTGTCTGATGTGTCTGTCTGCAAAATAAAGGGGAGAGAGAAGTCAGGGGAGTGTAAGAGTGGCCCCCAAACAGTGCAGCTTTTACCCTGGTGAAAGCATGTTGGCACTGTTCCGTCTACTGGACTGGATCTGGTGCTCTCTTTTTAGTGAAATCAGTCACTGGGCTGGTGATGTATGACCCTACTATAATGGCTAGCCAGCCCCAGGAACCACCTCACCCCCTTTTTGGTCATGTCGAGCATGGCCTTGAGTTCATCCAAAACCACCTTTTTTTGTGTGTGTGTGGTCAGGTAAGCAGTATGGGCAGCTACGCACAACCACCCCTGGGGCCATTTCAGTGTGGTGTTCTATGAGGTGCGTATGGCCGGGAAGGGATGAGAACATGTTGGAAAATTCCTGTTGCAACTTGGCCACTTCTGTGTGTTGGGTCAGTGAGAGGTGGTGGCTCACCCACCTCCATCACGGAGCATTGATTCTGGAGATGTCCCAGCTCCCTGCAGTGCCAGCACATCGGCCCAGGCTTCCCCTCTGAACCAGTGTTACAGGCATCACTCACCTGAGGGGGAGAAGACACAGACACAGAAGGGGAAGACAAGAGGGCACCGCTGGTGTGACAGGCTGGCTGGGGGGGATCTTGCCCCCACCACCTCTGTGGTGGGGGCACAGGGTAGGGAAGGGAAGAAGGGGGAGAGGAGAGAGAAAAAGAGAAGAGGCAACATGTCCGCCTGCCGTTGGGCCACACCCCCACTGCCACGCATGTATTTTTTCACTTTATCAGGATGTCCTAGCAATCTTTAGAAGAATGATGGTGTAGATTGGGTTCCTACACTGAACTAGATAAGATGATCAACTGAAGATATCTTGACCATGTCTTGGCCTAGAAACTGTGAAAATTGTTGGAGATGGTTTCACTAGCTCTTTGCATAATAGCAGCCAAATTGGTTTGCTTGACCACCACTTCATTCACAGGAAGTAAACTCACAAGCAAAAGTCACATGACTGAATACAACCTACTGAGGAGTGGCACAGTGACTGCAGCAGCCTAGTGGTCTTGGTTCCCAAGACTGATGGGACAGTCCAGCTCTGTGTGGATTATCAAAGTCAATGCAGTGTCTAAATTTGATGCATATCCGATGCCTTGCATTGATGAACTGCTTGATTGGTAAGGCATGGCTCACTTTTACTCAGCACCGTATTTGAAAAGGGATACTAGCAGATCCCCTTGACTCCATTATCCCAAGGGGGAAAAAAGGCCTTTTCCACTCCATTTGGGTTACACCAATTAGCCACCCTTCCATTTAGGTTGTTTGGGGCCACAGTGATGTTTCAGCATTTCATGTACAGAATTCTCCATCCCCACAGTGTGTATGCTGCTGCCTATTTAGACAACATTATTGTAATGGCTGGCAATGGCATTTACAACATCTGAGGGCTGGTCTGAGGTTACTGAGGTGTACAGGACTCACAGCAAACCTGAACTGTGCAATTAGATGGGTAGAAGTATGGTATTTGGGCTTTCACTTGGGTCATGGGCAGGTATGTCCCCAAATTGATAAAACTGCAGCAATTACGACCTGCCTGAGACCCAAGAACAAATGGGGGTGAGGCAGTGCAAACAGGTTTTTCTTAGGTTAAAGCAGTTTTGTGTGGGGGGCTGCTATTGCATTCTCCTGACTTTTCTTTCCCTTTTTTGTTTTACAGACCAATGCATCAGTCCAAGGACTGGGGCAGTTTTGTACCATGTGGTTGAGGGGGATGAGTGCCCGGTGCTGTATGTCAGCTGCAAGCTCTCAATGCAAGAGAGCAAGTACAGCAGAGGAGGAGTGTTTGGCTATCAAGTGAGCAGTCCTCACTCTCCATTACTACCTATTAGGATGCCCATTCAGCCTCTGTTCTAACCATGCCCTGCTCCTGTGATGCCAATGCGCCAATCATTTGTTAATATCTAGGTCTTCAGACCTTCAAGTTTGAGGTGGTCCACAGGCTGGGGGCACAGGTAGTGGTTGCGGATTACCTCTCCGACTGGGGGTGGGGGGGTGTTTGCAGGCTGGATAGCTCCCCGGACTGAGTTGGGTGGTGGGCGGTATGTGGCAGTGAGGGCGTGGTCAAGCATTGACTATGAATGGTGAGGAGTCAGGTGAACCAGCAATTACTGTGTTTTTTTTAATATGTCTGGCTTGCTATTAATGTGTCTCTGTGTGTCTTTCAGATAGATCTCTCTGATTAGTGGCTGTGTCACCCAATGTGTTTTTGTGTGCGAGTGCACTCATGAGAGCTGAAATCACTGAAAAGGGCAAGCTTAAAAATAAAGTGCACCTGTATCGTGAAGCCTGTTTCCCTGTTCCTCATTGCCCAAACTCACAAACTTGTTACACAGACCAAACTCATGCTACTTAGAGTGCCAGTTTTCTGAAGATATAATCAAATGTCAGAGGTGTTTTGTACAAGTTTCAACATCTACCATCTCCACCACTTCCACCAGAACAACAAGCTCCACCAGCTCCATCAGTCTGTTCTATACTCAACTCCTCAAGAAGACCTATAATTACTCATATCCCTCTTCATGCATCAGTTGTTTCCTCGGTCCAAGGATCAGGGAATCAGTCGACAGGCTCTGAGGTGGCTGTGCAGGCCAATTCTTGACTGGCACACTCTGGAGCAGTTGGGCTAGGTGTATCCTTCATCTGGGTTGGCTGGTTGAAGGTGAGCCACTCTCCTGCACTGGTGCTTCTCTTCTCCCACAGCTCTTCTGGCAGCTTCAAAGGCCTTGGTGCCTTCTTTGATGGTTGACCTCCATGTGGGATGGTCTTAGGCGATCCTTTCCCAGGTGGTAGTGGGAATGTTGGCAGCACTCAGCTGGCACTTGAGCTGGTCCTTGTAGTGCTTGTGTGGGCTGCCAGCTTTCCTTTTTCCCTCACTAAGCTCTCTGAAGAAAACGGCTTTGGGGAGACAGCTGTCATCCATGCGGCACACGTGGCCTGCTCTCCTCAGCTGGCTGTTGAGGAGGATGGCTTCCACACTAGGCAAGTTAGCCCATTCCAGCACTGTGTTTTTTGTGGTGTAGTCTTGCCACCTTATCCTCATAATGGTGTGGAGGCATTGTTGGTGAAATCGCTCTAGGAGTTTGATGTGTTTATGGTACAACACCCATGCTTCGCAACCATAGAGAAGGGTTGTCAGGACAGCGGCCTTGTACACGAGGATTTTGGTGGGCATGTGGAGAGAGTGGTTTTCCCAGACACGTTTCTGTAGTTTGCCAAAGGAGCTGTTTGCTTTGGCGAGTCTTTTGTCAATGTCCTTTGAGATTGTGGCATCATTGGAAAGGACACTCCCTAGGTAGGTAAAATCCTCTACAATGCTGAGTGGCTTGCCATTGATTGTGATGTGAAGAGGGTTATACATGGCTTCAGGATCTTTCTGATGGAGAATCTCCGTCTTCTTGAGACTGATTGTCAGTCCAAAGGCACTTGCAGCTTTTGCGAAGTTGTTGACCACTCGCTGTGGCTCTTCTTCACTGTGGGCTAGAAGGGTGCAGTCATCAGCAAAGAGTAGGTCTAGTACCATCTTTTCATGCATATTGGTTCAAGCCAGGAGTCTTCTCAGGTTGAAGATGCTTCTGTCTGTGCGGTACCGGATGTAGACTCCCTCAGCCAGATCTTGTTTGGCGTCTCTGAGCATCATGCTGAAGAACACAGCAAACAGCGTGGGGGCAAGGGCACATCCTTGCTTGACTCCAATGTTGATGGGGAAGGTGTTGGACATGTCTCTGTTCAGCTTGACTTGGCCTTTCTGTCATTCATGCGATTGTTGGATGATCATGAGAAGCTTGGGAGGGCAACTGAGTCTGCTGAGGATCTTCCAAAGGCCACTCCTGCTGACAGTATTGAATGCCTTTGTGAGATCAACAAATGCTTCATATAAGCCGATGTTCTGCTCTCTGCACTTTTCTTGGATTTGTCGAAGCACGAAGATCATGTCGGTGGTTCCTCTCTTGCCTCTGAAGCTGCACTGACTCTCTGGGAGGTTGTCCTCAGCAATTGTTGGAATCAGCCAGTTGAGGATGATTCGGGCCAGTATATTTCCTGTGATGGATAGCAGAGTCACACCTGTATAGTTGGAGCAGTCTAATTTTTCTCCTTTGTTCTTGTAGAGTGAGACGATGATGGCATCACACAAGTCTTGGGGCACAGATCCTTGTTCCCAGCAGGTCCTGAAGAATTCCATGAGTTTTGCTTGGAGAGCATCTCCACCCAGTTTGTATACTTCTTCTGGTATGCCATCCATACCTGGGGCTTTGTGGCACTTGAGCTTCTTTATTGCAATCTTCAGTTCTTCTTGAGTTGGTGGAGCATTGAGTTCTTCCCTGACTGGCTGTTGGGGGATTCTCATGATGGAGTTTTCTTGGACTTGGCACTTGTCTCCAAAGAGGTTCCCATAGTGCTCTGTCCAGGGATGTAGGATGGATTCCTTGTCAGTAAGAAGGGTGCTGCCATCTGTAGAGTGGAGCGGTGCTAACACTTGGTGGGTGGGGCCATACACTCTCCAGAGCACATCGTAGAAAGCTCTTGTGTTGCCCATGTCAGCATGATGTTGGGTTTCTTCAGCAAGTTTGATCCACCATTGGTCTTGGATTTCTCTCACTCTGCTCTGCAATCTGTGGCATGCTCTTCTGTATGCTTCTTTAGCCACTGGATCATTAGGTCTTGCTAGGCATCTCTCAGAACAGGCATGCTTACCCTTTAAGAGGCCATGGATGATGTCATCACTCTCATCAAACCAGTCCCTGTTTTTCCTGGAGGTGAATCCAGCAATCTCCTCTGTTATTGACTGCAGCACTGCCTTGAGGTTCTTCCACTGCGTCTCTGGGTCTGTCTGCACTTCATCATTAGGTCTTTTGGTTTCTGTTTTGGCTTGTAGTTCCTCTGCCACTGCCTGTTGAACCGTCTCCCTCTGGCTCACAAGTCTATCTATGTTCAGCCTCTTTGCTTGTAGACCTTTCTTCTTAGGTGAAGGTCGAGTGGTTAGGCGAAGTTTGCTTCTGACGAGGCAGTGGTTGGTGTAGCAGTCAGCACTTGGCATGACCCAGGTGTGAAGTACATCAGACAAGTCTTTCTGGCAGACAAGGATGTAGTCCAGTAGGTGCCAGTGTTTTGAGTATGGATGTTGCCATGTGGTTTTGAATCTGGCTTTTTGCTGAAAGACAGAGTTGGTAATGCAGAGTTCCTGGTCAGCACATAACTCCAAGAGCAATCTGCCATTGTCATTACAGTGCCTTATCCCATGTTTTCCAAGTACTTTGGGCCATAACCCATGTTCAGAGCCAACTCTTGCATTGAAGTCTGTAGGTTTTGGCTCAGAGTGTCCTTCTCCTAGCCTCAGCATCAAGACGCTGGCCTGCAAGGCAGCAGGTGGTTTTATTATGGAGTGCCCTTCTCCTAGCCTTTGCCTAAGGAGGCTGACCCTACAAGGCTGATTGGTGAGTGCCAGGGCGTGTCCATGCACCGGTGGGCCTGCACACTGCACCTCTGGGACTCAGACCTGCTCTGAGATCCCTCACAGTTTGGCTTTACCTGTGGTGTGCCAGCGAGGAGGCATTGTGAGAGTCTTGGTGTGGCAGCCGTAAAACCATCAGGAGAGGGCTTACGCACTTGGCTTCTCTTTTCACTCATGGAGCTAGATGGTGGCTGCAGCTGGAAGCAGAATGACAAGCATACATGCACACAACTGCAACACTACAGCGCATGCACACACCCTGTGCATAAGCACCACACCACGTATCACTGTAACAAATTTGATATTGTTACAATAGTTGTGCAAGTGAAGTCAACAAATTACATTACACAAACACAAACTAAATTGTAATTATTTAATTAGCCAATTATCTAAACTAAATTAATTAGCACTCATTGGTTTTATATTAATGTTACTTTTTTCAAAAGATTCTCTCTCTCTCTCTCTCTCTCTCTCTGCCAGAAACAAAGCCTAACTTCTTTTTAACATTAAAAAACAACACCTGGAACAGTCATCCAGGAACAATCCTCCAGGAACTCAATTAATTTCAGTTTCCTCCAGTCAAAATGCAAGTTTAGTTCCGACATTCCTCAAAAGATTCTTAGGTCCTCAAAAAATTCCCAGGTACCCTGGGAAACTCACTGAGCTGGAATTGTCCTAACAGTTGGAAAAACATGAGTGTACAGTTTGCACTTGGACAACCCTTGTGTTTTGTTTGTTTGTTTGTTTGTTTGTTTTGAATTTCAATTGTTGTTTTCTTTCTCACTTAGTAGCTGTTAAAAAAAAAAAAGCAGCCAGGCCACAGCATCCAAAGTGGAAGCTTCAATTAAACTGTGTCTCTGCAATATTAAAGACTGGGCTGGGGGAAGGAGCAGAAGGCAAACAAGATACTAAAAATGGCAGAAATCCACTGCTACACCTGAGGGAACTGATTTATAATGCACTTATTGTGTTCTTATATGGTTCTATGTGGCCTTTTTTCAGTATTCAATCCACATGTACAGTTTTGTACTCAATTTAAGATGCTTTTTTCTAACCTGGCTGTGAACAGGGGCCTTTCACATGACGTCATCGTAACTGCAGGTTTGTTTATGCAGCTATGTTGGCAGGCAAGCTTTGTATTTGACAATGACTGGCATAAGTGTACACGAGTGATTGTAAGCCCAATTCAGGAAACATTTACAGATAAACCTGAAGTTACATCTAAAAAAACAATGATGGAGACCTGTAGTGCTTTTGGATGTAATAACAGATGTGCAGATAAGCCTGGTTTAACTTTTCACCACTTCCCAGCAAACCCAGAAAGATGAGAAAAATGGCAAGCTGCAGTTAAAGGGGAAGACTGGATGCCAACAAAGCGTTCCCGTGTGTGTGGAGAACATTTTATATCTGGTTAGTATGAAAGCTTGTGTTATGTTGTGAAGCACTTTGGGGCCAACTTTGTTGTATTTAAATGTGCTATATAAATAAAATTACTTGATTTGACAAAAGCTCTGTGCACCGGTCATTTCTTCTAACACTTTTTTTTTTTCTAGCTCAAGGCGGTTCACTTATAAAAATCCCATCAATCTAGATCTAGCCTAGGCATACTCAGGTTAACATTCAACAAGTTCATAAGTTGGCATAACATGGACAGAACTTTGGCCTAGATAGTAAAGCTGCATGGTCTGGCACTATTAAGTACAGTCTACTCACACATACACAAACATTTCATAATTAGCAGCTCTACTGCACTACAGAAAAAACATGCCAAATGGCAAATGTATGAACATTAAAATGTATATCTGGATGTGGGCTTTGGACATTATGTTATTAGACCTAATGCTTGGCTAGACTAGTAGCATGTTTTATGTACTGATAATTTAGACTAGGCTAAACACCATACAATATGTTAGATCCAGGCCCTGACTTGTTTATTACTATTAGAAGTCCATTGTTGAGCTTACCTTTGTCATAAGGCATTTTTCTTTTTCAGGAATTTTTCCATGACATTCTGGCATGCACGAAACCTGGCTCAAAATATTAGTCAGCATCTGTAATTTTGTATGCTATTAGCATCTCTCTAGTGTATTTAGAAGTCCAAATAGTTCAGGATGTTATAGTATCCCAAATCTATAGCTGGTTTATCATACACTTGAAGTGGAATAAATACATCCATCCATTATCTGTAGCTGGTTATCCTGTACAAGGTCGCAAGCAAGCTGGAGACTATGGGCGAGAGGTGGAGTACACCCTGGACAAGTCGCCAGGTCATCACAGGGCTGACACATAGACACAAACAACCTTTCACACCTACGGTCAATTTGGAGCCACCAATTAGCCTAACCTGCATGTCTTTGGACTGTGGGGGAAACTGGAGCACCTGAAGGAAACCCACGCAGACACAGGGAGAACATGCAAACTCCTCATACAAACTACTGACATTATAAACAAAATAGTATGAAGTAATGTTGAATGTTAGGATAGGAAATATTGATGAGTCTCACCAACCACCTAAGGTAAACAACTCAACAGAATACCCAGCAAGTAACAAGCATGCTTCAGACAAGGACATCGCCCTTCCACACCATTTATGATCAAATTTTAATGAGTTTGTCAATTAATTGTTGCAACCTTAAACAAAATGATAGAAAAAGAACAGAATCCACCCAAAATTAATAAAATCATGTCTAGTGTGTTATAATGTTCCATCCATTATCCATAGCCGCTTATCCTGTACAGGGTTGCAGGTAAGCTGGAGCCGATCCCAGCTGACTGAGCGAGAGGCGAGGTATACCCTGGACAAGTTACCAGGTCATCACAGGGCTGACACATAAAGACAAACAACCATTCACACTCACATTCACACCTACGGTTAAGTTAGAGCCACCAATTAGCCTAACCTGCATGTCTTTGGATTGTGGGGGAAACCAGAGCACCCAGAGGAAACCCACGCAGACACAGGGAGAACATGCAAACTTCACACAGAAAGGCCTTTGTCAGCCACTGGGCTCGAACCCAGGACCTTCTTGCTGTGAGGCAACAGTGCTACCCATTACACCACCATGCCAACCTGTGTTATAATGTTGATATTAAATAATGTAATGATTAAAAAATGTGTGATGAAATTCAGATGCCTTTGAATAACCTGCTCAAGCATTCACATCCAAGCTACTGCTTTGTGGTGCCTCTTGTATGTACAGTAATTTTGCCAATCACGCAAAGGATTTGTAAAGTCACTGCCAGGCTCAGTCAAAAAGTCATTTTTTTTTTTTTTAGCAAATCACATAATGAACGGACCAACTACACACCAATGCATGAGTCAGCCAGACTCATGAGTCAGAACCTGGCCAAAGAACTCAACTAATTTCTAAAGATCCAAAAATACAAAGGTAGACCTATACTTCCTGAGTCATGCTTTGTCAGGGCTAACATGAGGACATAGACCAAGAAATAGTTCCGGCATGAGTCAGTCATCAGGTATCTTGAAATCCTATGTGTCTCCACAATTCCAAAACAAGCTCATAACCTACACATATTACTCCCCAGACTCAGGCCACGCAGGGGTTCACAAAGTACACATAATTACTGCAACGTCATTGTGTTTATCTGGGACCACTAGTTGATTGCTTATAGATCCTGGCCCAACACTTTTGTTTCTGCCCAGTCCATTACCTCCATTGGAAAATGAATTACGTGTCTTTTCAGCTCTTCTGTAGATATTGCAAATTAGCAAAACTACCTCAGTGCCAATTCCAGTTTCAGTTTCAGGTAGGATTTAGTTTCAGATGATAGTACAGGATTGTTGCAAGACAGCAGGACTGCTAATCTGATTGCATCAGCACAAAAACTAGGTTCAAGACTGCTTGCGATTCTGTTCTTCCTTGGTGGTTCGCAATAATAAGTGTGACCCCATCCTGAGACTGCTGCAGCCACACAGCTTTCATTTTGATACACACTTTCCGAACTTGCTTTTACTTTAAAGTTTTTCCACATATCACCCTGCCTTGCATTCTGCGGTGCAACAGTCCCAGTTTTCCCTCCTGTAGTTATAAATAATAACCAATCAGACATAGAAGGTGTGCCTATGGGTGATGTGTGATCATATGCAATTTCTTGATTATTTCCATTATTGAGACAGCTCTGTCTTCCATTGAGACAGCTCATAAGCCTCATGCAATTGAACAATCCTAATGCTTCTACAGGACATTTGATCAGGAAATCATGATATTTGTCTGGCTCATCCTCATCATGGGGCCAGTTGTCCAGATAAGAGTATGAACAGAGCAAGGCATTGCAAGGGTCCTAATGTGACTTCCACATACTTTATGAACACCCTGGATAAAACTATGCAGAAGGGGAGGGCAGTTGATTTAAGAAGACATTTAGGCTTCTTATATCCAGTATGTGGTGGTTGGTATGACATCATATGACACTATGATATGGTCACTGCCAGACTCTTCAATGAGTTCACTGAGGCCTGGTTCACTGTGTTGCACTGGATGATCAGACTGTGTATTTGGACAAAGAATGCACTCATGTTAATTATTTAACTGAAAGGACTTGATTCACTGAAAAAATTCATTTCAACTCTAGTGATGGCATACAAGGCTGGATAATAGATAGCCTGTTTCCTCAAAATATTTGTGTTCCAGATAGATGAAGAGAAAATCTAGTGCATCCCAGGCCTGTGCTTCAAAGATCTGTACAGGTACTAGTGACAGTCACCTTAACCTACTTTCATACTAATAGCTCATGTTACTTGTAGTTTGTCTCTTGTGGGAGTGTAGTGACCACTACTAGTGTCAGTTATGGGCTTGGTCTGTCCAGCATTCTGATGAGAAACAGTAGCAGCTATTTATAGCTTCTAAAGCTAACTAATTAAACACAAATTAATAATGCACTACTACTACTACTACTACTACTACTACTGGGGTGGCACGGTGGTGTAGTGGTTAGTACTGTCGCCTCACAGCCAGAAGGTCCTGGGTTTAAGCCCAGCAGCTGACAAGGGTCTTTCTGCGTGAAGTTTGCGTGTTCTCCCCATGTCCGCGTGGGTTTCCTCTGGGTGCTCTGTTTTCCACCACAGTCCAAGGACATGCAGGTTAGGCTAATTGGTGGCTCTAAATTGACCATAGGTGTGAATGTGAGTGAGAATGGTTGTTTGTCTTTATGTGTCAGCCCTGTGATGACCTGGTAACTTGCCCAGGGTGTGCCCCGCCTCTCGCTCATAGTCAGCTGGGATAGGCTCCAGCTTGTCTGCGACCCTGTAATGGATGGATGGATACTACTACTACTACTACTACTTGTAGCTACAAACACTCACTTCGTATCTCATTGGAAGAACTCAAGTTTGTGATGTTGAGGGGACCATATCAGAACCTCAGGATATTATATGTGGGGCCAAGGTTCTATTCTGGGCCCCCTTTTATTTCTAGTTTATATTAATGATATGCCAGCTGTGGTGAAATGTAAGTTTCTTTTATATGCCGATGACTCTGCACTACTGGTTCCTGGGAGTGATGTCAGTGAGATTGAGAATACTCTTGGTAGAGAGTTAGCGAGAGTTAGCAAGTGGCTTATTGACAACAAGCTCTCAGTACACCTGGGTCAAACTGAATCGATTTTATTTTGAACTAAGAGGAAGTTATCCAAAACTAATGCACTAAAGGTTACATGTAATGGCACTGAAATAGTGTCACAAGCAAGACTTGGGGTTAATATTAGAACAGTCACTAACTTGTGGCTCTATTGCTGCCAAAATATTATCCAAGTGTGCCAGTAAACTGAAATTTCTATTCCGTAGTACAAGGCATTTGGAATTTTCTATCAAGAAATTACTCGTCTTATCACTGATTCAATGTCACTTTGACTATGCATGTTCTGCTTGGTACTGTGGATTGTCAGCTAAACTTAAAAACAAACTGCGAGTGATGCAAAATAATGTTATCCGGTATTTGTTAAATGCACGCACCCCCCCTGAGTTTATTATGACTCGTGCTAGGAATCCACACACGTACATGGCTATAGCGTCATATGCTTTCTGAAGCAATGTGTCAAGACTTATATTTGGCTATATGCTGTGCAGATTTATGTGCAGCACTTCATCTCACAGAATATCGAAACCTTCATGCTAGAATGTTCTTCACAGATCACAGCTCTGCCTTTAACACCATTGTCTCCTGCAAGTTGGTCATCAAAATGCAAAATCTGGGACTTAATGTATCCCTGTATAATTGAATCCTGGACTTTTTAACCATAGTCAGTCAGGCTTGAGTGATATACATCTTCCTGACATACATCCCAACTTCCTCTCTCTGAGTACAGGAGACCCACACGACTGTGTGTTTTATAGTGAAATTTCTTTGCATAAAGATTTTGAAATCAAGCTATATATTATATGTGCCCAAACCATTACTGATAACAAATACATAAAATAATTGTGGGAAATTTTAACTATAAAATTATGATATCTATAATATTATGAAATAATATCTCTTCATAATTTTCAGTGATTAAGAACTCCTCATAATTTACACACTCACAGTGATGTGATGCATCTGCAATCACATAAACTGTGTGGGCTGTCCATGGACATGATGGATGACTGACTAAGATTTGGCTAAGTGATTGTGTGATTAATATCACATAATGTAGGGAAACAAATCAATATTTCAATGAAGCTTTTGTGGCTGGTATTTGTTCTCAGTAGCCATGAGGAACTCAGATCAGAATCTCTGGAAAGAAGAACTGCAGGAATGACATTTTAAAGAACTGTAATAGCCCTTTGGTGTAGGTGTGTGTCAGGACCTCATTGTCTCTGTCCTTCTCCAGAAAGTGGCGAGCAACATGGCTGGGAAGAATGTTGCGCAGCATATTCTCATTATGCTCTCGCAGCTCCCGCATTTCATTGATCTCCTCCTTCGCCTGGACTCGCCACAAAAAGTCCAACCTAGCTGTGTATTCCAGCTGTGAAGAGAAAGAAAGAAAGGCAGAGAGAAAGTTGGAAGAGCAAGAGAAACAACAGCGAATATCAAAACTCTGTCTGACGTGTGAGCAATAAACACAAGATA
This sequence comes from Plicofollis layardi, assembly GCA_027576555.1. Taxonomy (NCBI): domain Eukaryota; kingdom Metazoa; phylum Chordata; class Actinopteri; order Siluriformes; family Ariidae; genus Plicofollis; species Plicofollis layardi. The sequence goes on along the minus strand of JAODHV010000002.1, from coordinate 24,206,984 downwards.
TGTTTGCAGACATTGGACCCAGATATAACTCAAGGTTCAAAATACAAGTAAAAAACATGAATACTCCCATACTGGAAATTAATCTTCTCAAGCTGGGGATGGTATAAGCTCTGTGTGTGTGTGTGTGTGTGTGTGTGTGTGTGTGTGTGTGTGTGTGTGTGTGTGTGTGTGTGTGTGTGT
>JAODHV010000002.1:24082973-24094938 GCA_027576555.1 Plicofollis layardi | reverse complement strand
ATGAAAATTACAGGCCTCTCTCATCTTTTTAAGTGGGAGAACTTGCACAATTGGTGGCTGACTAAATACTTTTTTGCTCCACTGTAAGTTTTTGCACAGGCCACAAATTTTGCTCACTCTTCACAAAATTAAGCACAGATGATCTTCAAACCAAGCCTCAGAAAAGTAATTTGTTGGCTTTTCAAGTGTTTTTGCTAAAACATTCATCAGACACAGCCAATTGAACTCTGTGGCAAAGCCATGAAACAGGAAATTAAGTCATATAACAGCAAAGCTTTGATGTATGAAAACCAATCTTGGTTCATGGACTCGGGACCCCAATTTGAGGAAACACAAAATAATTTGCCATTTGACCACTAGGGCATGCTGCAATAAGAAAAAAAAAAACATTTTGGCTAATAATGGTTGATGTGTTTGCCATTATATGTGTTGTGTGTTGGAAGTCACATCATGTCCGACAACAACTGTTGGTGGATGGGTGGGTGATGTGTGCAGGAATGAGCAGCAAGGCCAGCAGCAGGGGCACATGGCCTGGAGCACACACGGCATCTGTGGGCTGTCTTGTCAGCAGCTTCAGGATATTTCCTTCTAAGATGGGCCTGATTGATGTTATATTGCCTATTTCACTCGAATTTAGACACGCCATTATGAACAGTAGTTCTCCAAGCTTGCAGTCAGCAGCAAACTCTTCAAGGTTGCATGGAGCTATGCCACAGTTCTTTAGCAAGTCTTTGATGCAATCTTTAAATCACTTCCTAGGTCTTCCTATACTCTAGTATCCCTTTAACCAGCTCACCACAGAAGAGTTGCTTAGGTATTCTGTGATCATCCATGCGGACAAGATGTCCAATCCATCCCAGCTGATGGTTTATGATGATGCTTTTAACAGAGGTGCAGTTTGCCTTGCTTAGCATTTCTATATTTGATAATCTATCCTCTCAGCTTAGTTTAAAGGTCTTTCTTAAACGCAATTGTTGGAAAGCCTCAAGCTGTTTGATATACTGACGGTATGTGGTCCAGCACTCAGCTCCATACAGCAAGGTGCTTAAGACAACAGCACGGTAGACAGCTATCTTTGTAGATAGTTATCACATGGCTATTCCAAACCCTTTCACAGAGATGGCCAAAGGAGGTGCTAGCCTTCGCTATATGGTTTGAGATTTCTCTATCCAACTGACCATCACTTGAGAGCATACTTCCCAAATACACAAATGTATATGTGTTCTTCAGTTGTTGGTCATCTACATACGTAGATGGATGGTGAAGCATGGTCCATCGCTGGAGAAGGGTAGTAGAGGATTTCAGTTTTCTTGATGCTAATGCAAAAGCCTAACTGTTTGGTGGTTTAGTTGAGAAGTTACTCACTAGTGCCTGCATATCTTCTTCAGTGTGAGCAAACAAGGCACAGTCATCCGCTAAAAGAAGCTCACAGATCAGCTGATAGTTCACTTTGGTTTAAGCACGGAGTCTTGAGATGTTGAAGACATTTCCATCAATTCTGAATCTAATGTAATCATCATCATCACAGCCGAGAAACGCTTCATTCAGCATAACACCGAAAAAGATAATAAAAAGGATTGGGGCAATAATGCAGCCCTGCTTTACACTTGTTATGGGAAAGCGATCTGACAGATTACCAGCTGCACACACACATCCATGCATGCCACTGTGAAGCTGCATCAGAATTCAAATAAATTTATCGGGTATGTTCAGCTTCCTTAAGCTCTTCCATAGACTATCACGGGGCACAGAGTCGAACGCCTTCACCAAATCATTGAATGCTGCATGTAAACTGATGTTCTGTTCTATGCATTTCTCTTGTAGCTGCCTAGCAGCAAAGATCATATTGATAGTGTCATGATTACTTCTAAAGCCGCATTGTGACTCAGATATGATGTCATTGAGGATAGAAGTCACAAGCTGAAGCTGCATAACTTTTGTTAATATCTTATAGGGTAGTCACACTACAGGCGGAATGAGCAGGAATGCCGTCAGAATGAAAATTCTTTGTATATTCCGGGATATTCGAAGTGCATTCTAAAAATTCTGACTGCATTCGGAGTGCATTCCAAACACTCAGGCCCATTCTTGTGGCCGGCCCAAATGTTTTGTTCATGCTCAAAACATTCGAGGTCCATTCGAAGAGGAGAAATATTGAATGGCATTCAAAGTGTGTTCTAACTGCATTCTGACTGCATTCTAAATATTCTTACAGCATTCCAACAGCATTCGAAACATTCTGATCATGTTTGAGGGAAAAATTGAAATGGGAAGCCACTTCAAATCCTGCCAGAATGTCCCAAATGTGTCTTGAATGAGCCAGAATACTGTTGGAATGAAAATTCTTCGTATATTCCGGGATATTCGAAGTACATTCTAAGTATTCAAGCTGCATTCTCTTTGAATTCTTAGACATTTGAAACATATTCAGTGGCTATTCCGGGAGTGTTCTGACTGCATTTGAGGTGAATTCGTACAGCATTCAAGGCACCTTCCAACCAGACTTCGTGTGGTATTCGGGCAGCAATTGAACTGCACTCGTACGGCATTCGAAGTGCATTCTTAATATTCTTACTGCTTTCTAACAGCATTCTAGGTATTCCTACTGTGTTCCAACTACATTTGAACTGCATTCGAAAGCTAATACACCCAGAATGTGCAAGAATCATTCAAGGCGGGATTCGAAGCACATTCTAAGTATTCGAACTGCAATCTTACAAAGCTGTAAGAATGTTGGTTAGTTTGAAATTCCCACCTGAATGTGGCACGAATTTTGAAATTTTTTTAATTCCGGCTGGTTCTGCTTGATTCCTGCTAATTCCGAATAAGTGTGATGGGGCCTTTAGAGGCAATGACCAGCAGTGAGATACGACAATGATTGTTGCAATCGTGGGAATCCCCTTTATGCTTGTAGATAGTGACTATAATAGCATCCTTAAACTGGTCAGGGATGTCCTCGCTTTGCCACATAACTAGAATAAGATCATGAAGTTTATCCTTTAAGGCTTGGCCTCCATATTTAAAGATTGCAGCCAGGATACCATCCTCACCAGAAGCCTTGCTGTTCTGTAAGGTGCTGATAGCCTTGGCTATTTCTACTTTCTTAGGATGCTCAGCAAGGTGATCTAAGACTGACCTTTGTTCTATAGCATTAATGCTAGCTTGTTGTACAGTAGATGGTCTGTTCAAGAGACAGCTAAAGTGTTCTACCCAATGATTCAAGATGTTGGATTTTTCTGTTAGAAGCTTCCCATCTAGTGAAAGGAGGGGCACAGTTCCATGATTAACAGGGCCATAGATCTCTTTCAAGGACCGATAGAAGTTTCTCATTCATTTTTCCACATTCTGATTTTTTTGCTGCAAGGAATTGCATGCTGCAGTAAAAACATTAAATGCTCTCCTAGTATTCTGGTTCATGTATCTCAAATGAGACTCATTTTTCCTCTGGATCAGAGGGAGCAGTTCCTGGATGTTTTTCTGCAAACCAATCAGGTTACTTCCTTTTTGCTATTCCAAGCACATCAGCTGCTGTTTCATACACCACCATACAGAAATGGTTCCACAAAACACCTGATGTGCAGTTTTCCTCTGAAAAGATGTTAAAGCGTTTGTCATACTGTGTTGTAGGACTGACTTAAATGCATCACATTTGAGCTTGGCAACATCCAACTTCTTTGTGGGTTGATTATTGCATTTCATCACGGGCTCTTTAAGTTGGAGCTTTAGTAAAATCTTACCATTTTATGTGACATTCGGCATCCCTCATAACCCTTGTTATGACAACATCTTGCACATCCCGAGATCTTACAATGACAATCAATTAAATGCCCATGTTTCAATCTTGGATGCATCCAGGTATTTTTGTAAATTGAGGGGAGTTGAAAGAGAGTGTTAGTGATGGTTAGCTGGTGCTCTTGACAAAGTGACAGGAGAAGTCACTTTGAGTTACACTTCTTTCCCATTTGAGTTACATTTCCCTGTACCATGACACCCAATGGTCCTGGGCCAAGCCACATAATTGATCCCAACATGGGTGTTAAAATCACCCAATATAATCAACTTGTCACATGCAGGTGTTTTGTTGATTTGGTTGCTTAGATCAGTGTATGACTATTCTTTCACATGCTCATCATTTTTCATCATTCAGGCATAAACTCCAACTATAGTAGCATGATGTTCCTTACCCAGTGGTAACCTAAGAGTAATAAGACGTTCATTTATTGCACAGACTAATGATGACAACTTCCTTGCTATTGAAGATTTCATAACAATAGCAACACCATGCAGCCTTCTTTCAGACTGTGGGAGATCACTCCAAAAATTGGTGTAACCAGTTGTTTCTTCATCCAGTTGACAGCTGCCAGGCAAACATGTTTCGTAAAGCAGTGCTATATCAATTGAATACTTTTTTAGCTCAAGACCAGTCAGTGCTGTTTTTCATTCACAATTTAGTGTATGAATATTCCAGGTAGCTATTTTAAGGTGTTTCATGCTCAGCTTTCTTCGACTGTAAAATGGGATAACCCATCAGCTGCAGCTAGCTGACCAGGTCAAGATAAGCAACCAATGTTTAAAGTACCTTTTCTAACCCCTTCCCCAGATTGGGGAGAGCAGTGGCCACTCTAAATAGAACTGCTCTGACATCTTGAAATCTGCCAAAAAGTTACATTGCTCCAATTGGTGTAATATGATGACCATCTGATACAGGCTGCCAACATGCAAGATCGTGACTACGACTGCCAGTACTATCCTATACCTGTCACTTCGCCACTTTCCTATCGTCATTGGCTGTAACACCAAAACCCATCCATCAACTCAAGTGCAATGATTTGTTTAAGGTGGTGTAGTTGTTGGACAGCATCTCCCACACCCTCTCCTCATCATTACCTGAGTCCAGTGGCAAGCATTAGCAAGAAGCAACTAGAACTCCATTAGTTTACCGGGCTGCAAGGCCAGGTTATCCAGAGTGCACCTGTCAGCATTGCTGACAGAGGTGGAGTTGGCTTTGGGGTGCCGCGCGCGTGTGTGTGTGGTGTTGTGTCTGGTAATACTGTTGCGATCCCAAGGCCAAGATAACCTAACAAATTCGATGGCAAGGCTGTATTTTGTATCTCAGACAATATTTGGTCAATTGAAATGACACATGCTGTGATTGCATACAGCCATGCCATTGGCAAAATGAAATGGAATTTCGATGGCAACTATGCCTTAGGGACTGGTTGGCCCCATCATCACTGCTTGGAGCTATATTCTTTACAGTGTTTCTTACATTTCTAAATCTGAACATGAAATAGGCTTGTTGCTTCAGTCTGCAAATAAAAGAGGCTTTGAAAGAAAAACTGGATGTAAAATCAGCTTTAAAACAACTTGGATCTGTCTACATACCTGTTCAACTGTGAAGTATCAGCTCAAAAAAGCATATACTGCCTTACAAACTTCAGACTGAAAAAGAAGTAAAGTGCAGTTCATTTCAACCAGACACAATTTTGGTCTTCTGAGTTTGCCCTTGAATGTTCTTCAGAGGAATGCTGAATGTGGTGACACTGGAACTGTATGGATGAGTAGTATTGCAGAGAAATACACAGGTAGACATAAAACAGATGAGTATTTGGAGACATGCTTGGCAAAATTTACATCTGAATATTGCATTGCAACAAAATCTGAGAAATTACATGTTAAGTTGGATAATGATTTGGGATATGTGAAGAAAAGGACACACACTGACTTTGCTGTTGTTCGGTATGCAAGAATTTCCACTTCTAAAAATCCAGAGAAGTATTACCACACTATTCTTCAGCTCTTTTTTTCACTGCATTGTTTGCAGTGACTTGATACCATCTATTTTACACTCTTTTGAAGATTTTTAGATCACTGGCTTTGTAACACCATTCTATAATGAGAATGTGGCTGTCAAAGTTGTGGTTGACACTAACAGAATTTTGTTTGAACAGAAAGCTTATAATTTGAATAATGTCCAAGAACACATTGAAATGAATGGTCCTATGAAAGATGCCTGGGCTGAGATCTGTCCTGAAACAGAAGAGGAAAGTTTTGAGTCTGCTGAAGAACAGGGAGAAAGAGAAGATTCTGAGGTTTATAGTAAGCTTCTTCCAGATTTACTCTCCCCTGTAGAAGCCTTGTGCATATTTGAGTCCATTTCAAATATGACGCCAAAAGAACACGTTTTCATTCTGTTGTGGTCACTGAATGAGAAACAGTCGAAGGTTTTACACAGGATTTTGGTGCTCACAGGAAGTACATGGAAAGTATTGTCAAAACCCCTGATCTATTTCACATTTTTGTCATTGGAGCAGCTGGCACCTGTAAGTCTCATTTGACAAAGTCAATACACAGTGGATGTAAAAAGTCTACACACACCTGATAAAATGGCAGTTTTTTTTGTGATAAAAAAATGAAACCAAGATAAATCCTATCAGAACTTATTCCACCATTATTGGAAAATTGCTATGTATACAAAAGAAGGTGAAAACAAATCAAAAACTGTTTAGAGAGTAAAAAAAATAAAAATAAAAACCATATAAAAAAACTGGCTTGTCACAGTCTGGTCCAGTCCATCCATGCCTGAGTTTGTGGAACTTCCATGCTGGCTCCAGGCCAGATCCAGGACAGGAATTCCTGCCCTCCTGGAGGCCATCTTCCCTGAAGCGGCACTCTCACACCTGCTACCACTCCTATCCCATCAGCCAGGGCCTACTTAAGAGCTGTTTGGAGCTACTCCTGTTGCTAGACTGTCTCTTGCAGACTTTCCTTGCTACAGTCCTTTGGTATTGTGACTTCTAGAGTCCCCCTGCCTGTATTGTTCCATGTTTTATCTGCCTGTTCCTCTGGATTGTGTTTTTTGCTCCCTCTGCCTGGGTTTCCCGTGTCCCTGTTTTCTTCAGTTTTTGTGAAGATTTTTCTGTCCTGTTTTTGTCCCTGACTGTGCCTGCCTGCTCTTCTGTGTTTTGACCTCTTGGCCCGTTCTTTGACCACGGATTTTGCCTGAGCCCTATTGTACCTCTGCCCTGCACTTCATTAAAGAAGTTTCTTTTGTACACTGCCTGTCTTGAGTCTGCTCTTGGGTCCTCACTCCACCTCCGCTCGCCATTTCTGACATGGTTGTGCAATTGTGCACACCCTTTAATAATCAAGGATGTGGCTGAGTCTGACCACAGCCAATCACATTCAGTATCATCTTAAATTGTAGTTAGTATACACCAGACATCAATTAAAGTGGCTCTGACTGACCTCAGATAAAGTTTGGCTGTTCCTGTACAATTATTCCAATACCCTCTTGCTTGCATCATACTCCAAAAGCCATGGTGTGCAAAGAGCTTTCAAAACATGAACTGGATCTTATCTTGAAAGGTTTCAATCAGGGCAGGGGTACAAAATAGTATCCAAAGCATTAAAGATCCCATGAAGCCAGTTAAGACGGCCATCCATTATCTGTAACCACTTATCCTGTGCAGGGTCATGGGCAAGCTGGAGCCTATTCCAGCTGACTATGGGTGAGAGGTGGGGTACACCCTGGACAAGTTGCCAGGTCTTTGCAGGGCTGACATATAGAGACAAATAACCATTCACAGTCACAGTCAATTTAGAGTCACCAATTAGCCTCACCTGCATGTCTTTGGACTGTGGGGGAAACCAGAGCACCTGGAGGAAATCCACACAGAACATGCAAACTCCACACAGAAAGGCCCCCGTCGGCCACTGGGCTCAAACCCAGACCCTTCTTGCTGTGAGGCGACAGTGCTAACCATTACACCACCGTGCCACCCCCAGTTAAGACAGTCATCAACAAGTGGAGAAAATATGGATCAACAGTGATGCTACCAAAATCAGGACATCCCTCCAAAATTGATGAGAAGACAAGGAGAAAACTGATCAGGGAGGCCACCAAGAAGCCTACAGCAACATTAAAGGAGCTGCAGAATTTCCTGGAAAGTAGTGGTTGTTCCCTACAGGTAACAACAATCAGTCTTGTTCTCCATATGTCTGGGTTGTGAGGTAGGGTAGCAAGATGAAAGCCTTTATTCACAAAGAAAAACATCCAAGCCCAGATAAATTTTGCAAAAAGGTATATGCAGTCTTCCACAACCAGGTGGAAAAATGTATTATGGTCTGATGAGACCAAGGTTGAACTGTTTGGCCATAATTCCTAAAGGTATGCTTGGTGCAAAAATAACAGCGCATCATCAAAAGAGCACCATACCCACAGTGAAACTTGGTGGAGGCAGCATCATGCTTTGGGGCTGCTTTTCATCAGGTGGAACTGGGGCTCACCTCAAGGTGGATAGAATAATGAATAACTCCAAAATATCAGTCTATTTTGGTACAAAACCTTCAAGTATCTGCTAGGGAGCTGAAGATGAAGAGGAATTTCACCTAACAGTATGACAATGATTCAAAGCATACAGCTAAATCAACAAAGCAGTGGCTTCAATAAAAGAGGATCAATGTTCTGGAATGGCCCAGCAAGAGCCCAGACCTTAATCCAATTGAAATCTGTGGGGTGACTTGAACAGTGCTGTGCACAGGAGTTGTCTTCGCAGTTTGACAGATCGGGTAAATTTTTGCAAGGAGGCGAGGGCAAAAATTGCCAAGTCCAGATGTGCCAAACTGACACATTCTTACCCAAAAAGACCGAGTGCTGTAATAAAATCAAGATGAACTTCAATTCAGTATTAGTTTAGGGGTGTGCACACCAATTCAGTGAGGTTTTTGTATGATTTGCTTTTTTTCTCCCTGTTTTCTCTAAATAGGTTCTGATTTGTTTTCACCTTCTTTGTATAGATTGCAATTTTGCAATAAAGTAGAATAAGTTCTGACAGAGTATTTATCTTGATTTCATTTTTTATTATAAAAAGCCCCTGCCATTTTAGCAGTGGTGTGTGGACATTTTATATCCACTGTAAAATGAAGCCAATCGTATTTTGCCAAAGATGTCTGATAATCCTGATGAATTGCATGTGTTACTTACTGCTCCAAATGGCATTGCTGCCTACCGTGTAAATGCTGCAAAAATTTACAACAGCTTGGCAATTGGTACAGATGTGTCTCTGCCATATCTGCCATTCGGAGAGGACAAAGTCAACATTTTAAGATCAAAGCTTGGAAATCTGCAGTTGCTGATAATTGATGAGATTTCAATGGGTGGCCATAAACTGTTTACTTGCATCCATGGCAGACTGCATCAAATTAAACAAACTGGTGATTATTCAACTTTTGGTAAAGTGTCTGTTATTGGAGTTGGAGAATTTTATTAGTTGCTTTCTGTGAAGGGAAGTGTTTTGTATTGGAATCCAAATGGCATAAGCTTGTGGGCTAATTTTTCTGTTTTTGAGCTAACCAATATTGTTCTTCAGAAAGATCCACAGTTGCCATACATAAATCTGATATATGGAAAAATATGTAAACTACATGTGTAGTGTATTTGTTCATATATGTCTATATGTTTCACATATTTGCATATGGATGTGATTCACATATAAGTCACATATATACACATACATGTCAGATATGTTTTAAAACATAGCACAATTGCCACTTTCATACAAGTCTCATACAAGTATAAACAAATATATGTCTATTACAGAAATGTTAATATATGATTTGGTTATGTACTTGTACTCATAAGGGATACAACTACATTAAAATATGTAATGTTCATATATGTAACATTTATGGAGTAGATACATTGGTAAATAAATCACAAAAGATGTATAGTACATAAATATAAGACATTTGATATTCCAAGGAAATGGCACAAATAACTTTCTATTGAATCATATATAATGAACAATATAATGTATTGGACAGTACTGAACCATATTCAGAATTTTTTTTTTTTCCATGAAGTGGATTCTTTGGCTGCTGCCAACTAGAGCTCAGCCATTTTGCAATTTAAGACTGTTCCAATTAGGTCATGGATAACCCCCTAGTACTTTTATATAACAGCATCTAGAAAGGTAGATAAAATAATCACTTATAAAGCAGTCTCCAGACTTGTGTGGATTAATTTACAACTCCAACACCAAAAAAGTTGAGATGCTGTGTAAAACATAAATAAATGCAGAATGAAATGATTTGCAAATCCTTTTCTACCTATATTCATTTGAATACAATACAAAGACAAGATATTTAATGTTCAAACTGATAAACTTTACTGTATTTTTTAAATATACACTCCTCCTGAAACTGATGCCTGCAACATGTTCTAAAAAGTTGAGACAGGGTCAACAAAAAGCTGTGAACATTGTGGACATCTGTGAAGGCACCGTTAATCCTCTGGGGAATTAGGGTATTTTCTGGCATGCTAATGATTTTGGCATGCTCTGATTTTGTTGTCAATTTCAACAAATCTAAGCAGCATTTTCAAAGTCATATGACTTTTTTTGTATTCAGCACATGGTGTGTTTCATGTGATAGTGCTTCCTAGAGTACACTTTAAATATAAGCAGGGGCATTTCTAGCTATTGGAAAGACCAGGGGCTAAGTCAAGTTTTCCTGGGGCTATTTACAAGAAATATTAATCACCCACACACATTCAATGGTTATGTCATCATTATTGCTGATTTTTCTAGCTTGTCATTGGATAAACATGAAGGTTGACTTGTTTAGTGTCAGTCCTGCGTGCTTTGGCGTGCGCACCTGAAGGACTCTCGGGCATGTTCCAGACTATGCTTGCACCGAGTGGACTCTTGCAAGCATGCTGTTAATGAGGCTCACCTGTACATGATCAAGAGGCATCAGCATGCCTATATAAAGACTAAGAAAATGCATGTTCAATGCAAAGTATTACGCCACATCAGTTGCCCATTACTGAGCTGTAGATTCTGGTTTTCTGATTCTGTTTTCTGTTCCTAGTTTCTGTTTTTATCTTTGCCTGATTTAGCCTGTTTGTGCCTCACTGGACCTTTTTTGTTTTACGTTTATGGGATTGCTTGCCTGTGTGTTTTCACAATTGTTAATAAACATTTCTTCTGCACTTGCATCCATATCCTACCATATCCACTGACATTTAGGCCCTGTATCTAATGACCCTAAGTCTCGATACAGTCTTTGTCCTCCTGTGATTTTTCTGACTGAACTGCAATGTAAAAATTAAGGTACTGTAGGACTTTCAACATTCATTTGATAGTATTTTCAGGCACTTAAGTTACTATCAACACCCATAATGTATCAGGTAACTGAGGCATGTGCCAATTGACTATCTCCTTTAGGACCACAGAGACACAAATTGTAAGCTACATTATTATATTACAACATTCAAAATCCCAGATGACATCCCATCTTACAAGACTATGATGAAATAAATGTCTTCCAAGTTTCTCTCTCACATGCATACACATACTATTTTCTCCAATGCATCCAGCCTCACTTAACTGCAGCAGCTCATTTGTGGTGTCTGGATAACACAAATGTATGTTGACAAAAAAAAAAAAATTATCCCTATGTGACTAATATGCCAAAGGCTGGCTACAGTATGGTAGGCTGGCTGGTTCTGCATAATAGGCTACATGGAGCATTAAAACATATAATTAAATTATGTCAGGGCAACTATTGGTGTCTACATGAACAGAAATTGTTGTTGACCTGTTAAATAAACTTAGTTGGGGCAAATAGACCACCACTGTAGATATTCATTAAACCACTCAAACTTTTGAGCTAGCCTGGCACACTCATCATCATCCTGCGGCCTTGGCCGAGACACCTTGTATGACAGTCCGCCACACTTCCCGGTCACCCATTGTCGATGGAAGATCCTGGAGTGGGATTCCAGTGTCCCTAGAGATGGTTGCAGGGTAGGTCAGCTTGCGCGACCTCACAGGAAGCCGACTTGGGCTCCATAGCAGCAGGCGGGAGATCGCCTCTTCCTTGGCGTGGAAACAGTGCCCAGCAAACTGGAGTCTCCTTTTCCTAACCTGAGTAGAGATTTGAGGCAGGCCCTTGTACCGGT
>JAODHV010000002.1:23939577-23954203 GCA_027576555.1 Plicofollis layardi | reverse complement strand
TTGTGTGAAAATCTGAGGATGTTTTAGGTCATATTTATGCAGAAATATAGAAAATTCTACAGGGTTCACAAACTTTCGAGCACCACTGTAGGTTTGGATCAGTCTCTCCCTTTTATTCCTTACAGAAAACTCACTTTTCAGTGGTTGTGACACAGCTACCTTTCACTTGCACATCCACACAGACACAGCCAACACTCTGTCCAAAAAGCACTTCTTCTCTCCTCTCCACCCCTTTTATCAGCTCCTCGTCACTGAAACAAACACACAGCACATTAATCACCCACAGGCGCAATCATTTTGCCACTCACTTTCACCGGCTTTGCTCTCCATTCACAAACTGGCGCTCGACCATGCCCCCGATACCACAGGTACCAAAAAATTTGTCCACATCTCTATGTACACTTATAAATACACTTCAGAGAAGAGGTTTATTTAGCTTGCTTTATACAGATAAAATATGAAATAGTCACACCAATCTTAAATTTACTTTTATAGTGTTTGGCAGATACACTGTATCCAGAGTGACTTATCCAGAGTGACTTATAGAAGATCTTTGAAGTCTCTATCAATTATTACATCCTGATACGGGTTCCTGAACAATTCACAGTCTTGAAGAATCCAGCCATAATGACAGTTATGTTCTTTACTCTGTTATGTTTCTGTTTTCTCTAAAGGCATATTCATTCACCTTTAGTAAACATTTTTACTGGTTGGGGTCATGATGGATCTGGAGCACTAACACTGGACACAAGCCAAGATACTTCACCCTGGATGGGACAGTAGTCCATACGCATACACACTCATTCAATTCTCTGGCTTATTTGGTGAAGCCATCTCATCTAGCTTCATGTATTTTGGGCAGTGGGATGAAACCAGATAACCCAAAAGAAACTTGCTTTCTACAATGCTTATAAAAATGTCATTAAGACCCATTGTAATTATCCTGTAAACAATGTGTTCCCCTTTCTTTTTTTACAGTATGTAATTATCTACTGATATACATTAAACCACAATGAGTGACCACGCTGACTACAATGAATGACACTGAATGACCTCTTCATAATCTGTTGATTGAGACCTGCTGTTATTCAGACTCATTAAATTAATACTCATCCTCCATATAATAAGGTACTAATTAAACCCCACCCTATACAGTATGCAAAGTCATTTGCCTTAAAATTTCTCTCTTAATTTCTCCTGTGGTGTTCAACCTTTAATGACAACTTTGTCAGTCCAGATGAGAACAAGAACAGATGATATCTGAATATACTCTCTAGACTTAGACAGTCATGAGGCCCACATCAAGGAAGTTTTGCCAAACTGCTGGATAATCACTTGTTTGTCAAAGCAGAAAAGTGTGAGTTTCACATTACTCAAATCTCCTTCCTTGGCTACAGCATCAGTACTGAGGGAGTCGTCGTGGATGAAGACAAAGTCACAGCAGTCACTACATGCCCAACCCCCACCACTGTCAAGAAACTCAAACTTTTCCTGGGATTCACCAACTTCTATTGGCAATTCATCAGAAGCTTCAGCTCCATCACCTCCTCACTCACTGCCCGACTGAAAAAAGGACCCAAATGCTTACAATGGAACCCCGAGGAACTACCTGATCCCATGAAACCCTTCATAGTTGAAGTGGACACCTCTGAGTAAGGGGTGGGAGCAGTACACTCACAGCATTTTGGTGAGAAGCACAATTTACACCCCCATGGCATTCTTTTCTGAGAAGTTCACACCCACAGAACAGAATTATGACACTGGTAACCAGGAACTTTTGGTAGTTAAATTGGCACTGGAGGAGTGGTGACACTGCCTGGAAGGAGCAATCTATCCCTTCATTATGGACACTGACCACAAGAACCTGGAATATGTCAAAGCAGCCAAAAGACTGAACAAAAGGTTGAATGCCAAGCTTGCTGGGTATTATTCTTCACCTGATTTTAGTTTAATATTGCATAAAAATCCAGCTCCAAAAACACCAAGGCTGACATGTTATCACTTGTATACCCTCCCTCAGTCCCAGCCCAGGATTCAGAACTGTCACGCCCGGCTTTGTTATGCTGAGTGTGCTTACTCCACCTGTTGCATATTAACTTTGAATTTGTTCTCTTCCTCCGATCTGCAGGGGGGAGCTGTCTGGTATTGTCATCTTGGCTAGACAGCCAGAACAGTTCAAATACAGGTCCCTGGTTGGTGGTGCGTGGCACTCTCTGGCATTTCTGGGCTGTTCCTTTGGTGTGCGGTTCAGGCCCTCGCTTGGGGAGGGCCGGACTAGCGCATGTTTTCCTACGTGACTACTGGCATATGGATGACTGTGCAAACTTCCCCATCTTTATCAGCATGCACTGGGAAGCCTTCAGTTTCCTTCTTTATTGTGTGAGACCTTGTGTGTGATGACACTGGGGTAAATGTCACTACCTGTGTGGAGCTTTCACCTTGTTCAGTTTCCTCTATGGGTTGATTATGGTCTTACATTTGTTGACCAGCAGAGGATGACAGAGGCACTATTTCCAGAGGCCAATAAGACCACCAGGCTGTTCCAGTCACTGTGCGACTCCTCAATTACTTCCATCTTAAGCATAGCCTGAAGTTCATCCTGAACCACATTTTTTTTGTGTTTGGGGAGCCAATACAGGCGGCTGCACACCACCACCCCTGAGGGAGTCTCAATATGGTGTTCTATGAGGTTTGTGTGACCAGGGAGGGGTGAGAACACATTGGAGAATTCCTCCTTCAACCTAATTACCTGTGCTCTCTGTGATGTTGAGAGGTGGTCTCCACAAGGGACCGGGGTGAATTGGGCCACACTTTTTGGACTTACCTCCAGTCCCAGCTCCTCCCTCTCCAAAATTACTGTTGCCAGAGCCACAGGAACCTCCTCTCTCCATGGTTTCAGGAGATTGAGGTGGTAAATTTGACATTTGTCACCCTTATCTGGCCATTCATAGTCAACCTCCTCAATTCGCCGTGTGACCTCAAAGGGCCCTTGCCACTCGGTGAGCAATTTTGAGTTTGAGGTGGGTAGTAAAATGAGAACTTCTTCTGGTGCAAATTCCCTTAGCTGTGCCCCTCTGTTGTACAGGCAAACTTGATGTTCTTGGGCCTATAGCAAATTCTTCTGGGTTATGTGATTCAGTGCATGGAGTTTTGCTCTCAGGTCAACAATGTATTGAATTTCATTTCTACTTTGAGAAAGCCCCTCCTCCCAATTTTCTTTAATGTCTAAGACACCACGGGGCTTGCGCCCAGACAACAATTCAAACAGGGAAAACCCAGTGGAGGCTTGTGGGACCTCGCACATTGCAAACAACAGAGGGTCGAGCCACCTGTCCCAATTTTTAGCATCCCTGTGAATGAACTTATAAATCATGTTCTTAAGTGTTTGGTTAATTTGTATGACCAGCCCATCTGTTTGTGGATGATAAACACTAGTACGAATCAATTTAACCCCCAATAACTTGTATAATTCAAGCAGTGTGCTTGACATAAACATAGTGCCTTGATCAATCAGGATTTCTTTCGGAATCCTGACTTGGGAGATAATGCTGAAGAATGCCTCCGCAACACTATGTGCTGAGATACTGTGGAGAGGCACTGCTTCCGGGTATCACACTGCATAATCTACAATGACTAATACAAAGCGATACCCATGTGCAGATCGGTCTAATGGCCCAATGAAATCTATGCAAATTCTTTCGAAGAGGATCTCAATCAGTGGCAATGGGTGCAATGGTTCTTTTGGTATGCCCATTGGATTTACCAGCTGGTATTCGTGACAAGCCGCACACCACCTGCGGACATCAGCACGAATTCCTGGCCAACAGAAACTGGCCATGAGACAATTCAGTGTTTTATCCTGCCCCAAATGCCCATCCATAGGATTATGATGAGCTGCATGAAATAAAAGTTCCCTATGGCTCTTCAGGACCAACAACTGTGTCATATTTTCTTTAGTTTGAGTGTCATGCTTCACTCTACACAGCCTATCCTTAATAATAGAAAAATATGGGAAGGAAAGCACAACATTGGGCTGAAGGAGTTGACCATCAATTACTTGCACTTGGTCAAAGGCATGTCTCAGAGACTCGTCACGTGCCTGCTCCAATGAGAAGTCCCCCAAGGGATTCCCCAGAGAGGGAGGACGGCTGTCCTCACTCTCCATGTCCTCAAGATGCAGAGCTGCCACAGATGAGCCCGAGACCACCTCCCCAGCCAACATTGCGACAGGATTCCCCCATGACATGCTATTGCAGGACCCACCCACTACTATCTTTTTCATTAATACTTTAAACCCCAGCCAATCAATACCCAGGATCAGCAGATAGGTGAGGCTCAGACTAACTGTGGCCTCTACAGTATGTTTTTTTCCCTGGAAATGAATAGTGATGGGCATTAGTAGATATTTGTGAATACCACTGCACACACTTAACCTTCACCACATGTGCATTTCTCAGTGCCCTGCATTGTATCAGGCTTTGATGAATGAAGGTCTGATTACAACCCGAATCCACCAAAGCCTGATGTATACCCCCTTGAACACTCACCAGTATTTGGTATGTTCCAGCTCAATTGGGGGTGGCTTCTAGGACCCATTCCCCTGTCCCCCTCTGCAGCAGAGCAATGAATTGCTCCAGCACCACCGCATCAATGATTTCCTCGACGTCACAGTTCTCCGCTCTCAGCCACTGCCAGCAGGTGTCCCACAGCTGCTGGCCATAGGCGAAGTGTCAGCTAACCTCCTCCAGTGTCAGGTCACAGAAGCACTGCCAATGTTGCTTCGGGAAGGAGCTGACTCACTGGAGGATCATGAGCTTCAAGTCGGCATACACCAGCCGGTTCTCTGTAGGCAGTTGCCGAGAGGCAAGTTGTGCTTTGCTGGTCAGTATTTTAACAGGTGGGCCACTCGCTGCTTGTCTGGCCACACCCACGGCCCCACGGACCACTTGAACAGGTCCAGAAATGCCTCCGGATTGTCATGCGGCCCTACCTTGGTGAGGGTGTTATGTGGGAATCCCACAGGCTCTGGGGCTGGTGCATCTGTGGGGTTGATGAGATGTAGGAGTGCCTGGCGGTTGTTCTGTTAGGCCTGTAGTAGAGTCTCAAAGTGCTGCTCCTGCTTGGTTCTCATGGCAACCAGAGCCTGGTGCTGGTTCTGCTGGGCAGTGGTGAGAGCATGGATCAGCTCACTAAACAGGAAGGACTCCATGGCAATGGCTCTTTTCCAGTGTCTGGGGTTTCAGCACCAGTGTAACACTTCCCTGATTACAGTGAACACTGAAACACAGGCAGGCGGGATCAAGTTCAGTCTCAGTTTTATTTTTACACAACCAGATTATACAAACATGCTTTTCAGCAGTTTCCATTGATGTGTTGTGTGCAACTGCACAGGCGTGACATCAATCGGGGGGGAGAAAACCCCCCACTCTGCTGCTCTCCCCTTTTATCCTTTTTACTGCACACAAACACACAAAGACAGCAAATTATTTTAACACGGGTGCTTCCACTTTGCCACTCACCTTCCCCAGCTTCTCCCTCCATTCACAAACTGGCACTTGACCACGCCCCCACTACCACAGTAGGTTTCAGGAGTTCTCAATTTCTGACTGCTTTATTCCTTTCTGTCCCATTTTCCCTTATATGCTGCAAAAGACTGTGTTTTACTCTCACATTTTACCCCAAACATGTCGTGATTGTGATTACTCACTGCTATTCGTCAATAACAGGTAGGTTTCTTGCCCTCCCAAAACCTTACTTAAAAAGAGCACAAAAGGTTTCTCTCTCAACCTGGTACATATTCACCCACTCAAAAATATGCACACTGATGGGTCCACCCATCTACACATGCATCTACTACAGTTCACTGCAAGAGAATCATTTATCATCAATTTACAAGAATAAAAGTGAACCTTTCCTCACCACGAGTTTGTTGGATATCACCGTCAGTGAGGGATCCCCGTCCTCTAAAGAATCAGCCTGTCTCTGGAGAGCTCATCAGACATGCTGGGCAATAATTTCCCCAATTTGGATCTGGAAAAGTCCCTGCTACTCATGATATCTCATCCTCATCACCAAAATTGTGGTAGAGAAACATAAGACTCGAGGCTGTTAGGAAAAAGCAGACAGAAATATGAGTTAATTAATACCCTTGCAAGAGGGCTTTCTCTGAACTGAAACCCACACAGCATTTCATCCCGAGAAACACTCTATTCATACACCCTGTTTTGTACAGGTTTGCATAACTGACATATCAGATGTTCCCCTGTTTATCTCCTCTCATGGCCAGAGGCTTCTCCTCTATCGCTACCTTGTTATCCTGGCTATCTTTACATGTACACGTTTACAATAACCTTGCAAAATAGAACCGTATAACACAAAACATTGTTAATTTTATATAAACATGAGATACAGTGTCTGACCTTCCTTCTAAGGATCTGAGAAGCACAGATTTCTCTAAAAAATATATTTTCCCCTACACAGCATCTCTGAAGCTTACTTTTCTAAAGATCACTAAAGTTATAAGAATTGTCTAAAAATAAAATTTTCCTCTACAATGGCTTTCTTGATCTCAGTGATAGGGGGTGGCAAATCAAGCTCTATTCTAACTTGTTGCTGGGGGCTCTGTCTCAGTGCTGCATGGTCAACTGAGGAGGCACTATTGAGTAGGTTGCTGAAACATGTCCAGCATTCTCTTAATCTTCCCTGTTCTTGGTTCAGTATTATGCCATTCAGAAGACAACAGTGGGGAGTAACTCAATTTTGAGAGGTCATACACTGTCTTCAGGAAGCTAAAGACCTTTTTCACCTTGTGGGAGCCAGCATAGCTTTGTACTTCTTCAGGCTTGTCCTGCCACCACTGATCCTGCATCTCTTGTAGTTCTGACTGCATTTTTGTCTGGAGCTTCTTGAACTTCTCTGTCTTGGAGAGTGATGATGGATCATTATGCTACTCTGTATAAACTGTGTTCTTAGCCTTCAGCGCTGCCTGCATTGACTCATTATTTTCATAAAACCATAAGATGTGTTCTGGTTTTAGGTTCCAAGATCATCTTGGTGGTTGCAGAGATTGTGTCCTAAAATGTGGTCCTTTTTCTGATACTGTATTTGGAAGGAGTCAAGTCTCCTTGGAACTTATCCAATACGTGTTGGAACTTGGCAAGGTGGAACAGGTTCAACAGGCCTCCGCCTGGTTGTGTTGTAGGAAGCCCTGTCTCTCTTTGGTCAATTGCTCTGTGGCAGTGGGACATGCAGCTTCATTGTAGCCCTGACCAGTCTGTGATTGGTCTAGCATTCAGCACCTCTCATGGCATGGGCCACCTGGACATCACTGATGTCACTGTAGCATGTGCTGGTTCATGGGAAATGAGGGGACAGGGGGCAGGCTTGGAAGAACTCAAAGGTGACTTATTTTCTAACTTTTTGTGCTTTTCAGTGATTTTATTTCAGCTCAGCACACTCACATGTGCACACAGAAGGCTCTGTGATGCTCAGCTCTCTCTCTCTCTGGTCACTGCCAGTGATTAGACACAGGTGAAAATTGTTGCACATTACCTGCTGGTTTGAGCTGTCTCCTCTCTGTCCACAGCTGATGTCATGCCCCCACTGCCACATATCCCCACCACCTGACTCAGGCTACGGAGCCATCCCCCCAGCAGGAGAGGTAATCTGCCACCACCATCTGTCCCATCCAGCCTGTGAACCACCTCAAACTTAAATGGCTAAAGTGCAAGATACCAACAGGTGATACTCATGTTGGCATCCTTCTTGCAATGGATCAATTGGTGTGGTGCATGATTGGAATACAGAGAGAAAGGGATTCCCAGCAGGTAGTATCAGAGGGTGAGGACATCCCACTTGATGGCCAGACACTCCTCAATCATGTTGTACTGTCTCTCCTACATCGAGAGCTTGAGGCTGATGTACAGCATGGGGTGCTCTTTCCCCTCCACCACCTGGGATAAAATGCCTCCCCAAGCCCTCTGTCCAAAGCATTATTCTGCAAGAAAAAAAGAGAGAGAAAAGTCAGGTGAATGCAACAGCAGGCCCCACACAAAACAGATTTTACTTGGGCAAAACCCTGTTTGCATGTGGAGAGGATCTGGCACTCCCTTTGTAATGATGTCAGTAAGTGGGCTGATGATGTATGAATAAGGAACAAACCTACTGTGTCCTCCAGCATCAGGAACTGCCTCACCCACTTTTTGGTCTTTTGGTCTTGGGCAGGCTACTGCCTTATCACTTTGGGGATATACCTGCCCATACCCAAGTGAAAGCCCAGATGCCATATTTCCACCTGCCCAGTTGCACACTTCTTTAGGTTTGCTGCCAATCCTGCCCACCTCAAGGATCTCAGGACAGCCCTCAGATATTATAAATACTATTGCCAATCATTATTATAAAATCATTATGTGGCAGTGGGGGCATGAATGAGCATCAGCTGTAGGTGGCAAAGAGTCAGGTAAAACTGGTAAGTAACACATGATGAGTTTCACCTGTGGTTGGTTGATAGCAATTTTTGTGTCTCTTCTGTTCTTGCAGAGACAAGCCAGAAACAAGAGAGAGATAGCTGTGTGTGTATGCATGCATGCATGCATGTGTGTGTGTCTAAAGCGCAGAGAGCAAAAATAAAGTTGCTGAAAAGTAGACAAAAACAAAGTGCAACTTGAACTGTCACATCTGTCTCTCATTTCCTCATTCTTTGAGCTGCAAGATTGTTACACTGGTGCTGAAACTTGGGAGTGAGGAGAAAGCATCCTCATGGAGTCCACGACAGTTGCCAAGATCCTCAGACCCTTGTCAGCAACCGCCAAGCTTAACATCAGGCCCTTGTCATGCTGGTTGCAGAGTAAGAGCAGTGCTTCTGGGCTCTGTTTCAGGCCTAAGAAGAGGACTGGCAGGTGATCTGGAGCCTGGTCCAACTAACATGTAAACCAACAGTCATTCCCACAGATGTTGTGGCCAAACCACACATTCTGCTGCTTAAGATGGGTCTGCAGGACATATCAGAGGCTTTTTTGAAGCTGTTTGAGTGTGTTACTGAAGTGTGCTCATGGCCAACCTCGCAGTGGGTGCTCGACCTATTGCTGCTCCTGTTGGGGGAAGCCCAACTTGCAGCCCAAAAGCTCCCAGCCACCAACCTGCTGGAGTATCCAGACCTGAAGTGGGCTATTCTGCAGTGGGTTGGCTGGACCACAGAACAACATCACCGATGTTTCCACACACTGGAATAGAGTGAGATCAGCTGCCTTTTCACCTTTGCCAAAAAGTTCAGAGATACCTGCCAATGGTGGCTGCTGACTGGAGAGTATGATGCCAAGGATATTATCAACTAAGTGGTACTGGAGCACTTCATCTTTCAACTGCCAGGAATGCCAGCCTGGGTTCAGTGCCCTGCACTGTTGGAGGAGGTGGTCTGGCTGGTGGAGGGCCTTTCCTGGAACAGGTGCTCATGCCCTTCTCTCTCTCTTTTCCTTGTTGCGCCTCCCTATTTTACCTGACCCCTTTGTGCCTCCATGCCAATATTGTCACTAACTTCCTCTCTTTCTCCAGAGGTGAAACCAGCAGGAAGGCTGGGCATTTCCAGGATCAGTGTCCACTTAAGGAGGTGAGGATGCTGATATGCATTCCTTATGTGCCTCAAGCTTCCCCTGATCAAGCAGGAATGTACAGAATGGCAGTGAGTATTCAAGGGGATACACATCAGGCCTTGATGGACTTGGGTTGTAATTAGACCACAGTTCATCAAAGCCTGATTCAATGCAGGGCACTGGGAAATGCATGAATGTGAGGTGTGTACATGGGGATGTTCATGTATATCTTCTAGTGCCTGTAACTATTCAATTCAGGGGAGAAAAGCATAGTGTGAAGGTGGCAGTTAGTCATCACATAATCCATCCACTAATCCTGGGGACAAATTGGCTTGGGTTTAATATTAGTATTTATACAATATTTTATAAAATATCATATTATAAAATATTAGAATTTATTTGTGGATATGTCTTGCTGCAGTGAAACTCATGGGGATTCCGTTGAATGCATTCATCATTGGTGACAGGAGCTATGGAATACTTCGAGAGCAGGCTAAGTTTTCTGTGTTTTGCTGATTGTTTTCATGATTGGAATACTGCTTTTTTATTGCTTGTATCTGTTGAATACTCTGTTTATCTGTTGCTTGTTAGGCACATACTACTCCATTGCCTTGTGTTTACATCTGTTTAGCTACTAGACAGGATTTGCCCATCAGTTTCAATTGTGAAACCAATCAGCTGTTTTTCATTTGCCAATTAGCACACTAGCTTTTAGTATGGTTTTGAGCACTCCTTCCCAAAATCTCTCTTCCTCTCCCATAAGCCGTTCATTATGTATCTCTATCCCATTCCTGTTTGTGGTCTCATCCACAAAAAGCACTTCCATCGCCATGCCCCCCCTCCCCCACAAGGATGATGCCTCTCCAACCTCATCTACCCTTCAGCTACCTCCACTGACAGCTTCTGGATCACTGATGGATTATGGAACTGCCAGTCTGCTACATGGAAGACTGACTTCATCTCTGTCTACACCTCCATTCTGTCCCTCCACATGCTTGCACTAACCGAGACTTGGATTTCACCTGAAAACACCTCAATACCTGCAGTCCTCTCCTTCTCCTTCTCTCACACCCCTTGACCATCTGGTCATCATCGTTGTGACACTGGTTTGTTGATATCTTAGTCATGGAGATTTTCACCTCTTCCACTCTCCCATCTCATCCTTTGAATTTCACTCTGTTTCAGTGTCTTCTCCTGTCAACCTGTTTGTCATTGTTGTTTATCACCCTCCTAGCCCTGTGGGATGTTTCTTTGATGAACTGTACATCCTACTCCGCTCCTTCCCAGGAGATGGCACCCCAGTGGTGCTCCTGGGAGACTTCAACCTTCACCTAGAAGCCTCTCACTCCACTGCCTTTCTTCCACTACTCCACTTCTTTGATCTCTCCCTGCTGCACTCACCTCCAACCCATAAAGCTGGCAACCTTCTAGACCTGGTCTTCCTCAGACACTGCTTTACCTCAGATCCCACAGTCACCCATCTCCATCTGTTTGACCACCACTTCAGTTCATTTTCCCTCCCCCTTCCATTCCATCCTTCTTTTCCTCCCTACCCCCACTGTTAGTCTGCCATAACCTCTGCTCCCTCCTCTCTTACTGCCCCCCCACCCTTTGAATCCTTCTCCAATTTTCTCACTGAATCTGTTGCATCTTCTCTGCTGTCCTCTCTCTCTCATCATCACTGGACACATTATCTCCTCTTGATTCCAGGCCAGCAAGAACATCCCCTCCTAGGCCCTGGATGTCTGAAACATTTCACTCCAACAGAAGCAACCTACGAGCAGCAGAGAAAGTGGAAAAAATCCAGGGCCCCAGCTGACCTATCTCACTACCAGCCCCTTCTTGCTGAGTTCACAGCTTCACTCAAATCAGCTAAGATCAAGTTTTATCACTGCAAAAGTCATACTTCCATCTCTAAGCCTCAACAGTATTTTATTTCTTTTCTCACCTCTCCACCAGCTGCACCTTAGTCCTCCATCACTGCAGAGGATTTTGCCATCTTTTTGAGGAAAAGATCATGGCCATCCACAACTTCTTCACTACCCCACCTCCCACTCCCTTCCCACACCCCTGTCTCTTCCCCATGCTCTCTGCTTTTCCCCCTTTTTCCACTTCTGATATCTCCTAGCTCCTGCTCTCTCACTGTCCTACCACCTGTGCTTTTAACCCTATTCCCTCAATTCTCTTCCAGATTGTCACTCCTGATAGCCTAGCATGTATCACCTCCCTTGTCACCTCCTCCTTCTCCTCTGGAAACTTTCCCTCCAGCTTCAAACAGGCCCACATCCCCTCTCTACAGAAAAAAAAAAACACACCCTAGACTCTGCCATCCAGAACTACTGCTTGGTTTCTCTTCTCCCCTTCCTATCAAAGACACTTGAATGTGCTTTTTCTAACTAACTGTGGTGGAAAAATATAATAAGACTTGAGGCTGTTAGGAAAAAGCAAACAGAAATGAGTTTATTATGCTCCTTGCAAGAAGGCATCTCTGAAATGAAAATCACAGGCATTTCACCCAGAGAAGCATTCTCCATTTTCATACACAGTGTTTTTATACAGCCACAAAAAAAAAAAAACAATAGCACAACTTGCATATCAGAAGTTCTCCTGTTATCTCCTTTCATGGTCAGGAGCATTTTCTTCTATCTCTGCATGTAGTCTTAAGATAACCTTGTAGGATAGAACAGTGTAACACAAAACATACTTCATCTTATATAAACATGAGACACAGTGTCTGACCTTCCTTCTACGGATCTAAGAATCATAGATTCTCTAAAAATTATATTTTCCTGTACACATTCCCCCTTTTATCAATTCTTTGATAACTATCATAAATCAAAATACTTTCCCAAACAGAGCCAGTCCATGAGCTCCTCTGGATACATCTTCACCATCTGGTAACTTTCCATGACAGCATGCATCATCTTCATCACCATATCTCTCAAGCATTGTCAGATGGAGAAACACTGATGGGTGCTGTTAGGAGGTGACACTTCACTATTCTTGAAGTATTCTGGTTCTCCGAGTGCACACATGCACTTTTGCACTCTTCCCACCTCACCAAAACTCTGTGACACCCCACTAGCCTCACCTACTCACTGCTCTCTTTGTCCTTCACAGGGGCGGAGCTAAAGGGGGCAGGCAGGGCCATTGCCCCGGGCCTTGGGCCTTCCCCCTAGCTGTACAGGGTCCCACCCTTTGACATTCAGGACCTCCCAATAAATGTGCCTTACATGATTTCATTCAAAATTCCTTGAAACCTACAAGTTTTCACATGATTACAGACTAGTTGACCTATATATCTCTCATTTTTGCTACACATTCTTATCATGGTTAAAAAAAAAACCCTGTGAAATCCCTAAACAAACTTAAAATATAATAAATTGTAATGTTTTCAAGCTAAACTAAGCTGTTCCTTTTGTATTTAATTGTTTTTCATTTGAGGAATTTGCAAAAAAACTGCAATGCATGATGGGTAGGATCTAAAGGCTGCCTAACGTCCTCATCCGTCTGACGACATACAACAAGACTAGGAAGGTGCATGCCTGGTTGCGGTTGTTGGTTGTCTACTAGAAACGAATTCAGCATGTTTAAAAGTAAAAGTGGGGCACAAAAGAGGAAGGAAAAGAAAAATAAAGAGGAGGCAAACTCTAAACTTCCAAAGTTGGATTCATTTTTTACTTTGCCTTCTCCTGTCCCTGAATTTGCTAGTAGTGAACATGCATTGCCCTGTGTTAGCACTAGCAGCAGTAGCGTGGTGGTGCTTAGCAGTAGCTCCAGCCAAAGTCATATAGAAGAGGGTGGGGAATGTGGAGACGGGTTAGCTGAGATGAGCAACCAGAATCAGGAGGGTAGGGAACGTGGAGAGTTAGCTGAAGTGAGCAGCATGAGTCCCAGCATGGAATAATCAAACCCAGCTAATTTTCCAACAGACCGTGGTAATTTTGCTGAAAACATTACAGATGCTAATGTGAAGACGTATATCCTTCAAACTGGCCCATATAAGCCAAATGGTCCCTTTCCCGTCAGTGGCAATCGCAGTTTTTCAACCCATTACTACACATCTGTCACTAAAGCTAATATTAAACTTCCACGAAGCTGGTTATGCTACTCGCCCAAGCTTGACTGTGCATATTGTGAGCCTTGCTGGCTTTTAGCCAATCGTCAAGCCCCCTCCTACAATAATGCCTGGGTAAACGAAGTTAGAGATTGGAAACATATCTCCTCCAAAATTGCAGTGCATGAATCTACCCAGATCCATCTCAGTGCGTGTGTAGTCTATGAGCAGTGGAAACTCCATGGTACAATAGATGCTGATATGGAGAGAGATGTTCGTAATGCGGCTAACTTTTGGAGGCAAGCGTTAGAGCGCATTGTGAATGTCACACTGACCTTAGCATCATGTAACATGGCATTTAGGGGACACCGAGAGTCCACTGGGCAGGGGAACGCAGGAAACTTTTTGTCCATCATTGAACTGTTGGCCCGCTATGACCCTGTCCTGAAAGAACTGATCAGCCAGCCCGAGGGATCAGTTAAATATCTGAGCCATGCTATTCAGGATGAGATCATTTATATATTATCACAGAGAGTCAAGAGCAACATAGTCCATGAAATAAATGCATCTCCATTTTATTCCATCATTATGGACACCACTCAAGACGTAGCAAAGCGCGATCATCTGAGCCAGGTCTTCAGGTATGTTTTAATTGATCGAGACGAAATGGGTGTTGCTACAGATATCAGGATAGTTGAGGCTTTTCTTGGATTCGAGATAACTGTGAACGCATCCGCTTCTGAACTGGAGGGCCGAATTATTAGCTGCATTGAAGGGAATGGCTTAGATCTCTCCAGATGCCGTGGACAGGGTTATGACGGCGCAGCGAACATGAGCGGAATTTATTCTGGTGTTCAAGCGAGAATAGCGGAGCGGGAGCCCCTTGCTTTGTACGTGCACTGTGCGGCTCATTGTCTGAATTTGGTACTGAATGATTCTGTCAAAACTATCCCAGAGATTAGACAGTTTTATGATGTGGTTG
>JAODHV010000002.1:23761508-23774862 GCA_027576555.1 Plicofollis layardi | reverse complement strand
TGTGTTACATAGAGTAACTCACCAAGGGAGGCAACAAACATTCAATATTTTTACAGGCTTGTAAATGAACCTGGGGTCCGCCCTTTTATGCTTGTTATTAGGCCTAGGGGGCGCTACACAAAATGGGGGCTCGTCCGGGATCGGTTTGTTGATTTCCCTGCGGTTTTGGTATTTACTGATGAGTGTGAAATTTAATTTTATTTGTTGATTTTCCCTGAACTTGAAATATGGATGTAAGAACTTCAGAAGAGCTTATGAAGTGGTGCGAAGATGCCATGATAAATACAGCTAAGGCTATAATATTGAGGAATGTTCCCACTGATGCTGAGGTAGCATACATTCAAGAAACAGTAGAAACTGTAAAAGTGTTTGGCCGAGTTCGTGTTAGAGCTTTTAAACCTGACTCCTACACCAGTAGTCAACTGGTATTGTGTGAATGCCGTGAGACATTTGATAAGAGTCGCGTACCAGCTGAAGTTCTGCCAAAAGATGGCGGTCAGGCTTGGAAGATTGGATTTGTTGAAGATAGCCCTCTTGCCACTGAGGACTTTGAAACTAAGTTGAAGAAGTTTTTCGAAGCTGAAGGCAGATCGTTAACAGATGCTAAGGCATTGTTTTCTCCTCTTCCTGTCAGTTCTCCTGAAGCCATCATTCAGGCCGTAGGCGAGCTACTGGAGAAGACTAAAACTTCTAATGAAGGCAATGCATATAAACGACTTAGAGTCTTCTCAGGTGTGGTCCCCACGCCATCTGGAGAGGAAAGCATGGAACATTGGATTGAGCAAGCTAAGCTCATGATTTCTGAATGTGATTGTAGTGAGAAAGAAAAGCGAAAACGCATCGTGGAAAGCCTGAGGGGCCCTGCTCTTGAGATTGTGAAGGCTGTTAGGTTGTCCAGTAATACTGCCTCTGCATCAGATTATATAGTAGCTCTGGAAAGTGCCTTTGGTACCTCAGAGTCTGGTGAAGATCTGTATTTTGCATTCAGACTGCTCCGCCAAAAGTCTGGAGAGTCCTTGTCCGAGTTCCTCCGCCGGATGGAGAAGTCACTGACAAAAGTGGTGCAGAAAGGAGGCTTACCTGCTGCACAAGCTGATCGAGCCAGAACCGAACAACTCATAAGAGGTGCTGTAGAATCTGACATGATGCTATTACAGTTAAGATTGAGGGAACGGAAACAAGCTCCTCCTACTTTCTTGAATCTGTTGAAAGAAATTCGGGAAGAGGAAGAGAATGAGGCCAAACGACGTGAGATCAATGTGAAGGCAACACCTGTACAGTCCCAGGATGTAGAGCCAAAGCAGACTGAGGTCCAGGCATTGAGGGCAGAGATCAGAGAACTGCGTGCTAAGTTAGAAGAGACACACAAGATGCCGTTAACCCCAACGGCTGCAGAGCCAAAAGCTTTACCTTCTCTCACATGTGCAGTGGCACAATCTGAAATCGAAGCACCAGACTTGCAAACCCAGATTAAGCAATTGCAGCATCAATTGACAGTTATGAGAGTAGATCGCAGTGAAGCGCCTAGGCGAAAGCCTGTACAGCAGCCACGTGATAACAGTCGAGTAGCAGATGACCGAGGGGATTTCTTCTGCTACCGATGTGGTGCAGACGGACACATTGCTAGCCGTTGTCAAGAAGCTGAGAATCCATCTGAGGTTATCAGAAAGCTGCTTCGCTCACTTAAGAAAGCCAAAGGAGAAACAAACCCAAGTCAGCCAGCCAACAGCAATTCTGCCTTCTCCAGGAAGAGCTATGTGGGTGAAGTTGCTGCGAACACACTTCCAAATGGTTTGGTGGGGCCTGCCTCCACCATGTCTGTTAAGATAAATGACCATGCGTGCAAAGCACTGTTAGACAGTGGATCTCAAGTAACCATAATATTCGACCAGTGGTATAAAAAATACTTACCTGACGTTCCGATTCACCCAATCACTGGCCTAGCGATATGGGGGTTGAGTTCATCTAGCTATCCTTACCATGGCTATGTAGTTGTGGATGTGCAGTTTCCAGCTACTCTGACCGGAACCTGTGAAACCCTCTCTGTGTTGGCCCTGGTCTGTCCTGAGCCTAGCGGTCCAGACCACATCCCTGTCATAATTGGGACAAATGCCAACCTATTCCATCGCCTAGCTGCTCTGTGCCAATCGCCTGACATTCCTACCCAGGCACACTCACTAAGGATTGTACCGAAGATAACACCCAATCCAGAGATGGAGGTGGACGAACCCATTGGTGAGGTGAAGTGGATGGGTCCAGGCCCGCTGGCCATCCCGGCCAGAGGGGAAAGATCAGCTGTTTGCCAAGTCAAATGTAATAAACCACTGAAAAGAGACATACTCATGGTTGAAACGCCGCCTTCTGTTGCTTTACCAGCTGGTGTTTTCATTCAGCCTGTGGTATTACCATCCCATGCTATGAATGCCAACAGCTTTAATGTCCTACTCAGAAATGAGACGTTGAAGGATGCCACTATGCCAGCTGGAGCCATAATTGCCAATGTGTATCCCACTGATATAGTTACTTCAACAGAGAGAACCCAGTCATCCTGTAAAGTTCTTGATGCAGCAATGTTTGACTTTGGTGATTCTCCCATGCCCGAGGCCTGGAAGAAGAGGTTAGGGAGGGAGTTGGCCAAACGGGGCAATGTGTTTTCATTAGATGAGTGGGATGTTGGTCTAGCTAAGGGGGTGGAGCACCATATACGACTTCATGACCCAAGACCGTTTCGTGAACGTTCCAGGCGCATAACCCCTGCGGACATTGACGACGTGCGCCGACACTTAAAGGACCTATTGGCAGCAGGCATCATCAAGGAATCAAGGAGTCCCTATGCGTCTCCAATAGTAATTGTCAGGAAGAAAAATGGGAGTGTACGCATGTGCATTGATTATCGCACTCTAAATAACCGAACAATCCCTGACCAGTACACCACCCCGCGGATAGATGATGCATTAGATTGCCTGTCCGGCAGCTGTTGGTTCTCCGTATTGGACTTACGGAGTGGGTACTACCAGATACCCATGGGCACTGAAGACAGAGAGAAGACAGCTTTTATCTGTCCTCTGGGATTTTATGAATTTCTGAGAATGCCACAAGGAATCACTGGCGCACCGGCCACTTTCCAACGATTGATGGAGAGAGCAGTCGGAGACATGCATCTGCTGCAAGTGATTGTTTACCTCGACGACATAATTGTATTTGGCCGTACATTGGAGGAGCACGAGGAAAGACTCCTCAAGGTGCTTGACAGGCTGGAAGAATGTGGTCTTAAGATATCTCTGGACAAGTGCCAACTCTGTCAGCCCCAAGTGAAGTATGTTGGACACATTGTGTCAGCTTCTGGGATAGCCACTGATCCGGAGAAAGTGACTGCTGTGGAGAGCTGGAAAATGCCCACGGACCTGAAGTCTTTGAGATCATTTCTCGGATTTTGTGGCTATTATCGGAGATTTATTAAGAATTACTCAGCCATAGTCCGTCCCCTCACAGAACTCACGAAGGGTTACCCTCCAGTTCGAAGTGGCTGCAAGAGTTCCCCTGACAAGTCATATTTCAAAGAGGGAGAGCCTTTTGGTGAGCGCTGGGATGAGAAGTGCACCAAGGCGTTCTATGACATCATCTACTGCCTGACTCATGCTCCAGTACTAGCGTTTGCTGATCCTGCCAAGCCATACATACTACATGTTGATGCCAGCTTGAATGGTCTTGGTGCGGTGCTTAACCAAGAGTATCCTGAAGGGCTAAGACCAGTCGCTTATGCAAGTCGCAAGTTAAGTGGCCCTGAGCAGCGCTACCCCATTCATCAATTGGAATTTCTGTCCTTGAAGTGGGCAGTCGTGGACAAGTTTCACGATTATCTATACGGGGCCAAGTTCACCGTGAGAACGGATAACAATCCACTCACTTATGTTTTAACTAGTGCGAAGTTGAATGCGACAGGACATAGGTGGCTGTCAGCTCTTGCCACCTATGATTTCACAGTCCAGTATCGGCCCGGGCGACACAACATTGATGCTGATTTGCTGTCACGTCAGTTACCATCTACTGAAGTGTTACCCGACTGGACAGAGATATCCCCGCACGGTGTTAAAGCCATCTGTCAGCTAGCCATTTCAGACAGTCATGCAGAGGGGAGACTTATTGACCAACTGGGAGCCCATTCCCAAAGTATCCCCACTGCCTATGTCTGTCCAACTCAATTGGAGATTGGCAACCTAGAGCAGTTGAGCCCCAATGACTTGAGGAAAGCTCAAGATCAAGACCCAGTCATTGGCCCTGTCAAAAGAGCTATGCAGACTGGCCAAATACAGGTAATGACTAAGAGTAAAGACCCTATTGCCGCTCAACTACAGAGACAAGGTCACAAGTTAACTGTGAAGAACAACCTCTTATTTAGGGTAGTACAGAGGCAGTCTGGTGGTGAGAGACAACAGCTTGTCCTACCCAAACAATATCATTTCATGGTCATGCAGTCTCTCCATGATGATTCTGGTCATTTGGGAGTCGAAAAAACATGTGAACTTCTTAAGGAAAGATTCTATTGGCCACGTATGACCACTGATATTGAGAATTATGTTAAGAACTGTGGGAGGTGCATCGCTCGGAAAACACTTCCTCAAAGAGCTGCCCCATTGAGTCAAATCACAAGTACTAGGCCCCTAGATTTGGTGTGCATAGACTTTTTGTCTATTGAGCCCGATGCTACAGGCACTGCAAATGTTCTAGTTGTTACAGATCATTTCACCCGTTATGCTCAGGCATTCCCCTGCAGAGATCAAAAAGCCCTAACGGTGGCCAAGACCCTGTTTGAAAAGTTCTTCGTGCATTACGGACTGCCTTCACGTATCCATTCAGACCAGGGCAGAGATTTTGAAAGTCGCCTCATTAAAGAGCTTCTGGGGATGCTTGGAGTCCGCAAATCACGAACCTCACCTTATCATCCGCAAGGTGATGCACAGCCAGAACGATTCAACAGAACTTTGCTATCCATGTTGGGAACGTTGGATCCTGCGAAAAGGTCACGATGGAGTCAAAACATCAGTCAACTAGTACATGCGTACAATTGTACAAAAAATGAGGCTACCGGTTTCTCACCTTATGTACTCATGTTTGGCCGAGAAGCCCGGCTGCCCATTGACATCTGCTTCAATACCTCTGGTGATGGCGAGCAGCCAGTGAAGTATCAGCAGTATGTTGAAAGTATGAAGAGAGATCTTCAGACTGCGTACAAACTAGCTTCAGAGGCCTCACAAAAGAATCATGAGAGAAACAGGAAACAGTATGACCGGAGAGTGAAACACCAAACTTTAGAGGAAAGAGATCGAGTTTTGATAAGAAATCTTGGACTGACTGGGAAGCATAAGCTGCAAGACAGATGGAATTCCTTACCATATGTTGTGCTGCAGAAATTGCCCAACTTACCGGTGTACCGTGTGAAACCTGAAAGAGGAATGGGAGGTATACGGACGCTTCACAGAGACCACCTACTTCCTATAGGAGAGTCTGTGAGGTTGTTAAATCCTGAAGAACCTAAAGAGAAGCGCCGCAGGCCTGTGACCCGAGCCCTGAAGCGGGTACAGAAAGAAGCAAGAGCTACAGACAGCGAAGGTGATGAGGGCGAGGTGGCATTTGAAGAATCTTCATCAGATGAGGATTATGGAGGGCCCAATTTCGGTGGGAGGGAGAAGCTCGGAGAGTTACTTCAACTGCCACTACCCGTGGTAATGGAAGATGACATTTCAGAGGTGCCGCAGTCTGAGTCAGAACCGGACCACGCTCAAGACATAGGAGAATTTGTGGAGATTCCATTGGATGAGGGCCCAGTGAATAGTTCTATGCCACTTCAGGACCCCACGGTAGCCATGGAGTCTGAAGGGGGAGAACATCTTTCTGAAGATGAAGTGGTTGAAGAAGATTCAGCTGGTGAAGCACCAATTGAAGAGCATGTGCATGCAGAGCGCCCTAGAAGACAGATAAAGCCTGTGAAAAGACTTACTTATGATGAGCCTGGGAAACAGGCTGATAGGCCGCTGACTGTCATCCACAGAGGCATGATTGTCCACATAAGTAGCCTCTGGTCAAAGGGAAAAGCATGTACAACTTTTTGGTGTCACCCAATGGCCCAATGTTTTCAGTGTGCACATAGAGATCCTTCTCCGGAGAGGAGAGGCTTTATACTTATCTAACTCAGCCGCATGAGGACATGCTAGTAGTCAGAAGGGGGAGAGTGTAACGCTGTAATGAAACTATATCTAGATAATTCATTTGAAATTAGAAATAGTTAATTTCATATTGTTCATAATAACTCATTTGAGCAAAACTCTGGGTTTAAAAAAAAAATGCTAAAATAGGATAACTATTCTACATATGAAAATGCGTTAAAATCAAAGGGCTGCACTTTGGTTAAGTGTCATTGGTTGTTAAAAGAGAACTATGGGTAATGTAGTGCTGTTTATAATATTTGGTATAAATGTTAAAAGTTTCATGAAGATAATTTTGATGTACATGTTTCATTAGCAAAGTGAGATGTGACTATGTTTTGAACAATATGCTGAATGCAAAGTATGTGTTTATTTTATTTGCAATGTGCATTTGTCTGATGACGTGAGAGTCATCGCGAGAGAGAACGAGAAAAGGGCTATGAGAAGAGAGGAAGCGGGGGTTCGCTCTCTTTTGCAGCTTGGCTGAAAGGAGAACTAACGTGTAAGAGTAATGTGGCCAAGTTACTTACAGTAGCAGAGAATACGTTTTAGTTTCATGTTTTGTTTATGACTGTTTAAGTTTTTTGATCAATGGACATTGTAAACATCGGAATTGGACACGAGAATCTCCGCAATTCTGACTGCAACGTGGATGCAGGGAGTATGCTAAGCTCCTTGCTAGCAGACTGGTAACCGTGCAAAGACGGGTACAGCCTTCGGAAACCAGTTCGAGGTCGTGTTCCGGATGGTCGGAGGGACGGCACGAGACACCCAGTGTCAGCTACGAGAAGGCGTCGACAGCTAAGTGACTGCTCTGTGCATTTTGGAATATAAGGTACCGTGTCACTCTGATTGCTCATTTGAGGTGAAGGGGCTGTTTTGGCCACTACGAACTCCAGCGTCGCACCAGGCCTGCAACGTTACGTTAGGTTCTGTTCAATATGCCGGCTGGGACTGGGGTGTGCGTGAGTATGTGTGTGTGTGAGTGGGCCCACGATTTTTGTGTGTTAAATGTTTAATTTGAAGGTTAATTTAAGGAGTGATCAGTGGCTAAGTTCACTGTGGTCAAGTTATCAGTGGCTAGGTTCATTGTGGTAAACTAATAGTCGGGTCTATGTAGGACAATCACACAGACATTTCTTACGAATTTACCATGTGATGGAAGTTGAATTATATCGACTTGCCGAGTGTTTATTTGAAGTTTAAGGTACTTTGGACATATACTTGTGTGGTAAATTACCCTTTTTTTTTTTTTTTTGTTACCCTAAATTTAAACTAAAATTCTAACTACAAGTAAATCATTTACTATTACTATAAAGCTGACTTGTG
Organism: Plicofollis layardi; assembly: GCA_027576555.1. Taxonomy (NCBI): domain Eukaryota; kingdom Metazoa; phylum Chordata; class Actinopteri; order Siluriformes; family Ariidae; genus Plicofollis; species Plicofollis layardi. The sequence continues at coordinate 23,767,330 of JAODHV010000002.1, read as the reverse complement.
TGTCTTATTTGGATATTAAGGTCTAAAGGTTAATGTTGGAAAATATAGCACAAGGCAAATACATATGTGTTACATAGAGTAACTCACCAAGGGAGGCAACAAACATTCAATATTTTTACAGGCTTGTAAATGAACCTGGGGTGCACCCTTTTATGCTTGTTATTAGGCCTAGGGGGCGCTACATAGTTGAGAAGTATTTTTCAAAAAACCTTGTGTTGTGTACTTTATTACTTACGTGCAACTTACCTGAAAAGAGAAAATAATTTAATTCTGAAAGAGACACATAGACTCATGGGTTAAAAATCTTTATTAAAAATATAACTTAAAGGTGAATTCCTAGGTGATTTAAAAACAGCCCATGTGTGTAGTATACTTTAAAAATGAAATCCAAAATAATATTTAAAACTGAGTTAATCAGGGTTAAGACATTTGATGAGTTTTTTAAAAGAACCCAAAAGCCCTGCCCTCATCCACATAACTACTGAAGGGAGAGCTACACAGGCCTCGATAGTCTATACGTGGCTGAAGACCCCCTCCTTTCTTTTCAACGAAGAAAAACCCTGCCGAGGCTGGAGATGTTGAATGTCGGATTCAGCCCTGCTGCAGAGCTTCTTTTACATACTCTTCCATCACTGCTTGTTTCACTAGAGACAAAGGGTAGATCCCAGGAGTCGTACCTGGGAGGAGGTTGATAGCACAGTCATAGGAACAGTGAGGAGGCAGACCACAGGCTTTCCCTTTGCTGAATACCTCCCTTAAGTCCAGATAACAAGCTGGGACATTGTTGAGGGAATCTGGTTGAGGGCTTTCTACTGAAGTGGATGAGAGTGTGAGCTGGAGAAGTTTCAAGCAGTTTTGCAAACAGGAAGGAGACCACTGAAGAATGTCCCATTGTTGCCAGGAGATTAGAGGGTCATGGAGTTGTAGCCATGGATATCCTAGTATTAGGTCATGATGTGAAGTTAGGGTGACAAGGAGAGTTATGTGCTCTGTGTGAATGGCTCCTACTTGAATCTCAAGGGGAGCTGTTTGCATCGAGACCAGTCCTTCACCTATGGGTTCCCCGTCAATGGCCTTTAATTTGATGGATTTCAGAAGTGTGTGGGTTGTGAGTTGATACCTCTGTATGATAGCACTGTTTATAAAGTTTCTCTCGGCCCCTGAGCCAATGAAGGCAGAAAGTACATGGGCTGAGTCTGGTAGCTTTAATAATACTGGTACTTGGAAAGATTGTGAGTTGCGAGACATTTCTGGACTCACCAGGTTAATAGGGCTGGTAGCCTTGCTTGGCTGATGGTCCCACTGGGGCCGAGTAAGGCACCTTGAGATCTGATGACCAGCCTCCCTCCAGTAGAAGCAGAGGCCCTCCCGTCTTCTTCTATCCCTCTCTGACCTTTGTAGTCATGTATGTGAGATTTCCATGGGAGTTCCGGGGTTTGTGCTGGGAAAGGAAGCTGGAGATAGTTTTAGTGGGGGTTATTTGCAGAGGAGGTGATCCAGGCAGATGGCAAGGTTAATGAGAAAACCCAGAGAGAGTTGTTTATCGTGGCATACTAGCTCGCTGAGCACTTCTGGATGTAAACCTTGTTGAAATGTGGCTTTCAAGGCTGGCTCATTCCAGCCTCTGCTGGTGGCTAGGGTGCGGAAATCCAGTGCATACCCTGCAATATTCCTTTCTCCCTGTTGGATTGTCAGTAGGCTTTCTATGACCTCTATACCCTCAGGTTGCTGGTCAAAGACTCTTGTGAGCAACTCCAGGAAATGGTCATAGGATGTAGTGTGTTCACCCCCATACCACCAGACAGCACTTGCCCACTGGAGAGCCTTACCAGTGAGAAGACCAATGAACTGGGAGATCTTGTGCTCATCGGTAACTCCAGTGAATGCCGAGAAGTATAGAGAACATTGGAGGAGGAATCCCTTGCATTTGGAAACCTCCCTGGATAATTTTTCAGGCAGAGGAATGCTTCTAGGTGCACCTGAGGGTGATTAGGGGCATGCGAGGATGGCCTGCAACACCACAGCAGTGAGCTGTGACATCCTGGTGTTGAGAGCGCTGATCATCTGCTGGTGCTCTCCTAAGAGATGCCCCTGCACGTGGATTGAAGTCTGCTTTGCCTCCTCTGCTGCATCCATGATGGCAAAGTATCCTGTGAAATCGCAGGCACTTATGGGTGCAAACGCAGAGGATAGCGGGTATGGCACAACCTGCAGATCAAGGCAAAATGTGAATCAGGAATCGTAGTCAGGAAACAGGTATGGGTCGATCAATCGGTGAACAGGGCAGTGCAGGGCAGACGAGAAGACGAAGTCGGAAGAAAACAGGAACAAAGGTCTTTAGCAGAAAGTCAGTCAGTAAATAAATGGATTGGTAAAGTCAGGTACAGGACAGAGGTACAGTCAGGTACAGGACGTCACGAAGTCAGCTTGTGAGAGCTGAGCTTAAGTAGGGATGGTGATTGTGGGGTAATTGGAGACTGGTGAAGTGATTAGAATTCTGGTGATGGGGGACACTGTGGCTCTTGGGAAGTGTAGTCTGGAGCAGCCATGTTTGGAGGCTGCTCTGAACTCAGGTGTTCAGTGCTGTTACTGATACTGCACAGAATGCCAGCAATGTCTACCCCATTTGCAGAACCAACGGTGGACTGACAAAGCAAAGACTATCCAAAAAAATTCATGGATAACAATAACCTCCATAAGTTCTAGGATGCTGTGAAAAGCATTTATGGACTGACATGACATAAAATTGCTCCTCTCAAGTCCAAAGATGGAACAATGCTCTTCAAGTGCATGGACAAGATCTTGGCAAGATGGGCTGAACACTTCAGCGAACTGCTCAGTTGCATGAACCCTGATTGTTGAAGAACTACCCCCCCATCATTGAACTAGATCGTGAGCCAACACTTACAGAATGCTGTACCACCATCAACTCAAGAATAGCAAGTCCCCAGGCCCCAATGGGATACCTGGTGAGCTGTATAAGTATGGTGGCGAGTCTTTAAAAGCCTATCTGTACTTTCTTCTGCTTTTCTGTTGGTGGTAATCCATCGTCCCTCAGAGATGGAAATATTCTTCAATTGTTACAATATTCAAGAAGAAAAAAAACAAGCGCATTTCCAGCAACAGTAAGGGAATCACACTGCTTGATGTTGCCGGGAAAGTTCTCACTCACATTATGCTGTCTCTTCTTTTGAAGCATTTTGTCAACCACATTCTTCCTGAGTCTCAAAGTGGATTCCACATGGGCAGGAGCACTGTGGGCATGATTTTTGTGGCCTGGCTCCTGCTGGAAAAAGGACAGGAACAACAACTGATCAATTTCGCCTTCATAGATCTAGTGAAAGCATTTGATACTGTGAACCGTGACATCTTGTGGAAAATCATGGACAGATTCAGCTGTCCTCCCAAGTTTCTGGCTCTTCTCAAGCAGCTGACACAGCTGACTTACACTGACATGACTGTCTTCATCAATCATACCGGATCCACCTCTGACCCATTCCCAGTCGAGGTCGGAGTTAAGCAAGGATGCATTTTAGGACCTATACTCTTCAGTGTGTACCTAGTGGTGGTGACACTAACTTCCAGGGCTTCCCTGAATATGGACGATGGTATCAGGATCTGCTACCATTTTGATGGCAGTCTGTTCAAGCTTCCTTGTCTGAAGTCCTTCTCAAAAACTAGCTCCACTGTCATTTATGAGCTCCAATTCACCAACGATGCAAGGGCTGTGACCCATGGGTCTCCTCCATTTCAACACCTCACCCAGGTACTTCACAGATCCTACAGGCATTGTGTTGGCCTCACTAGAGGGGTTGCTAGCTATCCACACAGCTAAACAACATTCCAGAAACTCCACAGAAGTGTTGTTGTCTTTTTATGAAGTTTACTGAAATTCTTTTTTGTGAAACTACAACATAAACACACAAAGAAATACAATACATTAAAATGCTGAAATGACGAGTCATGAAATGCTATGCTAAGTCCGATTATGCTAATAGATTATGCTAACAATGCTAAAATGACTTCGTTTTTACTCTAACATTTTTAACCTAGATGCATCAATGCAAGAATTACTAACACCAAACATGAAATAAACATGAATTATGCTCAAAAAATACCCACTTACAGACGTTGCTTTAGCAAACATGGAGTGTGTCAAGTGGTGAACAAAGATGGCTGTCTGTCTACCGATAGATCTGCATTTTCTGCCATAAGATTTTGATTGACAGCCTCTAACTGTGAGTGAGCAATCAAAATAAAAGTGCTACTATAATTTTCACAATAAAGGTAGGTGCATTTCATTTACACTAGCAAATGAAATGAAATGCGAAAACAAAAGGCAAAACATGTCACACACACACACACACACACATACACGCACACACTGCAATTAATAACATGTCAATCTACCTACATTTTGTGTAATATTTATACTTATTTATCTATTAATCTATTACCAAGTGCAATATCCTTTTATTGTGCAATATCAATGATCACTATATCTATTATTGTGCAATATCCTTCTAGCCAAATATTGTGCAATATCTATTACCAGTGCAATATCCTTCACAAATGCTCAGTGTATGTTATGTGAATGTCTGTACATAAGTATATCTTTCATGTTTGTAAATTTTGTCAATATCCTTGTAAATTTGTAAGCCCTTATGTCTGTACATATTTCATGTTTGTAAATCTTGCATCTTTAATGTAAATCTTGAATCTTTGGAAATCTGAGGACCATTTCGTAAGACAGTGCATTGAATTTCATTGTGTATCTTACACAATGACAGTAAAGCAATCTTGAATATTGAATCTTGAATCTGTGTCTAATTACTGGCTGTCTATTAATGTGTGTCTTTGTGTAGCTTTCATATAGCCAGTACCAAGAGAGAGAGCTGTATCTCCCCCACATGTGTGTCTGTGTGTGAACGATAAAATCACTGAAAAGTGTTCAGAAAATAAAAAGCGCACCTGGAACTGCCTGTCTTCAGTTCCTCATTGCCCACTCTCCTAAAGTTGTTACACTGTTGCTGAAACCCAGGACTTGAGGAACAAATGCCGCCATGGAGTCCACACCAGTCAGGGAGCTCCTCCAGACCCTCACCGTGAACCTCCAATGCCGAGAGTTGTTTGCACTGTCCAACAAGCAGGTGCAGCACTTCTAGGCCTTGTGCAAGGCCCAGGTGAAGGACTGGCAGGTGATGCAGGGCTTGGTCCAGTCAGTGGGTACTTCAGTGGTTGCTCCTGCCCCCAATGTTCCTGTGCGGCTGGTCAAGAAGAGGCTGCAAGATGACAGAGGCCTTCCTTGAGCTGTTCGAGTGTGTCACAGAGGTGAGCTTGTGGCCAATCTCGCAATAGGCAGCATGCTTATTGCTGCTCCTGTTGGGGGAAGCACAGTTCACAGCTCAGCAGCTCCCGTCCACCAGCATGCTGGAATACCTGGACCTGAAGCGAGCTTTACTGCAACACATTAGCCACAGCCAGAAACAGCATCACCAGCGGTTCTGTGTACTGGCCTACAGCGAAGTCAGACACCCATTTGCATTCACGTAGCAGCTCCAAGACGCCTGCCAACAGTAGTTACGGGCAGGTGAGTATAACATGGAGAACATCATTGACCACGTGATGCTGTAGCACCCTAGTAACAGAGAACGTAAGGAGAACGTTAGCATTTGGTTCTCTAAAGGTTAGGATAGAACCAAACTAAAACCTAACGTTTAAAGAACGTTTAAACGTTCCTTGAACGTTTAGGGAACCACCCAACTGAAACGTTAGCCTGTAGTTGCACTGCTACCATCAGCCAACGTTATTCTTGGTTGTTT
>JAODHV010000002.1:22937066-22947528 GCA_027576555.1 Plicofollis layardi | reverse complement strand
TACTGTCTGCAATGAAATACAAGTCGAAGTAAATTTAGAAATCACTGCTTTCTTTTTTTATTTGCATTTTCCATACCGTCCCTACTTTTTTGATTTAGGGTTGTAGAATAGACATTCTTTAGTTTTCTTTGCCTTAAGCATCTTGTATTTTCACAAACATTATTGTTAATGAAACATGACTGTTGACAGTAGAAATGAAGAAATACATGATGCAGATGGTTTATATAAATCATATAAAAACTGTCTCTCTATATCTCCGCCAGACCCGGGCGTTGTGTGAAGATTCGGATTGCGACAGTGCCGAGCTAGACCAATCGGGGAGTGGAGAACCAAGTCGCCCCCCGAGTGCAGGAGGCTGGGGTCAGGGTCCTCAGAACTAACAAACGTGCATTCAAAAACACCCAGCCCTGTGCATTTGTACATATTGTATATATGTTCACCACAACACCTACCAGCACACTTCCTTATTTGTAGTATCACCGAAACACCTGACATACCATACATACACTTACAAACACAATGAAATTGCCTAAATTTGGTCCTGTAACAAAACGATGATGCAGAATCATGAAAAAAGCAAATATTAGCCACTTTAAGAACATACTTTCACAAGCTGGTCAAGATGTCACTGAGATTCCAAAGACCAGGGCCCCATTCTTTGTACATGGCTCTCATATCAATATAATTGAATTAATTTTGTGAAAAATTTGAATTTGGTTACTCAAAGCAAGTTCAAGGTTATAGGTGTTCCTGTCTTTTACCGATCAGCTACAACACATACTCCTAAAGCTTGAAATAAAGTACAGTCTTACCTGTAGTTGTACTTACATATACCTATTATACTTGAACTCATTTATGTCTTCAACAAAAAATAGGGCTACACACTTTTTCATAGATAATGCTTATGAAAGGTGCTGATTCTTATTATCTGGAGGCTTTATAATAACATACTCTCACCCTCTCATCTACATCCAATATATGTCTCTATTTCTGTCTAAAATCATTCTGGTTCATTTCAACGACCAAGATTCAATAGCCATCTAAATGTTCATTCAAACAGTTACCCTGTGGGATTGGTGTGAGAATTGAAGAGAAACTTGATGTCTTCTGCAGGAGCAGGAACATGTTTTTGAAACTAAGCGGGCAAGAATGAGCATAGCAAATATTATTGTAACAATAAATAATAGCAGTGGTGTAGAACAAAAAATGTTTCGCTATGCAGAAGACACTTTTGTTAGCTACAAATATTAATGCTCATTGTCAGGAGTGTCATTTTAGCCTGCTCACTCCAACACCTATATAAACAATCCTAACATCCTAGCATCTGTTTCCAAGGCATCAGAATATATCCTTCACTGTCTATATGTCTACAGGCTTTGGGCCTCATTTATCAATAATTTACTAAAGTTGTGTGTAAAAGTTTTCGTAGGCCAAACTAAAAAAATTCCTGTCAGATTTGCAAAAATTTCAGGTTTCATTGATTTTCTTTTTCTGTTCATGTGCGCATGTTGATAAATGCTAATCACCAATAAGTTAACAGGCTCATTGCCAGCACAGTTGATTTACGTTTAGTGACATCCATAAAACTCCATGAAAGGCAAAGCTCACAGAGAGCTGAATTACAAAATGATGACCAAACGTGGAAAGAAAAACTCTTTCCAGTAACGCAGCACATTGCCTTTCATAGGCATAGACGTACTTCCAGTCTTCCTCTTGTCATACATTGGGTGGCTTGTCTTTGTTTATGGGTTTGATTTTCATTAAAATCATTAATATAAAACAACTGAGTTTCAAAAAAAAATTGTGCAGTTGAAATAAATTGACCATTTGAAACTATTTAAACTCCACAGCATAATCGAAACTCATGCCAATTATATGATTTGAAGTCCATACAGTTGAGGTTCATGTTAGTGAGTCTCCTTACACATAATTTTACACAAACTCAGAAGTTTTTCCAAACTAACTGGATTTTCATTGATAGCATTTTTCTAGTTTCAGTTTATGTTTGCATCCAGCTTGATAAATGAGGCCCATTGTTTGCTTAAAAGAAAACTCCCATTGAAGTGCCTGGTTATTGCACTTCTCTCTTTAATTAGTGGATCAACTGGAGGTACTCAGTTATAGTTATACCTCGCAGAAATACTGTTTATTTAGCTTGCTAGTTACACTAATAATTGTCCTAACTTAAAAATGATACTAGCATCACCCTACAAATGAACTGTGTTCATATGAACACTAGATCATAATACTATATTGATTGATCTTACATCTTGGCTTTGTTCATATCAGCTTTGCGGGGTAATTAGGAATTTTCTAATTAGAATGTTCATCAAATCTCATCAGAAATAATTCATCAAATTACTTGTAATACGCTTACCCTAACCAAATTCTAAACTTAACCCCAGCCTTACCTTAAAAAAGGAAGTGATTCACCAATCACTAAATTAGTGTTAACAATTGACAATATGAGTCAAAGCTAGCAACTGCCATTCCTAATATTTTTTTTCCTATTGAAAGCAAATTCACAGACAAATTATGTGCTTTATCTACCATTTTATCATGGCACTACATATAAAGTCTTTTTTATAGAGCACACTACTCCGTTGACTTGCTTTTTTGAATCTCATGGCTCATGTGATAACATAGATATAGCAGTGTAATAAACATGCAAATAAGGAAGAGATACACAGATCATCAGGTACAATTTCAGAGCTACCGCATGTTCCATGACTTGAGTATGTTTTGCTTTGTCATTTCTCCAACCACAATATTTATGGTTTACAATAGCACTAGTTTCCATAGACGTATTTTCAAATTTTTTCTAAAAAACCCTTTGTTATTGGCATCTGTAGTTATTCGGTAGATAATGGAATTAAGAAATATGTGTGTGAAAGTTTCATGTTAAGTCATATTTTGTTTAGGGCCATAGCAAGGATTGGGGCTGTTCCCACCAGAGGGACAAAGCAAAGCATGCTTTAGGGTGCTAGATTTAGGGAACCTTTTTTCCCCCCTAAACATATATTCTTAAACACATCAACAGGTACTGTGATTTGCAACCTTTACATATTCATATAGCACCGAAGCACTTGCTTTTGTTATTTCGAAAACGACATTCTATCGTGCCAGTTTTCTGACTGATACTGAGAGACAGCATGAGAGATTCAAAATTTCACCCTTGACTTGTCTTTGTGAACTCACATAAACTTTGATGTCAAATGTAACTTCAAATTTCTTACGTAATATGATTATGATTTTTTTTTTAAAAGCATGGCTTATATGAACAACCTATAAAGAATGGGGCCCAGAAAAATGCCACGGAAAATATACAAATATTTAAAACACCTATTTTTTTCATGAAATTAAAATAAAAATAGAAAACTTGGCAGTTAAAGATTTGATTTATTAATAATAAGGTATTGATATCTGCCCAACTAACTAATGATAGCTGGAAAACATGGCAAATCTGTACTACTATAATACAAGAATGCAAGCATGACAACATTCACCAAACTGAACCCACATTTCACTTGTGTCATTTTAGAATCTTTAAGATGCAACTTAGGAGCAACATTGAATTAACATTCAAATATTTTTCATCTTCCTATTGCCTCCTGATCTTAAGATTTTTTTCCTTTAATAGGGACATGCAATATGTACATTACAGATATTCGGAAGATGACACTTTTATTTTCTGTACTTCCTGTAAAAAAACATGGCGTAAAAAAAAACAAAAAACTTTTTGGATGTATGAGGATTTTAACTTCATAGTTTTGAGAGGTATAATGAACAAAATGCATGAAGTCTGTTTGTATAAGCGATTTAATTTTGAATTCATTGTTTTTATAAATTTAAGAGAAAACTACTTTTTTTTTTTTACCTTGAATGTGTGTAATAGCCTTGTGTTGCTTGTAGGCACTTTATATAATAGAATGTTAATGTCCACTAACTTATCACCTTCTCATGACACTAAAATTAATGTTTAGTGACAGATGGGTTTAGGTCAGGAGCAAAGGATGTAGGTCAAAAAAATGCAGAATGTGTGTAGCTTTGTAGAATATCCTTTGAATATGTTTAGAGTCAGAGTCAGCACAACATAAGGGGACTGTCATGAGTTTTTCCTTTAGAAATAATTCTGGATCCTGAAGTTGTACCTTCCTACAAAGTTATTTTCTAAGTTTATCTAACACACCTAACTCAGTTAATCAGGGTCCTCTGAAGATGTCGTGAGAACAGGGGATTAGGTTTTGGGATAAACTGTGTAGGAAGGTAGCACTTCGGGAGCTTGATTATTAACCACTAACTTCAAAAACCACCATGCACAGCATGTTCCATAAGATGTGACTCCTAGGTCCAATCAAGAAAATGTAAACAAAATAAAAAAAACAATTGTGATTTGATGATGCCTGTTATCCTGGGTCAAATCAGTCCAAATCCATTTTTGCCTCTTTTTAAAAATGTATCTTCATAGTAACCTTTAAAAAACAAACACTTAGGGGGGAGCTGTCTTTCCCACATTGGAGCTATGATCAAAACAAACAAACAAACAAACAAACATTTATTATTGTCTTATTTTTATTACTTTTGTATCTTTTTTTTTGTAATTTTGTATCTTATTTTTCTATGTCCATGTTACATGAACCTTCCTTTAAAAAGTCTTATTTACCACAGATTCCTAAGATTCTGTGAAGATATCTACCTGCTCTGACAAGTACTTGATTTGATCCTGGATAACCATATTTGGTTTAAAGAAAATGGAAGAAAATTACTGAGTATAGATAATAACTATACGTCAGGCAAAACTTCATATCTACTTCAGGTGGTACGGGTGCTGAACTTAGGTTTGAAGAGAATCTTTTTTTTTCTCAAGCTTGTTTTAACTCAGTAATCATGTTGACCAGTGTACATATTATAGCAAAAATATTTAAGTGACATTATTGTAAATGCAGATATATTAATAAATCACTATGGGACAGTTTTCTGGGCACTGATTAAATGTAGTCTTAAGATTTGTGATTAAAAAAAAAAAGTGTTTACTAGTGTCATGACAAGGCTTAATCTCTGCCCAAAAAAACCCCACCATTGTATAATGTAAAAGTATGTAATAGTTGGCATTATGGAATCCGTTTATGTTACTTTCCAGTATCATTCTGCAATTTTGTACAACTGAACTTGAACAATGGCCAAGGGTGAAAGTTCATATTGATTAATCAGCACTTATTGTACTCTGTACTATACTGTGGAAACACGAAGTAAACATATGGTGCTTGGAAAATAAAAATAAACATTTTGTTTGACTTCTGGATAATAAATAGCAAAGCTTTTGTTTCTATGAGTGTAAACCTCTATAGCTAGGACCTTATTCCATTTCATCCAGGCCTTAGAGACTATAAGTCTCTGACAATTTCACAGCTATATTATGTTTTTATTGCTAAAAATTAAAATGGAGAAATTTTTGTCAGATGATTTTTCATATATAAATGACATGACTATAGACAGTTAACTCGATTATAATATCAGTGGGATAACATGAGGCACCATGCAAGTTCCACTATTCCAAATCAGTATGTGGAATTTTTAAAAAGAGACAAACATTTGTAAAAGGTATATACACTGTCTACTATTCTGTAGAAAGTGTCTGTATGTGCTTTCACCCATGGCTTTGGCTTCTCTGAAGAGACAATCTGAAGACCACACTTTCTTCCTTTTTTTGTTTCATGTCATTGAATAAAGATGCAAAAGAGCCAAAATCAAGAACAAACCCCTAAACCCTTGTTTAAGGTTCCTGTCTGTAAATATGGCACAATATGCAATATGTAGATGTTTTGACATACAGTTATTCCAAATCTACAAAAGAGGTTTTAATAGAGAGTTGGAAGAATCAGAAGAGTCAGTAAATGGGGCACTGCTTTACAAAAAAGTAGACTGAGGCTACCTACCTCCCCTTTTTTGCTCTTTATATGGCAGGATGTAATGCTCAAATGAGATGCACTTTCTTTTCTCTACCTGATCTATCAGATTTACTTGTTGAAACACACTGTAACCATGCAGTCCTATATAGAAACAACTGACTCAATATATGGATGTGCAAAATTCAAGCAGTCTGGTTCTATGTGATTTTCTTTCCTTTACACTTTAAGAAAAGGTCAGATCATTAGATTTGTGAAAACAAATCTAAATGTAGCCTCAGCTATTAACATCAGCGTTATTTTCATGAAAAGGTGATCCTAAATTGAAAGGCCAACTTTTGCCTATGGGTTGTTTACTTCTGCAGAAAATCCAGAGATTCTGGCATGTCAGACCTTTAGTGAGAGGGGACATATTTACATCTTTAGATACATTATTGTTTTTGTGCTGCTTTGAATTAATGTATTGACTATCAGGGGACATTGTGTTTTCTTCCATTTGAAGGATGGCAGTGGACTCTTTTCACTCATCCTTCATGTTCCCAATTCAGTGATTTTTTTTTTTTTTGATATCGGAGTATATCACATCAGATAGCAGTACTGATATATGTTATATAGAAATGTGGAAGATCAAGTTAAATGATCTTAGCTCAGTTGTCTAGAACAGTATATGTTTTAGGCTTCTACTCTGGGAATGCAAGTTTCACAAAATTAATTATTGGGTTGTTTTGGGTGCATAATTGTGGGATGTCTTTTGGAGGGGGCACGTTATAAACTCAAATTATGTCCTCTGACAGAATATAAATGTAACTACTATTCAAAATATATTTAAATAAATTATGATGGTGATCAAAATAAAAACCTTTACTAGACCACACTAAGTTTTGTTTGCTGTTTATGTTGCCAATATGTGTCTAATACACATTTGGTACCCACTCAAAAGCATTTGTACCTTGTTTTTCTCATTAAGAGATCACAAAATAACATGTCGTTACCACTTTTTAAAAAAATAATAATATAAGGTTATGCAACTGTTCTATGACTGACTGGGGGACCACCAGGGCACTTTACTTTAGAACAAAATCATAGTCATCACAAGGGCTCATGACATACAATAATATATAGTTCTTTTACTGAGGATAAGAACCACTCACAGTTCTCACACTGTTCCCACTTGAAGATAAATATTTCTCAAAATTTTGATATTGTTTTCTTTTGAGGAGAATCATTCAAGGTGTAGATATCTTACTTTATTATGGGTAAGAAATGTTCAAAGTGTTGATACTGTCTCATTTAAGGATAAGAACTGGCCACTCAAAGTGTTGACATAGGCTTTTATCCTCTCTAATCAGGATAGGAATCCTTCAAGGTTCTGATATTGATCTCTACTAACACTCCTTTTAGTGCTGCACAGGGGGTAGCAGAATGTGCATCAAATGGCATTTAATGGCAGAAGGCACCACACGACCCATGTTCACATATGTTTGTGCAATCACATCTATTGCTCAACAGGCTAACCTGTCTTTAGAAAATGGAGCCCCTTTATGGTGCACCCCAAAGTGTAAAAACAGCTGGTCAGTGGCCTGGGTGCATTCTAATCTGTAAGGGTAGACAGCTTGATAGGTTTATTAACATGCTGCTTAATTAATCTCTTTGGCAGGATTGGTCCAGCAACAGCATTTGTACTATAGTCCCCACACAGACATTGCATGCTGACTGATAAATCATGCAATTCACAGAACTGCTCATAATCATGACCATCAAAATGCTGTCCTAAGCAAAAGCCACTTTATATCCATGTTTTTCATTAGTTCATACTGCAAGATGTATAAACAACTTAAAACCAAGTCCAAGTCCCACTTTGGGAAATTTTTTTGTCACAAAAGTTAGACAGAGCCCCTACCATTAAAAAAAAGTTTTCATGCTCTCCCAAGCAGAAGAATAGAAAAGTGTTTGTCCTATTGTCCGGAAAGTTCAAATCCCTATGACACCACAACCATCTATGGCTGGGAGTCTAAGACAGCTCAACTGGCTGAAATTCACTCTGTCACAGTCCGGTCCAGTCCATCCAAGCCTGAGTTTGTGGGACTTCCATGCCAGCTCCAGGCCAGATCTGGGACAGGAATTCAGTCCTGCCTTGCTGAAGGTCATTTTCCTGAAGCGGCACTCCCACACCTGCTACCACTCCTCTCCCATCAGCCAGGGCCTTTTAAAGAACTGTTTGGAGCTACTCCAGTTGCCAAACTGTCTCTTGTAGACTTTCCTCACCTCGCTACAGCCCTTTGGTATTGTGTCTTCTTGATTCCCCCTGCCTGCATTGTTCCTTGTTTTTTGTCTAGTTTTCTGTCCAGTTTTTTGCCCCTGTTTTATCTGCCTGTTCTTTTGGATTGTGTTTTTGCTTCCTCTGCCTGGATTTCCCTTGTCCCTGTGTTCTTCGGGTTTTGTGAAGATTTTTCTGTCCTGTTTTTGTCCCTGACCGTGCCTACCTGCTCCTCTGTGTTTTTGACCTCCTGGCCTGTTCTTTGACCACTGATTTTTGCCTGAGCCCTATTGTACCTCTGCCCTCTACTTCATTAAAGAAGTTTTTATCTGTACACTGCCTGTTTTGAGTCTGCTCTTGGGTCCTCACTTCACCTCAGCTCGCCATTTCTGACACACTCTGCCATATGTGTTCCAAATTAACTGAACCATCCTTCTTGTGAATTTGCCAATTACAAGCTTGTTGTGAGACAGCACATCCCCAGTCTGGCTGTGCCAGCCCAGTACATTGGCAGCTCTCAAAGACAATGGACGTGCATCTGCCCAGTTCCAGAGCTTGTTCACTTAGCCATGTTGGCTGTTGCTGCCAACATCCCTACCAGATGCAGAAAGTCTGCATTCCTACACCTTGTACACATTAGATCAGATTACATTATCTCACACCTGTTCCAGCATGACTATTGCCCCTGTGCACAAAGCCAGGTCCATGAGGACATGGTTTGCTAAGGTTGGTATGGAAGAACTCCAGTGACTTGCACAAAGCCATGATCTCAACCCAACTGCATATTATTTTAGTACTCATTTCTCTAATAGGGATTGCACTTCCTCAGTCAGGCTTGGGTGTTGCATATCAGTGTCTCTAAATAATATCCTGATGACAGTATACTCAGCAGCCATTGATTCAGCTGCAGAGAGGAGAAACATCAGTCGAAGCTCAGAAAATGAAAGGTAGCTGCCTATTCTTTCTCGTCTCGTCAGCCAAGATTTCTGGACAGTTTTGCTCCTGCCATGCTAACAGGACAAATGTGTCAGGAATGCAGGTGACAGACAGATGCAAAAGTGGCAGAGAGTTTATTAAAGGCAAAGCTGGCAGACAAATCCAAATCATAACTCAAAGACAGTGTCAACAAACAAGCAAAGGTCAGGCAAGGCACAAATGGGATATGACAGGAAAAGACAGAGTGTAAACCAAAATACAAAACTAAGTCTGTAACCAGATAAACAGCATGAGAACTGAGGCTTGGTAAAGTCAGGCAAGGGAAATCTGAGCATTTACTTTGCGATGGTATTGTGCACACAGAGTCCTTATATACACAGAGGTGATGAGGTGTGATTGGGAACAGGTGTTGGTGATAATCAGTACCTTGGAGATTGAGAGCAGTGTGGTGCAGGTTGGTTATCGTGGTCCACGGTGGCCATATTTGGAGGCCACTGTGAACTCTGGGAAGTGAAGTCTTGAATGTGAGCAGGTGCAGGTGTGACAGAACCAGGATACTTCATGTTTTTGTGGTCAATGCAAATGGTGAAAGGGGAGGTTGCCCCTTCTAGCCAGTGTTGCCAGTCTTCCAGTGCCAGTTTAGTGACCAAAAGCTCCCAGTATCCAATGTCATACTTTTGTTCTGTGAGGGTGAGTTTCTTTGAAAAGAATGCCATGGGGTGTAACTTGGGCTTCTCAACCAAAATGCTATTAGAGTACTGTGCCGACCCCAGACTCAGAGGCGTCCACTTCAACCATGAATGGTTTTTTGGGATCAGGGTGTTTAAGGATGGGAGCAGATATGCAGACTGAAGGTTTTTTCTGCCTCAGGGTTCCACTGCAGGCGCTTGGGTCCCTTTTTAGTAGGGCGGTGAGTGGGACAGCGATGGAGCTGAAACCCCTGATGACTCACTGATAGAAGTTGATGAATCCCAGGAAATGTTGAAGCTCTTTGACAGTGGTGGGGGTAGGCCATGTGGTAACTGCTATGACAGTCAGTCCATGGTTACTCCCTCAGCACTGATGTAGCCCAGGAAGGAGATTTGCGTGACATGAAACTCGCACTTCTCTGCTTTCATAAACAGGTGATTTCCAGTAGTTTAGCTAGGACCGCTTTGATGTGGGCCTCGTGGCTTTCCTGGTCTGGAGAGTAAATGTCTATATAGGCGATGACAAACTTGCTGAGCATGTCCATCAGTACATTATTGATCAAGTACTGCAGGGGTGTCCAAACTGATCCATGAAGGGCCATGTGGCTGCAGGTTTTCATTCCAGCCATGCAGCAGCACACCTGATTTGGCTTATTCAATCAACTGACACACCC
>JAODHV010000002.1:22597218-22609648 GCA_027576555.1 Plicofollis layardi | reverse complement strand
TCTGACTACGTCACAGTCACTGTTGCGCTGATTGGTCAGAGCGTTGGCCTATACGCACAGAGACAGTTTGAAAGACAGCGGTTTGTTCCTCCCACCTCCATCGGAAATGCCTACGGATCGAGGCCAGACTAAATATTCACATTTAGTCTGGCTTGCCAGGCTAGAAAGTCCCTACTTTTAAAACATTTTTGATATGGTAATTTTCTTTAAGAGATGTCATTTGCATGACAGCTCAAAATGCATCTCCGGCCATTTAAAAACTGCAGAACTTCCGAAGGCCTCTGGTGGCCCTCGGACCCCTGGCCTTACTGGATTGACACCCCCACCCATTTTCCTGGATCCGCCCCTGCTAAGCACACTTACATACACACACACACTCTCTCTCTCTCTGTCACACACACACACACACACACGTGCGCAATTGGCATTTGCCATACTGATGAGTGGCTATGCGTTTGCTGCTGGAGAGGATGGAAAAAGAAAACTATTGAATTCGGAACATTTTTGTTTTGGATTATTTAGTTCTTTCTTCGCCTTCGGATAAAGATGTATTTAAAAGAGAAAATATTAGGACGGAGTATTTGAAGAAAAAATTCATTTAACGCAGCAACAGGAATAAGTCGTGTTTGGTGATAATTGCCTCGTTTTCGAAAAAAAAAGTGATCGTTTCATAATTCTTAAATATCCTATTATCGACGGTTTAATAATAATGGCCCATCTAATACGGCACAAGATTTCAAATAAAATTATCAGTGTAATAAACAGCGCGTCACATCAATCTGAGGCGAAGGTGAGCGGTGTGTTTGCGCGCCTCGGCTTCCAAGCGGCCACGGATGAGGAAGCGCTCGCTTTCGCCCATCGTGACAGTCTGGATTACGATTACAGACATGGGATGAGAATGGACGAAGTGAAGATGAGTGAGGAAGGAGATGGAATGATGTTGGAAGACAGTCATTACCAAAAGCACGGCATCAGACCCTCAGGATCCCGAAAAAACAGCGACTCGAGCGAGATGCGTGAAGGAGTACAAGACAAACCGGAAATCACAGCATGGGATGCGGGCTGGAACGTCACCAACGCAATTCAGGTGCACAGCAGTTGCTCCAAATGGTTTTCGTCAAGTATTAAAGCAAAATCCTATCAATAATTCCCTTCAAGAATGATTTGTTGCAGTCTACTAAATTCAGCTTAATTCTGATTCCTGGAGAAAATCAGAAAAGTAAAATGTATTATCTGAAATAGTCAAGAGGCAAATATTTATAGGCTGTTAACAGTTCATGGAGTTATTATAGATTTTATCATAGGGTATAAGTTTGAATAAAATAATTCACATATATTTTAATGATATAATCATTCACCATTTTTGTACTACATTATTATTATTATTATTATTATTATTATTATTATTATTATTATTATTATTGCAACTGGGGGGAACCACACCAAAACACTTGTCCTCACTCCCTCATTCTGTCAGAACCCATTATACTCAGGGTCGCTTGAGGCAATTTGTGGTCCACATCACAATTTCACTCCTCCTCCAGGTCGCACCCGAAACCTTCTTCTCGACAATAATCAGCTAAAATGCAGGCTGTATTAACTAGGAAGAAAATTAATTGAATATTAAAATACCAAATAAAAGTTTTAAAACTGGCTAGCAATGCAAATAACCTTTTTGACATAAGCATTTAGCAATAACAAATGATACTGTATTTGCACCCTAAGCTGCATAACATTTACACCACAACTGAATAAATCACAGACTTAATAAAACAAACAAAACTTTAAATTAAAGCACAAAAATTGTTGGACAGCTGCAACGCCGAACATCACCATTACACTTTTACACCAGGCTAAAATAAACAAGTGGAAACATTCACTTAGGGATGAGTACACCTCACTAAGTGTGACTAAGTAATAAAACAAAGTCATACAAATGTTAATTTATGAATAATTTAACATTCACACTGTTATCCTATAATATGTGTTAGAAGGTTTTTTTTTTTTTTAAATCACACTTGACTCACACTATAGATTACTAGGCTGTGGTGGGTGGATTTTCCAAAAGAGTAGCTTAACTAGGAGAGAGAGAGAGCGTGTTCATTGTGCTGATCACTCTACCATTTAACGATGATCTTTGTGCTATGATGCTTTTGGGAAACTTGGCACTGTGTAGTGAATTTTTACAGTAACGCTGTAAAAGACAGCTGGTTTTGAGCAATTTTAAAGATACCTTTGTTCAACTGGGTTCTCGAAAGCAGGCGATTCCTGTTGCAGTGTGTCAGGCTCACAGAGAAGAGTTAATGGCTGACAGGTTTCTGAAAAATGTCTAGCCCATGCTACATTTCAAAAACCACACAAAATACTTGAAACCAGCCTGTAAACATGTAAGCATGTTCTTTTTCTCGGGCTTTGCACAGCGAACAAGGTCACCATGGTGCACACACATTTCTGATTTAAGGGCCGATCAGCTCTTATAATCCCATTTCCCTCTCCCAGTCTTTGCAACACATATATGACATCAAAACTATGAAATAACATGGATCATATATGGAATGATGTGGTAAACAAAGAAAAATGTTAGACAAACAAAATATGTTTCATATTTTAGATTATTCAAAGTAGCCATTATTTACCTTGATGACGCTTTGCACACTATTCAAGATTCAGGATGTTTATTTGTCATATACACAATAACAGACACAGCGGTTTATTATCGGGTAATGAAATTCTTATTTTGCAACTGCCCGACCAAACTATGCTTACTAATATAAAAAGAAATATATATAAAATACGAAATATAAAATATAAAGTGCATATGGAATGCAAAATATAAAAGTAGAATGAAAATAAACAAAGATAACATAAAAAAAGGGCAATCAAACAATATGCAAACATAGAGGTAGATATAATGTGCAATGTCTTGTGCAAAATTGCAAATATAGAGGTAGATGGGCCCTGTGATGACTTGGCGACTTGTCCAGGGTGTACCCCGCCTTTCGCCCATAGTCAGCTGGGATGGGCTTCAGCTTGCCTGCGACCCTGTAGAAGGATAAAGCGGCTAGAGATGAGATGAGATGAGATGAGGTAGATGGTGATTATAATCCGTGGTTCAAAAGCCTGATGGAAATATAGAGGTAGACGGTGATTATAATCCATGGTTCAAAAGCCTGATGGCCTGGGGGTAAAAGCTGTTTGTCAGTCTACTAGGTATTGGCATTACCTTAACCAGTTTCATGAGGTAGTCACTTGGAATGCTTTTCAATTAACCGGTGTGCCTTGTCAAAAAGTTAATTAGTGAAATTTATTGCCTTCTTAATGCATTTGAGATCAAACAGTAAATAATAATAATAATAATAATAATAATAAAGTAAATAGCCTTCTTCAACAACTGTATTAATCCATATTATGTCAAGAATCACTCAACTAAGTAAAGAGAAACAACATCCCTCAATACTTTAAGATATTAAGTGTCTTTTAATTGATAAAAATAAAGAAAAAAAACATTGGACTAGAAGGTCTGTCCAACCTTTTACTGGTACAGTATATTACAATAGAAATGGTTTTGTACATCATAGATACACTGTATGCACTTACACTTTGGCATAAAACTCCAAACTTGGTAAATCTGTCATTAAATCACCTTTCTGCAGCTCTGCTACTGAAAAATGTGATACCTGCTTCAATGAGTCAATTCCTCTTTCCATTTTGACCAGTAGGTGGAATACTAAAAGAGATAAAAAGTGAGCACAGAGTCCCCAGGATAATCAGTTAGTATAGACAAACATTAGTACAGATAAAAAAAAAAGGACCAACAAAAATAATAAATAAAACAATTAATAAATTAATAATCATTACATGCATCAAAATAAATGATAGTTAAAAAGAGCTTGAGTAAATGAACAACATTTATACATTCGTGTTTGCTGTCTGCCATTGTAATTTTACCTCTTCAGTCAGACATTTGTGCTGTCTTGAAACTATGAATCATGTTTTTAAAAATGGAATTATGATTATTTTTACACTGCAGGGTATGTTTGTCTTGGGCCTCCCCTATGCTGTCCTACATGGTGGTTACCTTGGGCTCTTCCTCATCATCTTCACTGCAGTGGTGTGCTGCTACACAGGCAAGATCCTCATTGCGTGCCTCTATGAGGAGAACGAGGAGGGAGAGCGTGTACGTGTGCGTGACTCATATGTGGACATTGCAAATGCTTGCTGTGCGCCACGCTTCCCTGTGCTCGGTGGCCATGTTGTGAATGTGGCGCAAATAATTGAGCTGGTGATGACATGCATCCTTTATGTGGTTGTCAGTGGCAACCTGATGTATAACAGCTTTCCGGGCTTGCCCATTTCACAGAAGGCATGGTCAGTGTTTGCTGCGGCAGCACTTGTGCCATGCGCCTTCCTACGCAACCTGAAGGCCGTTTCCAAGCTAAGCCTGCTGTGTACAATTGTACACTTAATCATCAATGTGATGGTGATTGCCTACTGCCTGTCACATGCACAGGACTGGGCATGGGACAAGGTCAAGTTCTACATTGACGTGAAGAAGTTCCCAATCTCTATTGGCATTGTTGTTTTTAGTTACACATCACAAATTTTTCTGCCCTCCCTTGAGGGCAGCATGCAGAAGCCCGCTGAGTTTCACTGCATGTTGGAGTGGACACACATCGCTGCATGCATCCTCAAAGGCCTATTTGCCCTTGTAGCCTACCTCACATGGGCTGACGACACAAAAGAGGTGATCACAGATAATCTGCCACCTGGCATACGGATGTGGGTGAATATCTTTTTGGTTGCTAAGGCATTGTTCTCCTACCCTTTGCCCTTCTTCGCTGCTGTAGACATCTTAGAGAAGTCCTTCTTTCAAGATGGAGCCGCATTCCCAAACTGCTATGACACAGATGGGAGGCTTAAGTCCTGGGGTCTTGCGATGCGAATTGTACTTGTTGTTTTCACCCTTCTCATGGCTATCTTTGTCCCACACTTTGCTCTGCTCATGGGCCTTACTGGAAGTCTCACTGGTGCTGGACTATGCTTCCTGTTGCCCTGCTTATTTCACCTGAAACTTCTCTGGCGCAAGCTTCTGTGGCACGAGGTCTTTTTTGACGTCTCCATCTGTATAATAGGAAGTATATGTAGCATCTCAGGCTTTACTTACTCCACTGAAGGACTCATTGAGGCCTTTAAGTATAACACCCCAGATTAAGATATGATAGATTTTTCTTTAATGCTAATGCAATGCTCCTTGATTACAGATTGACCATTTTAGATGTGTTTCAATTAAAATCAGTCTACGTACAAAACAATTAACCTAAATATTTATTTCTTGTTAAAGCTTGTTGTGATAATTTGATTGTGTACTTGTTATTTTATTAATAACTCCTTAGCAATAAATAACTGAGCCAATAAATGTTGTGATGAGTGCAGACCTTGCACACATCTCTTGTGTACAATTATTCACAGGGAAATAAAAATCAACATTAGGCATTAGGAAAGTAGTATAGCCTACTGAAATGTTTAGAGAAACTGAATACAGCATGAAATGTCAAAGAACATCAGGTCATAGACAGTAAGACCTTTTAAAACACAAATTTTATTTATTTATTTAATTTAATTATTATTATTTTTTTTTTACCAAATGTGTTCAGATTTTTCAAGCACAAAAGCAAATGTAAGTGAATAAAATGAGAATGGTTGACAAATGAAGTGAATCTCTGAGATTTTATTTCAAAGCTCAAGGGCGGAGAAGAATCCAAGCAACAGATCAGCAGAGTTAACCAAATATTCAGCATCAGAAACTCTCAGTAAATTTGCTCTAATATAACATAGTTTATTTTCTCCCCATTTTATATGTTTAGTTAGATTATTTCATATCCAGTGTATGTATTTATGAGTGAAACTGCGATGCTGTGGAAAAGTGACTGAGTTTGTATGTTTAATGTAACCAAAACCTCGGATGGGCTTGTTGTGCATTCATAATGTGTACAAAAATAAAGAGTGTATACAGCCTGAAGATATCCCTGAAGTCAATAAATTGAATATTTGTTTAATCAGTGACCTCTTGGCCTTGTATAACAAATACAGTACATACAGTTGCAATCAGAAGTTTACATACACTCACCATGGACATGAACATCATGGCAATATTGGGCTTTCAATTATTTTTTTTGAACTGTTCTTTTTCTGAGAAAGAATGATTGTACAATGTGCATCTTTAATAGGAAAAAAAACAATTTGGTGCACAAATTGTAAATTAATTTTGGATTTCTTAAATCAATGTAGGGTCAAAGTTATACATACAGGGTCAAAAACATATATACATGCACTCAAACATTCAGTTTATTAATTCAGTGGTGATGAAAGTTCCAAAATGTCTTTTAACTTGTCAAGGCCTCTTAACTTCCCATTCGTGATCATGACTGACTACAGCTGGTAGCTTCTCTGTGCCAACCTAAAAAGGGTTTGTTTGACAAGTACAAGTTATTGGGAGGTGTAGCCCTTTTGCTAAGCTCTGGAAGAAGACCCAAACCCTAACCCTTTGCTGAGAGGAAATTGGTTCAGATGTCGGGAACAACCCAGGAACCACCAAGGCTGTTATGAACTAGAACCTGGTGGGACACCAGTATCATTGTCCAAAATCAAGTGAGTTTTACATTGCCATGGACTGAGAGGCTCTTGACCAAGAAAGAAGCCCTTGCTCCAAAATTGACGCCTTCAAGCTTGACTAAAGTTTGCAGCACACCACATGGACAAAGAAAAAGCCTTCTGGAGGAAAATTTTATGGTCAGATAAATCAAAGATTGAATTGTTTGGCCATAATGACCAGAGGTATGTTTGTAAAAGTAAAGGTGAGGCATTCAACCCCAAGAAAACTGTGCCAACTGTTAAGCAACTGTTAAGCATGGTTAAACAAGATGGATGGAATAATGAAGGAAGAGGACTAACATCAGAATTCTTCAGCATAACCTCAAACCATTAGCTAGACAGTGGACACTTGGACACAATTGGATGTTCCAACAGAACAATGACCCCAAACGCATCAAAGCTGGTTGTGGAATGGCTTTCCCAAAGTCCTGACTTTAACCTTATCAAAAATATGTGGACAGTGCTTAAAATTCAGGTCCATACCAGGAAACACACAAATATAATTGAACTCCACTAATTTTGCCAAGGAGAACGGTCAAATATCCAATCAGAATTCTGTCAGAAGCTTGTTGATGGCTAACAAAAGCATCTGGTCAAGGTGAAACTTGCTAAGGGACATTACTGCATGTAAATGTTTGATCCTGCATGTATAGTTTTGACCCTACATTCATTTCATTCATCCATTATCTGTAACTGCTTATCCTGTGCAGGGTCACAGGCAAGCTGGAACCTATCCCAGCTGACTAGGGATGAGAGGCAGGGTACACCCTGGATAAGTCATCAGATCATCGCAAGGCTGACGCATAAAGACAAACAACCTTTCACAGTCAATGTAGAGCCATCAATTAACCTAACCTGCATGTCTTTGGACTGTGGGGGAAACTGGAGCACCTGGAGGAAACCCATGCAGACACGGGGAGCGCATGCAAACTCCACACAGAAAGGCCCTCGCTGGCCGTGAACCCAGGACCTTCTTGCTGTGAGGTGACAGCGCTAACCACTACACCACCGTGCCGCCTCGTATAGTGCTCCTGTTTACAAAACCAGGCAGCTTGTGGTTACACATGCTGAGAGAAAAAATACTAGCCAGACAGCTTTTAGATGTGCCATGTAAGGACACCAAAACCATAGCCAGTGACGTTCTTGAGGGTGCAAACATTAGAAATACAGCATGATCAGCAGGTCAGGAAATGCTGTTTACTGATTATCCGTGTCTCTAAGGAAGCACATGTCAGCTCTCCTTTTGTTTGCTATTGTAGGATAGGCAAGAGGTGGTTGGTGGGTAGGAATTGGCAGGTGACTTGGTTGAAGGTCACAACTTGGAAAAAATTAACCTCTTATCTTTTGCACTGTGTGAAGGTGATTCACCTTGAGGCTGTTTTTCTTGCTTGATCTTGCGCGTTTTACTTTGTCATCCCTATAGCGCTGCATCTGCTTCACTGGAACGGTTAACATCTGCCACCTGTTTCTTCATAAATACAGCCTCTCGTTTCTCTCCTGTGTCATCTGTTGCCTCTCTTTCCCTCCCTTAGTTCTTATTAGTTGAGGCATTTCTTTTATATAAGCCCATTCCACACTCGTCAAGCACGTCTACTAGGGCTGTCAACTTCCTTTAAGGAGAGTAAGAGAGAGAGAGAGAGAGAGAGAGAGAGAGAGAGAGAGAGAGAGCTGTCTACTATTTAGGTATGCAGCACAGCTCCTGTTCAGTGTGTAATGTGTTTTTCATGACTCTTGGCTGATCCGCACTTGTTTGTTTTGTGTCCTCACTCATGTCACTCAACAAATTGTTCCAAATTACAGTCTGTTTGTACAAAATGCTGGGAGAGAGCTGAGCCGGTTTGTTTACTGCATGCGTGTTCACCCGATCCCGCTGCATTGAACGTGTCTCAGTGAGCAGCCGAGCCCAGTCACCATCCTGACTGGCAGCTCAGATTGAGATATGATAACTGTTATTAGGTCTTAATACACCACATTATCATATTTACAAGGAGTGTGTGAGAGTGAACTGGCAAAGTGACCACTGTGACAGGAATGATGGAGAGTGAAGGGTACGGCATGGTAGAGCAAACAGGAAGCAGAGGAGATGATGGACCGTTCAAGATACTGTGAGGAGAGAATGAAGTCTCCAAGCATTTGTGTGTGTGTGTGTGTTCATGTTGTAGTCTCTCTTGCTATCTCAAGGGCCTTCCACGCAGCAATGTGTATGATTGGTTCTCTGTAGTCCTGACAGCACAGTAAAGTAAAGACAGAAGGGTGGTAGAAGGAAGAATGACTGATGCCCACCTCCCATCTGTGGTGACACTAGATAATTTATTCTTATTTTTTAATCATTCAGGTTTAGTTTCCTTGTCTGTTAGCTTGTTTTAGTATATACCAGATGTGTTAGTATTTGTAACCCCAGCCACTGGAGTTGTACAAGCTAGTGCAGACTTAGTGCTAGTCCCAAGCCCGGATAGATTGGGGAGGGTTGCATCAGGAAGGGTATCTGGTGTAAAACCTAGGCCAAATCAAATATGTGGATCATGATGATCCACTGTGATGACTCCTAACGGGAGCAGCAGGAAGAAGAAGAAGAAGTAGTTAGTATTTGTGGTATTTTCTATATAGGCATTTTAATTGTGGTGGTATGTATACTACCAGCCCTGCGATAGATTAGCAACCTGTCCAGGGTGTACCCTGCGTCTCACCTGAAGTCCGCTAGGATTGGCACCAGCTTCCCTGGGACCCTGATGGATAAGCGGTATAGGAAATAGATGGATGGATGGATGGATGGATGGATGGATGGATGGATGGATGGATGGATGGATGGATATTACCAGTCAAAAAAGTTGACTGGCAACAGGCTGAGAAAATCATTCCAGATATCTCTATTACCAACTGTGTCAAATTAACTGTGAGATGTAATCTCTCCAGTAGGTCCTGGGTCAGCCCAGTCAAACTTGCCTGATACAGAGCCAACCAAGGGGCATCCTTGTAAGGGGCCTGACCCACCTCCCAACTCCCCTGGATTTCCGAGCTTCTCAACCTATTATGTAGAATAAGCTCAGCAGTCCTGTGTAAGAACCTAATTTCTGCCACCTGTATAATTGCAAGGGCCTGTATTCCTTTGGTGATACCATAGGTGAGCGCCTACCTCACCACCACAGACTGGTACAGCAACTGAAACACTTTTGCCATTGATCCAATTTGGGACACAGTCATAGACCTTTTCAGAACCCACAAACATGGGTAGACTGGCTTAGCCTGGACTCCTCATAAAGCTGGGTAACAGTAAATAGGTTGTCCACTCTTCCATGACCTTGGCAGAACTTGCCCAGAACCTGCATTGTTCCTCCTGAAACATAGGTTAAACTTCTCTCCAGAACCTTGGCATAGACATGTCCTGGGAGGCTGAGGAGTGTGATTCCCTTATAATTGGAAGTAAAAATAAGGACCACCAACCGAGTTTGCCAGTCCAAAGGCAGTGCCCAAGATCTCTATGCAAAGAGGTCTGTTAACCACATAACCCCAGCCTTGCCTAGTGCCTTCATCATCTCCAGCCGAATCTCTTACCCCTCCCTGCGGCCTTGCTGGCACAGAGATGGACTCCTTAACACCAGAGACTTCAGTCACTATCTCTTAAAGAGAGGGCATATCCACTGGGTTAAGGATTTCCTCAAAGTGTTCCTTCCATTGTTCAACAGTTCCCCCAGTGCAGGTCAGTATCCTCCAACACCTTTGCTCAGGAAAGGTTGTGCCTCAGCAAAGGCCTCCTTCTTCAACTTGATGTCTTACCTCACCACTTGTGAGGTTCTGCATTATCCTAGGGTTACTACCATGACAGGTACCGAGAGCCCCAAGACTCCTACTTGGCCTCCCTGCTGGCCACCCTGGTAATTTAGGTTTCGCAACCCAAAGCGGTCATGTAGGGGATCTCGGAGCAACAAGCGGCCCCAGAGGTGCAGTATGCATGACCCACTGGCATGCGGACACGCTCTGGTACTCACCAACGTTTGTCTCAGCTATGGGTCAAATAGTTAGGAAGACAATCCTGTTAAAAATCTGCAGTGGAGCCCCACAGGCAGTCGGCTGGCTATATTTACTGTCAACCCTCCGCCAGTTCCTGCATCCCTGCTCATTCCTAGTCATCTCGACTCTGTCCTGTCCTGTCCTGCCACTGGATCCAGATGAGCAGGGATGAGAGGGTGAGGCTGATGACACGTGACTCTTCCTCACCTAAATCAACTTTAGCAGCGCAAGTCATGACTTCATTAATGTGGTATATTGCATGTTTCACTACTATTACTGTCCTACTGGTATTGCATTAATATATTGCTTATTTGACTCATTTTCCCAATCAGATCTGCTCTTGTATATGATGTTAATGTAGAGCATGAGACTGATTATTGTGATACATAAACACAGGACAGACACTGCTTTAAAGCATCGTGACATCACATCTGTGACATTTCACGCAACTCTGGTGGCTAGATTTTGTTTCTTCAGAGTGTTCCTTTAAATTTTAAAAGGATTAATGAGACCGTGTTGAATGTAAAACAGTGATAGCAGGGCAATGACCATGTTAATCACCCTTTAATCTTTTCCTGTCTGTTTATCAATCTGTCTAACTGTCTGTCTGTCCTTCTATTCGTCCTTCCACCCACTTAATATATGCAAAGCAGTATCCTGTGTGTGACTGCACAAGGACATACAAATTTAAACACATTCTTGTAAACGTCTGCTCCCAGTGCCACTGTAGCTGCGACTCCTGATTTCATGTGCTTTTTATAGATAATAGGTTCACACATAATGACTCTTTATTCACGCTCATTATAGCCAGATGAATTAGTCACTGAAAGAACACGTAGGTTAATTAACCTTTAAGTTCGATGATTCATTTCTCTAATGCTGCCTTCTGTATAATTGAGCTCTAGACAAATTGCACAAGTGGATCCAAATGCCTGTTGCAATTTCTTTATATTCTTTAGACATGTTCTCGGGGCAGATTCATGATTAAAAGAAACCGTGCACTGTATATAGGTAATCTGAAGCTTTTTACCTGCTGGTAAACACAACTTAATTATTATGATGTTATTTCTAGTGTTTGCTTCATTATATTTCTTGGTACAGTTGCTAAGTGATTCCTAGGTGAGCATTGCTGGATTTATATACGGCAAGCCGAGGTCTGATGGAGGAAAAACAAACAAACCACGCAACAATTAGTGTTGAAATGAGATGTCCCTCTTCTGTGTACCAAGTCTCTCTAGGTCCTTGCACAACACACTCAGATTAACCCAGTCACACAACATTGCTAACGATGGGAGAATGTGTCTCCATGCTTGGGAAAGGAATGCACGTGGGATTCGGCAAGAGCAGGAATGAGGGGGTCTGGTTGGCTAGAAAGTACTTCTTTAAGCTTAGTGGACTTGGTAAACAAGCGCTTAAGTTAATTTCGGTAGCTAGGACTGGGCGATATAATGATTTGATCATCCCTGCATGATTCTACACTGAACGTTTACTCATACTGTATATTGTAGTTTTAACAGACCTCCCAAGGTTTAAGCATTTTGCATAAGAGATCTGCAATTTAAAGCTGGAGTATGCAGTTATTCCACGAAATCGGGTCAGACATGAGCTGATAGCTGATGAGGCGCGTAGCACCGTGTACAACGAGATTTAGTGGAATAACTGTTTTATTCTATCTGCATTCAGAAACTGAGCATTTTTTATTTTTATTTTTTGCAAATTCGATAAATAAAAACTTTATACAAAACGTCCGACAAAATCATTTCCGCTTAGA
>JAODHV010000002.1:22450870-22471481 GCA_027576555.1 Plicofollis layardi | reverse complement strand
TGAAATCAACTTCCCTCACACTTTTTTTTTTTTTTTTTTTTTTTAAATCCGCCGCTGGCCGAAAGGCCCAAAGGGGGATTATGTCGTACCGATGTCCGTCCCTCCCTCCCTCCCTCCCGGGAAGGGTACTTTGCCTTCTGAAATCAACTCCTCTCACAATTTTTGGAGGAATTTCATGAAACTTGGCAGGATTCTTTGTTCTCTGTTGGTAATACACCTATTGCAATTTTGTTCAATTCAGTCGCATTTTAGCAGAGTTATGGCTGAGTTGCCAGTGGGGGATATTGTGCTCTCAGAGCACTCTTGTTTTTTGTTGAATTTGCAAAAAATAAAAATGCTATTTCTCAAAATCCAGTGAATGTGGATGGAATAAAAGTTGTTCCACTCAATCTCGTCGTACGTGGCTTCTAGCCAACTCCGTGCTGTGCGCCTCGTCGGCTATCAGGTCATATAGATCACTTGATTTCGTGGCATAACTGTTAATTATTTGACTCATTTGGTTCATTAATTTACAAACAGAATTAACTACTTGGATTATATTGCATTAATGTTGAAGTTTGTGATTTATTCCAGTTAGTAAAGGGAACGTTCATGTAAAGTATGTCTTGTCAAATTATTGTTTAATTCTCTAAATAAAGAACTTTGAAGATTTCTTTAGAACAAACCTGCATATAAGTTTGATTTGAACAGAAAGATCTTTCCTCCACTCCCCTCACCTTTTCTCCCCATTCTAAGCCACTTTGCAGTCTTTTCATCCAGACTGTGCATCTCTCTCTCTCTCTTTTTTTTTTTTTAATTAAGTCACTGGCTGTTTTAGCTTTTCTTTCTTTGTCTTTTTTGTGTGATCATTTTTTCATGGCTCTATCATTCCTTCACCTTTACCATTTCTTCTGTTCTTCCTTTTGATTTTTCCCTGTCCTGCCACTCTCCGCTGCACGTTTCCCCCATCTTGGGCCATGTGATGTCTGTCGCCTCCTCCACTCTCTTCCCATCTGATTCTCTGTGTATCCTGGTGTCTGGCTTTTATCCTCTGACCGCTGGTTCGTGTCGAGTAGCTGATGCTTCTCTAACCCACGTTCCCATGCTAGGCGTGTGTAACGACCACGGGAAGACCTACGCACTCTACGCCATCACAGTCATCCGTAAGAACTCCGATGGTAGCGAGGACACCTGGAAGACCTACCGCCGCTACAGCGACTTCCATGACTTCCACATGCGCATCACTGAACAGGTAGAATAGGAATCTGACTCTGCTGCTCCATATAGGACAGACTCTTCTGGTTTCATGTTGTGTGTACTCAGATAAGAAGCGGAGTTATGGTTACTACTCCACAGTTGATTGTTTTCTAATAACAGCATGTCCTGAAGTATTTCTTTTATACCGCATCAAAGTGCCAACTCTGATAATCTTTCTATTAATTGAAGAATGGCCCATTGTATGGTTTGTGTAATGATGTGGAACATGTCATCACTTTATAGCAGCTATAAACAATCCTTCCCTCGCCAGCCTCTCTTTCATTTGTCTAAGTAATTCACGCTCACTCACTATCCATTTCAAGTCAGGTGACATGTCAGATGTGTGTGTGACTAGCAGTCTTCAGCATAGCTCTCCATTCAGCACGGTCTTGAGTTGCCTCCTCTGCGATATTCCATAGCTTCAAGTCAGCATGGGCAGATTCTTTCCAGCTTTTTCGAGGTTGGCCACGGCTGTTCACTCCTTCACCTTCCAAGGTAGTACATCTGTTGATCCAAGAATTATTGCGTTGGATGTGTCTAAACCAACGGAGACTATTGCATCTGAGGACAACGGAGGTTCAGCATCTGGAGAAGAGAAGACGTGCTAATTTGTGTCCCTCTTTTGGCATTGCACATCCATAAAAGCATGGCTCTTTCATTACGCTCAAGCCGTTTTTGGTCATCTCTTCGGAGTGCCCGACATTCAGATCCGTATAACATGGCGCTATGCACACAACTGCTGTATAGTTGACCACAGGTATGAAGTGAGACAACTTTGCAGGTTAACAACGGCAGCAGCTCTCTAAACTTTTCCCAAGCAGAGCAAGTTCTGATAATCGTTGCCAGTTCACAACCACCTCCTGGGCAGATGCCATCACCAAGGTATACAAGGCTATCGACGACCTCTAGTTTGCTACCGGCCAACATTACCTCACTGCATGGTCTTGCATCAATTGGCCAAGCTCCTCCGAAACAACACTGACACTTGTAATCTGGGTTTTCAACTAACCTCCCCTGCATACCAGAACGTCTTGTGTACCCACATTTTGCAACCACTACAGAAAATTGAATTCTGGCCAGCCCCTTTTCTGCACACACCACAAGGGTATTTTCCAGAGATTCTCACTGTGTTTTAGGTCATTACCAGAGATCATGATTTTTGGTATTCCCCATGTTGACTTTCAGGCCCTTTTCCTCAAGACCAATCTTCCAGCGGTTCAGCTTCTCAAGTAATTCACCCAAGGATTCTGCAATTATGACCAGGTCATCCGCATAAAGAATCTCCCAAGGACAATCAACCCGAAACTTTTCTTGATAAGGCCTCTAACACAATTATAAACAGGGGGCTCAAAATAGATCCTTGATGCACCCCAACCTTCACCTTGAACTCTTCACTGAGTGAGTTGTTGACCCGCACCCGACTCTTTGCACCACTGTACATGGATTGTACCAGTTTGACAATCCATTCAGGCATCCCAACCACCCGCATCGCCCGCCACAGCACTCTTCGGGGAACCCTATCAAATGCCTTTTCAGGGTCTACAAATGTTTTTACTTGGCTAAATACTTTTCTTGTAGCTGTCCGAGGATGAAAATAGCATCAGTGGTACCTCGTCCTGGGCAAAACCCAAACTGCCTATCATCAGTGTTGACAATAACCTCTGATTTTCTCCACCACTCTTTCAATGATCTTAAGTACCTGTTCTGTAAGCTTCAGGCCTCTGTAGTTGCCTCGGATCAATGCATCACCTTTACCTTTAAACAGACTAAGGATTATGCTTTGGTTCCAGTCTGTAGGGATCTTTTCCTCTCTCACAATACATTGGCCAAATCCACAACAACTTGGCAGCACACCTCAGGGGATGCACGCAACATTTCGGCAACAATGCCAGAAGGACCAGCTGCTTTGCCTGTTTTCATTTTCTTCAGTGCGTCGAAGACCATTTTATGAGTGACGCAACATGGTGGTCCCGCGACAGGATCTGCTGGGGGAAGGTTTTGAGACCAAGGAAATTCGATGTTCGTAGTGTTGTTTCCAGGCCTTCTTTTTGCATCCTCATCAAATGCCATGTTGCTATCGTCATCAAGAATACATTTCTCACCTACTACATCTTGGTTCTCTCTGCGCATTTGTTTTGCCACACGGTAGATGCTGTCCGTGCCTGAATCTATGCCAGCAAAGGTGATATCTCTTGGCAAAATAAACTGCTGTTCTAACCTGGCATTTAGCTGCCAGGTAATCATCTTTGCTACCCCTGTTCTTCCAGACTTTCCACAGCTTGCGTTTCTCTTTCACTGGGCCGCTGACATCCTCATTCCACCACCAGGTTTGTCGTCTCCATAACCCCTTCTTTGTCCAGCCACAGGTCTTAACAGCATACAGGAAGCTGTCTTTGAGTTCCATCCATATACGTTCAACATCACCACCTACCGTGTTGTTAACACACTCCTGCAAACAGGTCTTAAACTCATTGCGTATGTTGTCCTCTTTCAGCTTCCAGACACGCCTTTTTAGGCAGAAACTCTTTCTGCTGACTCCCCGAGTGTGATAGCTTGACATCACATACCACTAACTTGGGCTGGGTAACACAGTCCTCATTTGGAGTCACTTTTGCATTGCGCAACAGTTTGAGGTCGCATTCCTTGACCAGGATGTAATTCACTTGACTACGATTACCCCCAGACTCGTATGTCACCAGATGATTATCTCCCTTCATGAAATGGGAGTTGACTACAACTGGGTTGTTGGCAACAGCAAACTCAAGTAACCTTCCACCGTCTGTGTTTCGAGTGCCATAACCCTTTCCTCCATGAACACCATCATATCCAGCAGCCATCATTCCAATGTGTCCATTGAAGTCACCACATTGGAAGAGGATCTCCGAAGCACCTATCTTGACTACAGTTGCTAGTAGATCTTGGTAGAAAGAGTCTCTCTCATCATCGCTGAGGCCAGCTTGTGGACCATAGGCTGATAGCATGGTCACAATACAGTTTGATGAGCATGATTCGATTGGATACACGCTTCACATCATAGACATTTTCCACCCATTTTTCAGCAAGCAGAATCTCAACACCTCCAATGCCCTTCTCATTACCAAGCCAAAATAACTTATACCTTGAATTTTTCCCTGTGATCATTCTGGCGGATGCTCCTCTCCACCGGACTTCCTGAATGCCACAGATGTCAATGTCCTGCCAGGACAATGCTTCCACTACTTCGCCTGATCTCCCTCTCATTGTTCCGATGTTCCATGTGCTAACTCTAAAATTCTGATGTGGTCACTGACTATCGATCTGACTGGGCCCACATCTAACACCAGTCCTACTGGGAGTGACACCTTTAACCATATGGTTTCCAGTCCCTCTCTTACGAACTTTACTGATAACTGCCATAAGAGAAAAATTGAAGCAATATTTTACAGTTGGATGCCCTTCCTACCACCAACCCCCAACCTGGAGGACCAGGAGATCACACTTAGTCTGGCCTCTACCCTTCGACCTGTATGGCATGGGTGGCCCTAACAGGAGTTTAATACTCCAGCCAATGCAGCTCTTAGGGGTCACTGAAGAAGCACACAAACTACCCCACCACGATAAGGTAGTGATCTCTTTGGAGTAGCAAAGAGATCACTACCGCAAAGGTCAAGAATGTATTGAATTTGATTTTTGCTTTGAGAAGGCCCCTCCTCCTAATTTTCTCTAATGATGTCCAAGACACCATGGGATTTGTGCCCATACAGCAATTCAAATGGAGAAAACCTGGTGGAGGCTTGTAGGACCTCACGCACTGCAAACAACAGAGGGTTAAGCCACCTGTCCCAATTTTTAGCATTCTCATGAACGAACTTATAAATCATGTTCTTAAGGGTTTAGTTAAATTGTTCGACCAGCCTGTCTGTTTATGGATGATAAACACTAATACAAATTGATTTAATCCTCAATTTGTATAATTCATGCAGTGTGTGTGACGTAAAAGTAGTGCCCTGATCAGTCAGGATTTCTTTTGGAATCCCAACTCTGGAGATAACGTGAAAGAGTGCCTCCGCAACACTACATGCTGAGATATGGCGGAGAGGCATTGCTTCCGGATATCGCGTTGCATAATCCACTATGACTAACACAAAGCAATACCTGCATGCAGATCGATCTAATGGCCCAATGCGATCCATGCCAAGTCTTTCAAAGGGGATCATCATCAATGGCAATGGATGCAATGGTGCTTTTGTTGTGGCCACTGGATTCACCAGCTGGTAGTCGTGACATGCCGCATACCACCTGCAGACATCAGCGTGAATTCCTGGCCAATAGAAATGGGCCATGACACGATTTAGTGTCTTATCCTGCTCCAAATGTCCAGCCATAGGATTATGATGAGCGACATGGAATAAAAGTTCCTTACGGCTCTTCAGGCCCAACAAGCGTATAATCACTTCTTTAGTTTGAGTGTCCTGTGTCAATCCATACAGCCTATCCTTAATAATACAAAAGTAGGGGAAGGAAAGTATAATGTTAGGCTGGAGGATTTGGCCATCAGTTTCATTCACTTGGACTAAAGCGTGTCTCAAAGACTCGTCACATGCCTGCTCCAATAGGACATCCCCTACAGGAGTCCCCAAAGAGGGAGGAGGGCCCTCCCCACTCTCCATGTCATCATGACATGGTGCTGTCATGGATGGCCCTGGGACCACCTCCCCAGCTAATGTTGCAGCAGGATTCCCCCATTTCGTGCAACTGCACAACCCACCCACTACTATTTGCTTCATTAATGTTTTAAACCCTGGTCAATCGGTTCAAAGGATCAGCGGTGAGTGAGTGACTAGCTGCCGATTCAAAAGATAAGAAGTGAGTGAGGCTCGGACTAACCGCCACCTCTACGCTGTTTTTCTCCTCGGAAGTGGATAGTGATGGGCATTAGCAGATATTGTACATCATCGTGCACACACGTCACCTTCACCAAACATGCATTCTCCAGTACCCCACATTGAGTCAGGCTTTGATGTATGGAACTCTGATTACACCCCGAATCCACCAAAGCCTGATATGTACCCCCTTGAATACTCACAACTATCCTATATGCCCCTGCTCGATCAGGGGAAGCCTGAGGTGCATCAGGGATGCGAATCAGTAGCCCTGCCTCCATGCCTACAGACCTGCCTGGGCTCACTCTCGGTTCTGGTGGGCATGGATGCATCCAGCTGTGGAGAGAGAAAGGGGGTCAATGGTGGCACAGACACAGAAGGAGAAGGGAAAGTAGAAACATGAAGACAGACATGAGTGTGGGGAGCAGGTTTCGGGGAATCGGCCCCCATTTCCACAGGGCTGGGGTAGGGGAGGGGTGAGGAGAGGGAGGGGGAGAAGGGGAGAGAGAGAGAGAGAGAGAGAGAGAGAGAGAGAGAGGAAATTGTAACAGAGCCTGCTTCTGGAGACACTGTCAGATGATCTTTGGCCAGCCGGCCTGCCTCTTCCAGTGACGTCATTCAGTGACACAGGATCCATACTGATGTCTCGCTCAACAGCTGGGCAACGAACTGCTCCAGTGTCACTTGCTCAATGATGGGTTCAACATAACACTTGCCAGCCAGCAGCCACTGTCAGCAGGCATCCCAGAGCTGTTGGGCGAACGGCCAGCCCACTTCACCATAAGCCAGTGAGCGGAAGCACTGGCACTATTCTTGACCGTGGCCGACCCACTGTAGGATGGCTCACTTCAGGTGGGGGTACTCCAGCATGTTGGTGGCCAGGAGCTGTTGAGCCATGAGCTGGGCTTCCCCCAACAGGAGCAGCAGTAGGTGATCCACCCACTGTGAGGTTGGCCATGAGCTCGCCTCCGTGACGCACTCTAACAGCTCAAGGAAGGCACCAGGGTCGTCCTGTGGCCCCATCTTAACCAGCTGAACAGGCACATTGGCCACAGGAACAACCGCTGGAGCACCCACAGACTGGATCTATCTCCGAAACACCAGCCAGTCCTCTGCCTGTGCTTCGAGCAGAACCTGGAAATGCTGGCCCTGATCCATGGACAGTGTGACAAAGGTGTGCTGCTGGCATGGGAGGTCATCAGTGAGCATTTGGAGGAGCTCTCTGGCTGGTTTGGACCTCATGGCAGTGTTTGTTCCTGGGTCCTGGGTTTCAGTTCCAGGATAACACTTCTCTGACTTTGGGGGAACAGAGGAATTGGAAGCAGACTCCAGAACAGGTGTTTTCTTTTTATTTTGACACTTTTCAGTGATTTATAATGACACAAACACACTACACACAATGGGGTGTCACAGATCTCTCTCTCCTTCCTGACTGTCTGAAAGACACAGACACAGGTTAATAGACAGCCAGTAACTAGACACAGGTACATCCCATCACATGTTTCCTGCTGGTTCAACCTGCCTCCTTACCATTCACAGCCGATGCTCAACTACACCCCTGCTGCCACATACTTATCAACAAAATTAGAATTTGATGCTTGCAACACACTCAAAAAAAGTTGGGACAGCGGCATTATTACCACTGTATTACATGACCTTTGGGAACTGAGAATACTAATTGTTGAAGTTTTGCAATTGGAATTTTTGTCCATTCTTGCTTGAGACAAGACTTCAGTTATGGTCTGTGGTTGCCATTATCTGATTGTCCTCTACAAGATGTGGCATACATTTCTCAATAGGAGACAGATCTGGACTGGCAGCAGGCCAGTCAAGCCCACACGCTCTGTCTATGAAGCCACCCTGTTATAGCCCATGCAGAAGGAGGCTTGGCATTGTCCTGCTGGCATTGGACTTCCCAGGAAGAGACGTTGCCTTGAGGAATGTCTCTCTAAAATCTCAGTACATGCCCCAATAGATCAATGGTACCTTTACACACATGCAACTCACCAATGCCGTGGGCACTGATGCCCCCCATACCATCACAGATGCTGGCTTTCTCTGATAACAAACTGGATGGTCATGTTCACCTTTGGCACAGAGAACTCATTGTCTGGTTTTCCTGAAAACAAGCTGAAATGTGGGCTCATCTGACCACAGCACACGTTTTCATTTTCTTTTGGTCCATCTGAGATGAGTTTGGGCCCAGAGAAATCAACGTTGTTTCTGCATAGAATTGATGAATGAATGGCTTCCTCCTTGCATAATACAGTTTCAGGTTGCATTTCTGGATGCAACAGTGGACTGTGTTAAGTGACAAAGGTTTTCTGAAGTACTCCTGAGCCTATATTTGTCACATTAGCATGACGGTTTCTCAGGCAGTGCCACCTGAGGGCTTGAAGGTCATGCACATTCCAACCTTGTCTTTATGCACTGAAATGTCTCCAAATTCCTTGAGTCTTTTCACAATATTATATACTGTAGATTTTAAAGACCTAAAATCTTGCATTAAAAATGTTCCTTTTGAATTGACTAACAATTCTCTCATGAATTTTGGCACAAAGAAGTGAGCCACAACCCATCTTTGCTTGCAAAGTCTGAGTCTTTGGATAATGCTCCTTTTATACCCAATCATGATAGCAATTAACCTGCTTATTGTGGAATCTTCCAAAATGGTGTTACTTCAATATCCTATGAACTATTCCGTCTTATTTTGCCTCTGTTCCAACTTTGACTGTGTTGCAGGCATCAAATTCTAACTTCATTTATATGTACAAAATACAATTAAGCTGGTCAGTAAAAATATTAAAAATATTTTCTTTGTATTTTTGTCAATTAAATAAAGATTCACATGAATTAGCAAATCACATCTTTTTGTTTTATTGCATTTTGGAAAATATCCCAACTTTTCTGAAAATGGGGTTGTCAAGACAATTTATTCTTTACTGCTTTCAAACATTTAAATTCAGTTCTCTAAATGACTCAGAATTTGTGATTGAAACATGATGCAGCACAAGGAAAACATGCAAATAGTGTAAAATCTGCAAAAGTTGCATCAAGATAATATTTTGCATGAAGGCAATGTTTCATTTCATAGAAAGTCTTGATAACCAGAAGCCAGTAATACCTTTCTTTCCCTTCTCTGGCTCAGGACATGAGTCTTCCAACTCATCCCCACTTGACTCAAAGCTTTCTGTGCCTGTAAATATACATAATGCATGTTCACAGTTTTATTTCAGGTTAAGGTTGCTGCATACTACTGGCTCTTAATACCATTTGGGTAAAACCCAATAATTCATAATGCAATGATAAAACCGACAACCTTTCAACAACTTTTTAAAAACAGTTAATTTTCTAGTTACAACTTAAAGAAACTCATCACTCATGGCCATAAGCAGATGATTTATGATAAATATAAAAATCATTTTAAAAAAGTGAAAATTGTATGTCGGTGTGTTTGTGGAACTGTACCCTGTTCTTTGCACAGTTCCCTCTTTGCTCTCTTCTCTTCTCTCTTCATCTGAACCTCCTCCCTTTTATGGGACTTAAGAGCAGCCTTGGACCCTGCTACCCAAGCCTCATAAGCCAGCTGTGAATAGAAGGCAAAACGAGGGAAATCTCTGAGTTAAACACATTTGGGAGTGGTGTTTCTGTTCTGTTTCATCTTAATATTTCTAACCTGAAGGGCAGATTTCTTTTTTGGCACAGATTCTTCATCTGTCTTGGTATCCACTTCACCGTCCTCATCCTCACTGTCACTTTCAAAGAGGTGATACCCACAGGAGTCCCAGACTACATAATAACACACATATGAATACACATTCTTTATATCTTTGAAGTATTTACTCTAGTTAAATGTAGTTTAACATTTAGTTGTAACCTTTAGTTATACCAGTGACATGCTTTATATATCCAACATAGGCAAAATTAGTGCAGTGTAGTGACACAGCAGGTAGCATTGCCAAGTCACAGCTCCAGGGTCCCAGAATCAATCCTAAAATCAGGTTATTGTCTATACAGAGTTTTACATGTTCTACCCATGTCCACATGGGTTTCTTCCTGGTTCTTCCCACCTCTCAAAAATATGCTGGTACAGTCTGTCAGTAATAGTGCCGAAAACCTGAGTTCGGCGCTGCCTCCACACACAGCCACTCCGGACTTCATTTCCCAAGAACCACAGCACCCCTCATCTCCCGAATACTAGGAAGTGCACCTGTTTTCCATTATTTCAGTAATCACCCCTCTATATATAAGCTCAGCAAACACTCAATCTAGTTGCGAAGTATCATTCTGTGTCCTCATACCTGATCATGCCAAGCCTTGTTTATTATTCCTGACTTCCAGTGACTTTGACCCTGCTTTCTGTTGTTAATTTGACTTTATATTCTCGTCTCACCTCTGAAATACTGTTTGCACATCGACCGACCCTTGCCTGACCCTGACTACATCTTCAGTTTGCCGATTTGAATTTTTTTTTTCCAAGTCTGCGACACACCTGCTCTCCCCTGCACCTGCATACAAAAGTGCCTGCACCCTGACAGGATACTTTGCCATTATGAATGCAGTAGAGGAGGTGAAGCAGACTGTTCTCACTGCTCAGGGACAATTGTTGGGAGAACATCAACATATGTTAATTGAATTAAAAACCAGAATGTCACAATTAACGGCTATTGTCTCACAGGCCCTCCTGACACACCCCTCGTCCTCCGCTAGTGCAGCCACGATGATGCCTTGACCAGAGAAGTACTCCGGGGAGGTTTCTGAGTGCAAGGGTTTTCTTCTGAATGAATGAACCCTTTATTATCACTGTACCAGTGAAATTGACCATCAACCTGTCCTTACATACATACATACATAGAGTACATGCACATAAGAGGGGGAGTGGACAGAACAAGAAGACAGGGGAAAAAAGAAATTACAGAGAACATGACGAAAGGAGAGGAGAAAAAGCAACCCCCACCCTATGCTCCTGCAAGGAGTACAGTGTGGAAACATAAAAAAAAAAACTCAGCACATAAGCACAAAAAAACACAAGTACACTTTACAACATGAAAACATGGGACTTGAGGGGGGTAAGGGGGGGCGATCAGGGGTGGGGGGTAAGGGGATGGGGGGAGGGGAGGAGGTAGAGGTAACCCAGCACAAGCAAGCAGCCGTCCATTCCTGCAGCCATGAGGGCGCTGGTCACTCACCCGCTTGTCACACTGGGGGTGAAAGCGGCGACTGCGGGAAGTGGGGGAAGGAATGTGAAGAATGCAAGAGTGTCTCACAGCAGTGACCTTCAGGGGGAGATGTTGTCCCAGCAACGGCTTCAGCCGAGGCCGGTGCTGTCTCAGGGAGCCGAAAGTAGATAAGATTGGGATAGTTTGGTAAATTTTATCCAATTTGGTCTCTGAAATACTTTTTCTTTGCGAAGCTTCTCCATGATGTCATCCATGTTGTGGATCAAGTTCTGAATAGCCACAGTCTGAGTGTCAACGGCTCTGCCCACTGTTTCAATCATATTGGGCAGCTTTATGGGGCTTTGAACAGCTGTCACCGTTGTCTGTCTGATTTCCTCGATAAACCAGGGCAATGCCTAATCCAATCAGCAAAAGTCCTGTAATCATGGTTCCAAATAGGTAGATGTCTTCAATGTCCTCCACAGAAAGAATCGCCAGGCACACGACCCGCCACCGTGCCCACGCGTCCATCGTGTAACCAGCCGCGAACGTTCCGGCAGGACAGGCGGGTTCCCCCGAACTCCGGCTTCTCGTCAAGAAAACTGTGTCAATTTCATTAGGAGACCAGTTTATCAAATCCATGATTTTTTTTGTTTTTTTTTTTAGTTTAGAGAGCAATGCTGAGAGAGTCTCTCAAAAGTATCGACAGACGAGATGAAACAAAGGAGCACAAGCAGGGAAAAAAAGGAGGGAGAGGGAGAGCAGAGAAAATTGCGACCGCCTTCCGTGAAGCACGGAGAAGAAATACTTCTTTATTCATACTTGTTCTTTATTCATAAGTATACTTGTTCATTATACTTCATGACCCTCACAGGAGCTACAGAGCAACAGAAAATAGTACAATTCATCATTCTCCTCACAGGCAAGTCTATGAAGTGGGCTAGTGCTGTTTGGGAGTGTGGTGGTGAACACACTTCTTCCTATGATCATTTTATTGAACTTTTTAAGCGAGTATTTGGTCATCAACTTGAGTGTTGAAGTAGGTGAGGGACTACTCACAATCGGGTAGAGGGATAGAAGAGTGGCTGAGTATGCCCTAGAGTTCTGCATGCTAGCAGCAGGAAGCGGGTGGAATGAACCTGCTCTGAAGGTGACCTTCCAACAGAGATTATGCCCAGAGGTTCTCACGGAACTGGCATGCTGCGATGAGCAACTCACTCTTGACTCCCTCATTGACTTGGCTATCTGACTGGATAATCTGCTTCATAACAGACCCTCATTACAGCACTCTCCAGCCCTTCCACAACCACCATAGTCCCCAACTCCAATGGAGATCTCCCATAATCTAGTGCAACACTTGGAGAGAAAGGAGGCACTATGAGGGGTTGTGCTTCTACTGTAGTGAACAAGGCCATCTTCTAGCTAAGTGCACAGTCTGTCCAACTAACCCCTGAAGGCAGGGTCTCCCCAGTAAAGAATCCAGTCCCCCCAGCCCAGTGAGTCCTGAACCCACTTCCACACTACGCTCACTAAAGATTCAAGTACTGTTAAAGCTCCCAGACATGACCCATGTTCTCTCTGCCCTCATAGACTCAGGGGCAGATGACAATTTTGTCAACCTCAAGGTTGTCGAGAGGTATAACCTGCCCATGGAGGAGCTCCAATGACCTGTATACCTCAAAGCCATTGATGGCGGTCCCATTGGTGAACAGCTCATCACAATCCCCACCTTACCACTTAAAATCCAGGTTGGAGCCCTTTACATAGAACACATGACCTTGTTTGTCACCCGCACAGCACAGCATGCTACAGTTTTAGGTTTTCCTTGGCTTCAGCTCCATAACTCCTTCATCTCCTGGTAACACAGAGAACTTTTACAATGGTCATCCTCATGCTTTCAGAACTGTTTACAACTCCCACAAGTCACCTTAGCATCCATGTCCATACAGAGTCCCTCACCCGGAGGTATCGCACAAATTCCCACTTATTATCATGAACTTAAGGAGGTATTCAGTAAAGGAAGGGCCAATGGCCTGCCCCCTCATTGACCCTATGAATGTGCCATCGATCTTCTCCCAGGCATGACCCCTCCTTGCAATTTCATATCTCCACTGTCCATCACCGAACAAGCTGCCATGGAGGAATATGTGCAGGAAGTGCTACCACAGGGGTATATCTGATCATCTACATCCCCAGCCTCAGCAAGCTTCATTTTTGTGGAAAAGAAAGGGGGGGGGGGGCTTTGCCCATGCATCAACTACAGAAGTCAAAATCAGATCATGGTAAAGTATCCATATCTGATTCCCCTGGTACGCTCTGCTCTAGAACAGTTAAGGACAGCTCAAGTGTTCACCAAATTAGATCTTAGAAGTGCATATAATTTCGGAAGAATTCGTGAGAGAGATGAATGGAAGACCGCTTTTAGCACGATGTCAGAGCACTTTGAATACTGTG
This sequence comes from Plicofollis layardi, assembly GCA_027576555.1. Taxonomy (NCBI): domain Eukaryota; kingdom Metazoa; phylum Chordata; class Actinopteri; order Siluriformes; family Ariidae; genus Plicofollis; species Plicofollis layardi. Next base: position 22,457,770 of record JAODHV010000002.1, on the reverse strand, counting down.
TAATGCCATATGGATTTTCTTGTGCTCCCAGTGTCTTTCAATGCCTTATTAATGATGTCCTCAGAGACATGCTGGGATGTTATGTGATAGCTTACATAGATGATATCTTGATTTACTCCCCAGATGGAACCACCCACCATGAGCATGTCAGATCAGTGCTAACCCAGCTCCTAGAGAATGACCTACATATCAAAGTGGAGAAATGTGAATTTCACATCACCCAGATCTCATTCCATGGTTACATCACCAGTGTGGAGGGTGTAAGCATGGACACCAGTAAGGTCTCTGCAGTCATCTCCTGCCCCACCCCCACTACAGTGAAAGAACTGCAATGCTTCCTGGTGTTAGCCAATTTCATTTCTTCATCAGAGTCATTTCTTCATCAGAGGTTTCAGCCCGATTGCATTATCTCTCACCACCCTGCTTAAAAACAGTCCAAAATGTCTCCAATGGAACCAAGCCACCAAAGAGGCCTTGAAGCAGCTTAAGGCAACCTTCACGTTGGCCCCTATTCTCAGGCATCCAGATCTGACCAAACCCTTCACAGTGGAAGTCAATGCCTCAGAAACCTGAATGGGAGGCGTATTATCACAGTGCTTTGGGGAAAAACCCAAGTTACACCCCATGGCCTTTTTCTAAAAAAAAAAAAAACCTCACCCCAGCCAAGCAAAACTATGACATTGGGAACCGGGAACTTCTAGTCATCAAACGAGCCCTCAAAGAGTGGAGACATTGGCTCCCTCAAGCCGTTCATAATCCTCACAGTCCATAAAAAGCTTGAGTACCTGAAAACAGCAAAATGGCTGAATCCCCATCAGGCAAGGTGGGCACTCTTCTTCACCCGGTTCCAGTTCACTATTTCATATCATCCAGGCTCCAGAAACTGTAAGGCCAATGCCCTTTCCAGAATCCACACTATTTCTAGCCACAATCCAGAGTCCACTCCTATCTAGTCACTTGAATGTTTTGTTCATGCTATTACATGCAAGGTTGACAAGAAGATAGCACATACCCAGCCTCACAATCCTCCTGAAGCCTGTCCTCATGGTCTCATGTATGTGTCTCATGCACTGTATATACCAGTAATAGTGCCAAAAACCTGAGTTCAGAGCCACCTCCAAACATGGCCGTTCCAGACTACATTTCCCAAGCGTCACAACACCCCTCATCTCCCGAATACAACAAAGTGCACCTGTTTTCCATTATCCCAGTAATCACCCCTCTATATAAGCTCAGCAAACACTCACTCTAGTTGCAAAGTATCGTTCTGTGTCCTTATGCCTGATCGTACCAAGCCTTGTTTATTATTCTTGACTTCCAGTGACTTTGACCCTGCTTCCCTTTTTAATTTGAATTTGTAGTCTCTGACTTCTGAAATACTGTTTGCACATCAACCAACCCTTGCCCAACCCTGACTACATCTTCAGTTTGCTGATTTGGATTTGGTTTTCAGTTTGCGACACACCTTCTCTCCCCTGCACCTGCATAAGAAAGTGCCTGCACCCTGACACAGTCACATTTTTGTTTGCAAATGTAGTTATCAAAACATGCTTAAAGGTGCTGATAGTGAACTCATCTGAAATTAATTTTTTTTTTATTCTGTATGGCATCTTTCTATGTCTCACAAGAATAATATCACGTGTACGGGATGTGATCATTTGGATGTGCTGAGGGTCACTTTTCTTCATTTTGGGACCATTTTCCTACATCTTGAGGTAAACAGTATGGCCCTGTGGAAATAGCTGAACATGAGGAGCTTTAACTAATTAGCATAACTATGGAACCGCGTCACACCAAGGTGGCGACATGCAGAAAAGATTGTGACTCTGCATTGAGCTCAGAGAGTTTTGAGTAGCAGGTATGTAATTTGTGGTTGACATTCACAAATTACTTCCGATTGCGCTGTAAGATGGCTGCACCAATAAGAGCTCTGAGACATCTCAGCTAATTTGTGTTTATTTACTTTTCCTTATTGCCTCTTTTTGCACATGCAGCACTTTCATGCATTCAGTATGACTGACAAACTCTCTTGGAGGTGCAACCATCAGCCAGTTTGGATTTTAAACCAACTTTTGATATCGCAGATGCTGCATTCCCCTGGGTCTTTTGTTTTCTTGTGTGACACCAGATGGAAACAAAGAGAGGGAAGTGTGCCAGAGTTCTTTGCTGCTCACAACAGAGAAACAACAAGCCTCCTCTGCCCAGTATCCTGCTCGCTAATGTTCAGTCTTTGGACAACAAACTGGATGAGTTTTGTGCATGGATTAAACACCAAAAGGACATCAGAACTTCTGTGTTTTGGCATTTATAGAGACATGACTGGAGCCCTGCATACCTGACTGTGCCTTCACACTGGAGGGTTTCACTGTTTACCAGCAAGACAGGACTCCGGCAAGTCAAGGGGAGGGGTGTGTGCTTTATGGTTAACTCTTCGTGGGCCACAGATGTTTGCATCTTAGCAAAGCACTGAATTGAACTAGATCTGTGAAACAAGAGAGTAATATATCTTTTCTCTGTTACTGCTTTTGTGTTATCGTTTCTCTCTCTGTAAGATCAAAACATTTGGTGTATAATTACATACTCGCTACCGAGGAGCCGAGCCCATGCATTCTCAGGCTAAGATAGCTACCTAGAATGATTTAGTTATCTGTCTAGAAAAATGCCAGGTCATCTAACCTTGCTCTATTTTGCAGTTGCACTGACTCAGCAGGCTTTCCTTTTCTTTACTGCTGGCTTTTAGCTGGTGGGAGAGTGGAGTCCACCATGTTTACCCATGTAGACTTGTTTTGGTTAAAAGCAGGGGTCAAACATGCTCCATGGTTGTCATGTGATATTGTTGCTCACTTGCTTTAGCAATCTCTGGAATCGTAAAATGCGGGACACTTTATTTCAGCAAAACATTTACACATAGGATACACGGTGTGTACAGCAGCAAAACATCTCAAAACTCCAACAGCAATAGAAATAGAACATTTTGCCCAGAATTCAACTTTGCAGTCAGCACCTTTAAGAAAAGTTTATTTCCTCCGTTAGTGGAGATAACAGAATCTGGCACAATTTTTGGCCAATGTTTCAGAGAATGCAGTGAACATGCAATTTTTTTTTTTAATTTGTAGAAATAAAGGAAGAGCTTGATCTAACTCCAGGAGATCATACCACGCTTTACTGACCATTGCATAGTCATGCAATGACTATTTCCTTGAAATACTAGCTCAATAATTGTTTGTTGCATTATGCCTCTTGATAGCACTAAGAACAAGCATAGCATTATATTAACACTTGTTTTTCTCAATAGTTTGTGGCTTTGTCCTCATATACAGTATATGTTACTGGGAATGATCGGAGAGCCATTTCTCTTAAATTTTGATGCACAACAAACTGTAGTAATTACATGTTTGGACACCATTACAGTCATGTCCTCTGAATATTGTTAACATTGTTTCTTTTTCTATTTTAGACAGGAGTAAAAAGTAACATGGAAAACAAAATACATAATGAGAACCAGAAATGGGACCAGTTAGGAAAGTGAGGAGGAGCCATATATATATATATCAATGATGGCCAGCTGTTCATATACATGACAAAAAACTGGTAGTAATTTGTATCATCAAATTAAAGGATCAATGAACATGAGAATCCTTAACTTGATTCTCATTAATTCATAACACTAAACAACCCCATTAATTTCACCCTTAAAAATGCCTCACGTTTGACCTGATTAAGATTTAAAATAGAAAATAAAAGAAATCTAATTAAGGGGTGATATTTAACCAAAATGATATTTTAAGGATTTACAGACCTTAAAACAGTCTTAAATTATTCCTTAATTAATCAAAATTAAAGGGTGATAAGATTTTAAGGACTAAAATTAAGGGGCAAATCTGAAAAAAAAAGGGGAAAAAAAAATCTGTAGTTGTACCCCTTACTCGGCCAAGAATCATGCACAATTCCACTTAAAAACTACTGAAAAAAATTACAAAGAAATTAAGGTCAAAGTAAGGTAATTTTAAGGGGTTTGGGTATGTGGTGCACAGTGTTTTTGCAAAGTGTTCCTCACTTTTTGTGTCATTTATCTATCTTCTAAATGGACATGGCTGTCTTCTGACCCTTGCCTCTTGATTTCTGTTTTGGATTTGCCCTCTGACAATGTTTCTCATTGTCTGACTCTTGCCTGAGTTACAAGTTACAATTCTTTACCACTCTGTTAATAAATATTGCTGCACATGGATCTTCACCTATACCCAGAGTCCTTACACAAATCAAGTAAGATGGTACAAGCTAGGATATTAATAATATATTGTGCATATATAAATAGATAGTATACCTTCTCTTTTGCTGTGTCAGTAAACAAATGTCTTAGCAAGGACTCACACTTACTGTTCCTATGAATTGGCCTGTGATTTATACCTTCAGTTCTGCCCTCAGCAGTATCTGACTCTGAGGTGAAGCTCCATCCAAATTTAGCCATTGGTCCAGCAGCAGATTTGGTTGGGAAAGAAGCTCTCTGATAGGAATCACCACAGAGCCAAGTGGGAAGTCCCAGCAGTGTGACAACTATTGAGAAAAATTCAAATTATAACAATGATTAGTGCAGAACACCACATGATATTTGTTCCACAATGCAACACTGAGAGTCATAAAAACATTTATAATGAGTTAATTATATATTTTAAAGATACTAAATCTAAGACATCCAAGAGAACACCGAATATAAGACTAATTTACACACTATGGCCAAATGTATGCAGAGTAATGTCGAAATGTCCCCAGTTTGCAGCTTGCTGAATTGTGAAGTAAATTTTCTGTTTTCCCCTTGAATAAAGATGCAAGCAGGCACAAACCTGGAGAAGAGGTGGTTTTATTTAAACTTCAGGTTCATACCCAGGTGTTGCCACTCTGAGCACTTGTTCGGTGCTAACACACACTCCCTACTTGCAGGCTTTTCTCTTACAGTCCTTACAGCATTCTCTCTTACAAAAAAGGCGTTATACTGAAGTCCTTCATCCCAAAATTGTAACAAAGATAAGGATATTACCATACGCCTTTGAAGCCTCAACCACATGCACGCATACACGCGCACACACGCGTATACCATTCTGTTTGTCCCATGTTATAGGTTTTACCCCTTATCAGTGACTGGAGCTCATAAATACCTGTTTTTAAGACTCTAGTTTCAGCACAAATTGTTGGTCCAGAAACACCCTTTCCATCAAGCAGAGACTAATACCAGGTCTAATGTAATGAAGATATAAGAAAACCCTCTTAACCATTCTTCGAGCTGTAACAGTCTCCAATCTTCTGGGAAGTCTACAATTCTACAAGATTTTGGAGTGCGTGTCTAGGAAATTGTGCCCATTCAGTCCAAAGAGCATTTGTGAGGTCAGGCACTGATTTTGGACTGGCTCACAAATCACTGTTCCAGTTCATCTGAAACATGTTAAATGGGGTTGAAGTTAGGGCTCTGCGCAGTCCATTGGAGATCCCCACTTTGTGCAAAGGGACACAGTTATACTAGAACAAGAAGGGTCCCAAATCTTTACCACAAAGTCAGAATCATACAATTGTCTAAAATGCCACTGTATAACGTACCATTAATCCTTCCCTGGAATGAGGTGGGGTGGCACAGTGGTTAGCACGGTCACCTCACAGCAAGAAGGTTCTGGTTCAAATCAGACTGGGGCCTTTGTGTGCATGTCCTGTGTGGGTTTCACCCAGGCCAAAGACATGTGGATTAGGTCAATTGCCTACTCTAAATTGCCCACTGGTTTGAATGTGTGTTTGAATGGCTGTCTGTCTCTGTGTGAACCCTGTGATAGACTGGCGACCTGTTCAGGATATACCCTGCCCCTTGCCCAACGTCAGCTGGGATTGACTCCAGCTTCCCTCCTGATGGAAGTGATCGAGATGATGGATGGAACTAAGGGGTGGAAGTAAACCCAAAGCCTGAAAAACAGGCCCAGACCATTAATCCTCCTCTACTTAACTTTACCACTGGCATAATGCATTAGGGTAGGTAGGCTTTTTTCTCATGCCGTTTTAGGATGGTATGAAAACCCAATCAGATAAAACATGCTGATTTTGTGGCTGTGCCTTTAAATTGGCATATTCAAAACTCTGATTCATCCACCAGACTGACAGTGAGATTCATCTTAGGTTTGTGTGCAGGTGCTTGGCTATGGAAACCCATTTAATGAAGCTCCTGATTCAGAGTTATTGTGCTGATGCTTGCAGAGACAGTTCTGAACTCTGTAGTGAGTGTTGCAACAGAGGATATGCATTTTATTATGCGCTACAGACTTTAGCACTCGGTGGCTCCACACTGTGAGCTTGTATGCTTTACCGCTTCGTGGCCAAGCTGTTATTGCTCCATACAATTCAGAGTGAAGCTATTTACATATTTAAATTTCAAGACAGCCACAAAATCAGACTGTATTATTCTGTAGGGAGGGTTTTCATACTATGCTAAAATTACATGGGAAATTCAAGGTGGGTTTTTTTTTCCTCTCAAAAAAAAACACCCCAAAAAAACAAACAAACAAAAAAACCTTTACAAAAACATCTCCGGGAACAATCTAAAATAATTTCAACTTGTATTGCATGTACTCTTCAACAGTTTCAACCAATTTTATAATAAACAATAATCATCGTCACAGTCGATGATAAATACTGGTTTTGAACTGCCCGTGGGAAGAATAAACATGTATTGGTGCTTTTCCACTACCAACGCGGCTGAGTTGGGCTGAGCCGTGCAGTGCGGAGTTGGGCTGAGTCAAGCTGAGCGGGGCTGTTGGGGTTGCATTTCGACTACGACCGCGCTGAACCATGCTGGCTGGAAGTGGGTGGACACATTGGGTGGAGTTAGCGAAAGTGGGTGGACGTCACGTGATGTCGTTAGGCGGC
>JAODHV010000002.1:22126734-22137186 GCA_027576555.1 Plicofollis layardi | reverse complement strand
GCCGCCGAACGACATCACGTGACGTCCACCTACTTTCGCTAACTCCACCCAATGTGTCCACCCACTTCCAGCCAGCACGGTTGTAGTCGAAATGCAACGCCAACAGCCCCGCTCAGCTCAACACGGCACGGCTCAGCCCAACTCAGCCGCGTTGGTAGTGGAAAAGCGGCATTACTGAACTTGGAGTTGAGGAGGCCATCCCAAGTAGGAATTACAAGTTGGGGGGGCTTCTTTGTTTTTCCTGGTCGGAAGATCGAGAATTGCGAGTTAGAATCTGTCGATGAATGAAGCGTTCGGTGTCATCTTGTGCATTGCCTGACGTTAGCTTTTCTCCAAAGACTGCTAGATAGTGACAAGTCCCCACATACACGTTGAGTGATAGAAACACATTCTTTGTAAAACTGTTAGAACTGGTTGTGAAATCTGTACAACTAGGCATAAAGCAGTAAAAGCTGATTTTTGTTGGTTCAAAATGACCCATAAATGTAAGAGTTCCCATTTTCTTAAATCATAAACATTGTAATGTAAGCTATCTTTGATTAAGCACAAGTTCTCTTTCTCTATAGGTGCGGGAGAGTCTGGGAAGAGCACTATTGTCAAGCAGATGCGGATTTTGCATGTTAATGGCTTCAATGCTGAGTAAGTATTCATGTAACGGTATGTTTTGGAGTTTCGCTCTGAGTTTTGTTCATTATAATTCATGTAACCTAGCAGTGCATGGTTATGCAATCTATAAGCACTTGCAGGTTTTTATTATTTAGAGAACATTTTTAATAAAATCAATTTTGTGCAGTTTACGGATTCTTTGCGAGGAATACAAGCACATTTAACGTTGTCTGGCTTAAGTGGAGTGAGTGTTTACAGTTGGGTGGGGGTTTGGGGATAGCTCATCTTGGATATAAAAAAAGTACCTTCCATCAAAAATCATCCATCACTGATTTAAGAGGAAAGAAATTATACAATGTCCAGCAAAAGAGGCTTGGATTTGCTAAATACTGCAATGATTTAATGTTTCTCAGCTGACAACAAATCTTTTAACCTTAATTGATGCAGTGAGTAGCTTCTCATTTCTTTACCAACCATGTCCGAAGATGTATCCCGTGGTCACAAGATTTTACTGCATTTCAGAAGGATCAAATCATTGGCCTGCATCAAGCAAAGAAAACTAAGATTTCTGAAATTACTGGAGTTGGGTTAAGAACTGTCCAACACATTAAAACCTGGAAGGATAGTGGTGAGCCATCAAATTCGCAGAGAAAATGGTGGTCAAACAAATTTTGACTGACCGTGATCAGAGATTACTTAAATGCTTGAGTTGACTTTTTTTTTTTTTCTTTTTTCAACAGTAGAACTGTTATATTTAATCGTGAAAGTAAGGGCATTTTCACGTGCACCATGTGACAACTCAACTCAAGATTTGGACTAAAAATCTGTGTGGCCATAAGAAAACCACTTGTTAGTGAGGCTAATTGGAAGGAAAAGGTTTCGGTTTGCCAGGAACCATAAAGATTGGACTGTGGAGCAATGGAAAAAGGTCATGTGGCCAGACTAATCTAGAGTTGCCCTATTTCACAGCGATGGGCATGTTGGGTTAAGAAGGGTAGCACATGAAGTGATGCATCCATGGTACATGGTGCAGTATTATGGTCTGGGGTTGCTTCAGTTGGTCTGGTCGAGATTCAGCAATGATGTATGGCGATTTAAAATGAAGTCAGCCGATGACCTGAATATACTGAATGACCAGGTTCCCATCAAAGGAATTCCCCCCGCAAATGGCATGGGCTCAGACTGTGAAGGAGTGGTTCAGGGAGCATGAGGAATCATTTTCACATATGAAATGGCCACCACAGAGTCCTGACCCTTCACCCAATTGAAAGTATTTGGGATGTGCAGGAAAATACTTTCGAGTGGTTTACAGACTCTCCCATCATTTAAGATCTTGGCAAAAATGAATGTAGCTCGGGATGGAAGTAAATGTTGATGTTGCATATGGTTATTGAAACAATGTCATGGTGAAAGTGACATAATCAAAGCTAAATGTGGTCCAGTGAAATTAGTGTGTGGATTTATTTATTTCTCTTTCCCCTTTGGCTAGGCAGTGAACATTGATGTAAAACAATGAATTAGAATCCAATCAGTTTATAATAATGCACGTTTTCTTAAAGATGCATTTATCCTAATTGTTGCAAAGATGCACCTTGCAGTGTAGACCCATAGGTAACTAGCTAATACAAAACTCAAACTACTTTTATAATAAGTTGTTCAATTTATATAGTGCCTTTCTCAAAACCCAAGGGCACTTTACAATTTTAGGAGGGAGGAAAAAAAAATCCACTCAATAAAGGTCAGGATGTCATTCCAATGGTGTAGCCACCACAGTCCCACCAAAAAGCGCACGAAAGCAAGTCCCGCGCAGCCGCAGTGACTCTGCCGGGCAACATCACTCGGAATACCACGCCATGGATCCACAAAGCGAGCACAGACGCACCACCATGCAGAGCGCTGGTATGTCCCAAACTGCCTGCACAGCCACTGCGATGCCACCGAGCAACATTGCTCAGAACATCACGCCAAGCACTGCTTCACAGGGCACTGGACAACCATGATGTTAAAATGATCAACAAGCTCACTGCAGTCCATAGTGAGGAGCACCGGCATCACCCATGGCAAACCAAAGCCTGGAGAGAATTGACGCCCAAAACTGGGTCCGGAGCTACACCACAACCGGCGGACAAAACACTCAAACATCAAACTACACAAAGAGAAAATAAAATAAAAAGCTCCAGTGAGGAGTGGCAGCCAGAATGCGCATGGCGTACTCAACCGGAAATTGGGGGGGGGTTAAATCTTTAAACAATTCAAACAATAAATCAGTTATGCAGAATGTTTATTTTGGAAATGGTATTCACTTTTCCTAAAATATCCCAAAAAAAATTTAAGTTTTTTTTTTTTTTTTTTAAATTACGGGTGGCATTTTGGCCGTCTTCAAATTACTAGAATTGTTGATTCATAACAAATGCCAGATATCATGCTCATCACACTTGCTATCAAATGGCGTCTGCATTCCGCATGGAATAACTTGCAGAAATGTTTGAAATGTCCATAATGAATTTCACCATCAGTGTTTTCCTACATCTATTGTAGTAGCTAGTGCACTGCCCAGGGCTTGCCTGATTTTAAATGAAGATTAAATAACCTACTGAATTCCAAATCAAATTGTTTCACTTGGTGCAAAAATTTACACTGCGAAAATATGCCTAGTTTACTTGTGCCTATTTTGACAAAATAAACAAGTTTGGTGATGAAAGTCACTTAACCTTTGAGTAATCCAGCGGAAAAGGATCTTCCCCAAATTACATTGTAGTTTTGTACTTCATTTTCTGTGAGAAACGTATGTTGCATAATGCATTAGTAGAATATACAGTGCATACAAATGAAGGACAAAGTTTTCAAGAGCATCTTTCCTAAAATTATTTCGTTTGTTAAAACAGACCCAAACATTGAACAAGTCCTAGATGAATCAACAGCTCCAGGTTATCTTGGTCCATGCTTATGTCCAAAGTTTGACCAATGCAAACACAGTTTCTAATATGTTTTATTTCCTTAATTGCAGAGAGAAGAAACAGAAGATTCAAGACATTAAGAACAATATAAAAGAGGCCATAGAGGTCTGTAAGCTTAAATCCAATATGTTTGGTTAATAATGAAAGTGATTGTGGTGTGACACAGATGTAATGCTGTTAAACCGGTATACTTGACTATTTTGGCACCAGAATGATCAGCCCATATACAGTAGGGTCTGAGACCAAATTGAAATCTGGGTTGTTGTTTTTTTTTAATTAAATGTGTTGGCATATTTTCTCTACTTTATATTTTTGGAGCTTAATATACCCAATATGTTTGGGAATGCCCATTTACTTAGGACATAGAATAAGCTGAATAGCTCTGTATAGAGTTTCTATGCTTCATTGTGTGCAAGTGAGCGATTTATTGTGTTGACACTAATCCTATTAATCTTCTCTCGTTTTCAGACCATAGTTGCTGCTATGAGTACTCTTGCTCCGCCTGTCCAGGTCGCCTGTGCAGAAAACCAACAGCGGCTCGAATACATCACCAATTTACCTAATCAGAAGAACTTTGAGTTCACATCTGTAAGTATTAGGTTGGAACAGAGCAAAATAGAGTTCAGAAGAGATTATTTGAATTTGCCCTCTTTGACTTATCCAGAATGAGTTACAGCTGTACTTTGTAGTTTCCATCAGAAACATGTCCTTATGCTAGTAAAAGTGGTTGTAAAAATGTTACCAAGCTAAAAGAGTCCGAGAGAAGGGAGTACAGGAAGAAAACATCTACTTTTTTTTATTTATTTAAAACAGTTTATTTCTCAAGTAATGAAGTATCATTTTGTGTCTTTGGTCCCGGGTTAGTAATAAAATGCAGACCATTTTGTGGAATGTGTTGCAATGCATTATGTTTCAGCTAAGTATTGTGTATTAATAATTGTTTGGTAATAAACGTGTATTACAATTTTACTGGGCTGATCTTATTAGGCTATGTGATGTTCTCTTGCATGTCCCTTAATTTTCTCATTTATTTAAGCACGACTTCTGTCTTCATGCAAATAAAATATCTCCAGAAACATGGCTAGGATTTAGTCTTAATGCACCATGTCTTTTATTCAAATATAAATTGTTTATTGTTCTGGGCACTCCTTTTATTAGCCTTTTATAAAGAAGTCTTATAGCTGCTATTTTCTCCGCAGTTTGTCTTGGGGGAGGGATTTAAAGCAATGACTGCCACCGTGCTATTTGACATGCATTTTGTCACTCATTGCTGTCGTATTCCATCCCACGAGGTTTAATAGAAGATGCAGCCAATCGTAGTGAGATCATATTGAATCCAGTTTTTCATATGGGACATTTGGAGAATGAATTTTATCAACTATGGATGTAGTAATGCAATATTAGTTGGCTCCATGGGGATTTTCTGTATGTGCAAAGTGAGTCTTTAAGGGATTTAACTGGAGGAGGTTAATTAACAGTTGCTCCCTCTGCGCCTTTCTCCCTCTTGCTCATTAACAGCCTCAGGGGTCTTCATAGGTCTTCAAGTGCTCCAAGCTCCCATAGTCCTCAGGGTCGGATGCTTAGCAGGAAAGTCCCAAAAGCTCACTGCCATGATTCCATTGCTTCCAAAGCAAGCTAGTGCAATGAAGAAAAAAAGCAAATGCGACCGTTATGTCTTTATATCATTATGAAACTGGCACATTTTTGATGAAATTTTATTGTATTAACCAGGCATTTGGTCTGAATGAAAGACAATCACAATATGAACACAAGTCAAGAAGTTCTTGTGATTGGAATACATTTTCCTGTTTAATTTACAAATTAGAATTCTTTAGGTATAAGATATTGCTTCTGAGACCTTAAATGTGAAATATTTAGATGTGAAAGAAGACTTCACACAACTCTGCTCTAAATGTAAAAATGATCAAATCTAGATGGATCATACCCTCATTTTTCTGGATTCTTACTTTCCAGTACTACACACACCTTTTATTCATAATAAAAATAAACACACACTTGATGAATTGCAGTGTGCTATACAGTTTTGTTGAGAGAATAAAATGGATGAAAGAATATGAACAGCAAGACCACTAGCACACATCCAGAGTCTTGGATTTCTTTTCCTGCATGTCTGTCATGTTTCTGAGAGCTTTGATATTTCCAATACCTGAAGTAAGTGGTCTTCAAGATGGTACATTATACCCCTTTTCCACAAGTTGGCACAGTTCTCTGAGGTCTTAATAAAATGTCTGTAACATGCTTTATTCAAAATGTATGGATAAAGCACAACAGCCTCCCTTCTTGCCCTGTCTGAACAGCCCATTTCGAAATGGCTGATTTTGAGTGCCTGTTCTTTTAAGCAATGAGCCACTGCCAACACAGACCTCCACCCACCGGACAATCGGGTAACCTGTTCGTCATTATTCTTTCGCAAAGGCAGTTCTCAAGCCATTAGTGGAGATACTCAGATGCAGTGGCAACATAATTCTAATGAACTCCTTGTGACCTAGAAATGGGCGCCAAATCTGAACGGTTTGTTGAAGCACATGCTTCCTGAAATGGGTAACCTAAAAGAAACTGTGACTGGATTGTGTGATTTTTAGTTTGTGGGTTGCTAGGCATTCCAGATACCAAAATGTGCACATGCACTGAAAGTGAGGTGTTTTTCACATGTTCCCTTTTAAAGAGAAATAAGCCATTCCAACAAATTTTTAATAAAAATGTATGAATTGCCAATATGTAAACTTTAATTTGGGACTAAACTGTGGCCTATGTGAAGAGTGTAAAGCAAGCTGGCATCAGTGCAAAAGGGCATGTGATGGCCCTCACATGAGACAGAGTCCTGTGTCTTGCAGACACATGATCACGGGTCCAGGCGTGTTTCATCTGAGGGCAAGAGCTTTAGTCCAGCTAAGCAAATATGGTTGTGTGGATCACCCCCCCTCCCCCCCCTCCCCAATATATTAATGTCTGAAATTATGATGTTCTGTCTTGAGTCAACTTTACGACTAACCCTAATTAAACTGTTTTTAATGAATATAATTAATAAATGCACAGTCCTGGACACTAATAAAATGACTGACCTCTTTTTAATGCTTGTCTTTTTTTGTGGTTTCACTATGACTAATTTCCTTCATCTCTCTTTTTAGGAGTTTTACGAGAATGCAAAAAAACTATGGCAGGATGATGGAGTGAAGGCCTGTTATGAGCGTTCCAATGAGTATCAGCTGATTGACTGTGCACAGTAGTGAGTATCTATAGAGTGGTGCAAGTGAATTGTATCAACCTTTACATTCAGTAGAACAACATGGCATGACTGATGGGGAGCAATAGAGAAGCAAATCAAAACGTACACTATATAGCCAAAAGTTTGTGGACACCTGACCATCACATCCATATGTGGTTCTTCCCCAAACTGTTGCTACAAAGTTGGAAGCACACAACTGTAGGTAATGTCTTTGTAGCGTTAAGATTTCCCTTCCCTGGAACAAAGGGGTCCAAACATGTTTCAGCATGATGGTGCCCCAGAGCACAAGGCTCCATTTCATGAAGACACATTTTGCCAAGGTTGGAGGGGAAGAACTCTGAGCTCTGACCTCAACCCCAGTGAACATCTTTGGGATGATCTGGAACGGCAGTGTGTCCCAGGCATTCTCGCCTAATGTCAGTGTCTGTTCTCACTAATGCTTTTGTAGCTGAATGGACAAATCTCTGCAGCCATGTCTTAAAATCTAGTAGAAACTCTTCCTGGAAGTTTGGAGGCTACTGTAACTGCAAAGGGGGACCAAATCTGGAATGGGGAGAAAAATGTTTGGATATGTGCAACCTTCAAAAGATGGGAGTGAAGAGAAGATTGTTCAAATGTCTGCAAATCCTCTTCTGTATGTCTAACTATATCTATGATTTACTATAACTGTAGTTATTTGAATAACCAACACCTTCCTGTCCGCTCTGGACCTTCTCTTTCTGTCTGCAAGGCTGGATGACTTTTTTTTTTTTTTTTTTTTTGTTTGTTTATACTATTCCATGTAAACTTTAGGGACTGTTGTATGTGGAAATCCCAGATGATCAGCAGCTTTTGAAATACTCAAACCAGCCCATCTGGTACCAACAACAAAACAACCATACCACGGGTTCGTTTTTACATTTCATTGGGCTGGCTGGAATAATTTGAATACTCGAGTAGTTTTTCATTACTTTGGTATTCGTGTCTCTCTTTGGTGTTCTAATTGATCTCATAACACTACACTATGTAGGGTAATGAGAGGTGGTTTTTCCATCCAATGTAGTGTACTATGTGCTCAAACACCAAGTCATTTGAAATTGACCACAATGGAGAGACATTCCAGGAAAGACGGTCATGTGATGTAAATCATGTGTGCGCTTTTTTTAAAATGGCCACTACTGATCAAAGACTTGATCATCAGATAAGTGTGTTGATGTGCATCTCTGGATCATAGTCTAGTACAAAAACTTGTTTAAAATACATTACCAGGCAGAAGAGAAAACATAACTGTGATGCAGTTGGGGCAGTGCAATCAGACAAACTAGGCTAAGCCCTCAGTTTAATTTTGACTAGTGATTTTTAGTTCTGTTGCTACATGACTCATGCACTGTAGAGAATATTTTTAAGCTCCTTGAAGATAGACTACTGGTGCATCTCAAAATTAGAATATTGTGAAAGTTCCCTTTTTTCCGTAATTTAATTCAAAAATAAACTTTCGTATATTCTCTTCATTGCACACAGAAATTTGGAGGGTTTTTTTTTATTGTGGCTTATAGCTCATGAAAGTCAGAAATCTAGTATCTCAAATTGAGTATTTCACTTCAAGTTTGAGTATGTTACTATTCAAACAGTATAAATACCATGCATCTCTCAGTCCAGTTCAGTACATGCAACCACGATCAGGGGGAAATCCTGTTGACTTCGTCGTCGTCCAGAAGACGACCAGACACCCTCCACAAGTGGGGCAAACCACAGGAGGTCATTGTTGAAAAGGTGCACAAGCAACTGGGATGACTGCAGCCTTGAAGATTGTCAAAAGTCAATCCAAGAACTTGAGAGCTTCACAAGGAGTGGACTAAGGCTGGTGTCGGTGCATCGAGCCACCATGCGTAGATGTTTTCAGGAAAGGGGTTACAACTGTCACATTCCTAAGATCAAGCCACTCCTGAACCAGAGACAATGTGAGGAGTGTCTTACCTGGGCCAAGGAGAGAAATCTAGTATCTCAAATTGAGTATTTCACTTAGTTTGAGTATGTTACTATTCAAACAGTATAAATACCATGCATCTCTGTTGCTCAGTGGTCAAAAGTCCTCTCTTCAGAAGGAAGGATTATTTTGCACTTCATTTGGAAATCAAGGTCCTTGAGTTTGGAGGAAGAGTGGAGAGGCACTGAATCCAAGGTGTTTGAAGTCCCGTGTGAAGTTTCTGCAGTCTGTGGTGATTTGGGGTGCCTGCTGGTGTTGGTCCGCTGTGTTTTAGCAAGTCTAAAGTCAATGCAGCGGTCTACCAAGAGATTTTTGAGCACTTCAGGTATCCATCTGCTTACAAGCTTTATGGAGATGCTGATTTCCTTTTCCAGCAGGACTTCGCACCTGCCCACAGTGCCAAATCTACTACCAAATTGTTTGCTGACCATATTAGTGTAATAGATTAGCCAACCAACTTGCCTGACCTGAACATCATAGGGAAATCTGTGGCATATCAAGAGGAAGATGGGAAATGCCCAACCTGTAAATATAGATGAGCTGAAGGCTGCTATCAAAGCAACCTGGTCTTCAGTAACACCTCAGCAGTGCCTCAAGCTGATCACCTCCATGCCATGCTGCATTGATGCAGTAGTTTATGGTAAAGGAGCCCTAACCAAGTATTGAGTGTATAAATGAACAGAATTTGGACACTTCTGCATTGTAAGTCCTTTTTTGATTTTGTTAGGAAGTATTCTAATAACTTGAGATACTGGATTTCTGATTTTCATGAGCGACAAGCCATAATCTTCAAAAAGGTATGGTATTGGTGGTATGTATGTTTGTAGGTAGAGAGGAAGGAACGAATTAAAAGCTTTTTTTTGTGTGTAATCTAAAAAAGTAACTTTCATGATATTCTAATTTTGAGCTGCACTTGCACATTTGTTTGGGTGTCCATCAGAAGAGTCTGTTTTCTGCGCCTGGGTTTCTTATTAAATTATTCAAGTGAACTCTGAAATTTTAACGTTAAGGAATATTTGACCATTCCAGCCCTTAAGTTTTTACCTTTTTGTAGCTTTGAATTAACAGTCTGTGTCAAATTATTTAAAACTGGATTACATTCATAGATCACATTCATAGATCACCCTATTAAACCAGTCAGAGGTGTGTTTCCTTTATCAAAATAAGGCGAAAGATGTCTGGAGATGGAGTACAGATCAACTAGTGCATCATGTCGGGGGGGATTAGTAATTAGATCTGGATTAATTTGTGTGGGGATGAGATCTTAAAAACAACAACAAAAAAAAAAAATCATTTGTATTTGCCATGATCTGGGTTTTAGATTTCTTAGTGTGTCTTTTTTTTTTTCTCTCTCTCTCTCTCTCTCTCTCTCCCCCCCCCCCCTTCCCCCAACAGCTTTTTAGACAAAATAGACATTGTGCAGCAGAGTGACTACACACCGTCTGACCAGGTGAGTGTCTCAACTGTTTTCTGAATGAATTATTTGTCGTTTACTACATTTTAGCTTAGCATTGCCCCAAGAACAAAATTTTAACCTCTTTTGCCAATAACCTAAAACAGTAACCCTAAAAGAACTTGATATTTGAAAGTACTAATGCTGACCTGGGCATTTTACGGCCCGCGGGCCGCATCCGGCCCTTTGGTTCATTCTGACCGGCCTGCGTAAGGTTAATTAG
>JAODHV010000002.1:21808423-21821131 GCA_027576555.1 Plicofollis layardi | reverse complement strand
AGTAGGAGGATCTTGTCTTCCTTCAGGATGTTCGATAGGACCTGGTCAAGGGATGCATAGAAGGCCTCCTTGTCTTCATCCTGTGAGTCCAGGGTTAGTGTGTAGGCACTCACAGCAGTGGCCATCTGGTTGTTTGAGAGCCTCAGGCGCAGAATCATGAGATGTTCATTGATGCCTACTGGAGATTCAGAGAGTTGGGAGATGAGGCAGTTCTTGATGGCGAATCCCACTCCGTGGATTCTGGCTTCATCAGCTGGCTTTCCCTTCCAGAAGTTTTATCCACCTTTCTCCTCCTTCAGTTGCCCTTCATCGGCCAGGCGGGTTTCAGACAGGGCAACAATGTCGATGTTAAACCTTTTCAGCTCCCTAGCAATTATTGCAGATCTTCTTTCAGGGTGATCGTTGGGGGCCCTGTCCAGAAGAGTCCTCACATTCCAGGCTCCAATGTTTATTGTTTTTTGCTTTCGACCGCTATGAGGTGAACCCACTGGGTGCAGTATTCCAGCCAGGTTTGAGAGGCAGACTATTTTTAGGGCACCTTTTCTAGCCCCTTCCCCATTGTGGGGTGAGCAGAGTGGATCCTTAATAGGGCTGCTCAGATGTGAGTGCTGCTACCGAGATGCTCTCTCTGCCTCAGTCCGAGAGCAAAATGACTGACTCAGACACCCACCGCCTATGTGCCAGTGCATGACTAGGAGCTCCCAGACTTCACTGTCCTGCTCCTGTTACCATTTCCTGATCGCCATAGGACTTGAAGAGGAGTTGGGTGTTGGGGGGGTCAGGAGAACGCCTGTGCGTGGAATCGTTTAGAGTGGGGAGACTGGTGCACTGGCAGCCACCACACTGTTCTTGGCAGAGAGAGAGCCAGACTCCAATGGCATGAAGATCAAGACGATCGGTGGCCTCTCTTTGCTGCAGCCTTCTTCCGCCTTTGTGACCGTTGTGGTGCACTTCTGCCACCTTCCTCCGCCCACTCCGCCGTTGAAGGACTTGTTTGGGTCGCTCTTCGTCTGGAACCTCACCTTCGACCTTACCGCCATGGGTGACCCTACCAGGAGCTTAAGCTCCAGATGGCTTTGCTCTCAGGCTCGTCGGAACACACAAGGCTGTCCACCACGGCAAGGTGGTGACCCAGGGAGAACACACCTTGTATATGAACACGTTGACAATAAAGCTCTCTTGGATCTTGAAGCTGTGCCAGAACACCTGTGATTGGATGATGATGACTTAATTGACGAAGCTAAGTTATAATGTAAATGGGTGATGCATTACATCACTGGTTTAGACTGCACTACTTTATGTACCATTACATCACCTGTCAGGATCAGAGTTTTATGAAAAGAAGCAAGACATTACCGGTCAAAGTTACCTTCATTAAGCAGAGAGCAGAATGGGCAAGTGAAGATAAAGCTCAAGGATTTAACAAACTAAACAAGTAGTAATCAGAACAGCCTGTACTAGTTTCAAGAACAAGTAGCAACCAGACCAGCCTCTATCAGTTCAAGCATGCCAAATAGTGTATTACAAGCTGTGTAAATATGTACATTAGGGCTGGGCAACGATTAAAAGTTTTAATCGTGATTAATTGCATGATTTCCCTGATTAATTGCATTGTTATACGTAAAATCCAACAATGAATTCAAACGTAGTGTATGGCACAATTTTATTTTAAACGTTCTGCCATATGAACGAAAGTGCCATAACATTTGTTCTGCAAACACTTAACATCGGCATTTTGTTTATACAGTGGCAGTTAAATAAAATATTTAGTGTAAATCTCAACTTAATGTTATCAAAGCAAATACAAAATTAAAGCTTATTGCCACTGCCAGGGCATTAATGTTATCCTGTTTGTTATATACAAAAAAAAAAACTGCCCACAAAATCCTGAGACACAATTATAACATTAAAACAGGCAATTTCTGAGGTAACAGCAGAAACATTTTTCTTTTATCAGGGAGTAGCATAACCAGTCTATGTTCAGTACCAAAGTTAGAGAGAGGTGAAGCACAAAAAAAGTTTACTGCTGGGATTTACTGTGCATAGGACTAGTCTGTAAAGTCCATGTTTATACTGGATTTCCTTTGGAGAACGTCACTCAAAAAAGAACCAGAAAACACTTTCAGTGCAGTTTGTAGATTCCTAAAACTTGACTTTTTTTTTTACACTCCTCTGCACTAAGCCAGTTGCTAAGGCACACAAGATTATTTACATTTTCAGATGATAAAGAAGCTCTCTTCTTCTGTACAATATGACCAGCAAGGGAAAACAACCTTTCACAGGGTACGGAGGTTGCAGGTGTGGCCAAGTACTTCAGTGCATAGGGGGCCAGCCTGCTGTGTGAGCCTGCATGTTTGGACCACCACCCTAATGGACAGGACTCTGAACTGATGGCAGGCTCTGCTCTGTATCGACGCACACTGTTCTCAATTGAGTCTTCTTCCTGTTCAGATTCAGATGAAGCAGCCAATAGGGTTAACTTTTTCTTTGGTGCTTCTGATGTTTTTTCTTCCACAGGTTTCTCTACAATAACCCTCTGTTCCTTGACTAAGTTGGTGACTGAGGCCCACACCTCACTCCTCTCAGCTCTGGGTATACACTTGAGGTCCTTGAATCTAGGGTCCAATGCAGTAGCAATCTTCAGATATGCAATGTTGGCATTTTCCTTGCGTGTCTCCAGGTCTTTTCTGAATGAATGAATGAACCCTTTATTATCACTGTTGCCAGTGAAATTGACCATCAACCTGTCCTTACAGAGGGGGAACAGGACAGGAAGACAGGGATAAAAGAAAAGGAAACACAACATGAGGAGAGATAAGGAAAAAAGAACACCCCCACACTATGCGCCTGTCAGGAGGAACAGTGTCAGTGTGGGAACATTTAAAAAACCTTTGCACATAAGCACACAATAACAAACTGTGAGTTAAATGTGATGGCTGCAGACAGATGTAAGTGCAGGAAGGTTTATTTTCAACACAGGCAGAGACAAAGCCAAATGTTAGGCAAACAGAACAATAGAGGCAAGGCGAAAGGCAGAGTCCAAATAAACAAAGTCAAAAACCAGAGTGCTCACAGAGATACAAGGCTGAGCGACGTGAGACACAGGGAACAATGCGTATACTTCGCAAAGTCCTGGAGTTACCAGAGTCCTCATATGCATGCCGTAATTGCGCTCTGATCAGGGGCAGGTGTATGTAATTTTTTGTCCTTGAGGTGCACACAACACACTCAGAACACAAAATGCACGTGGACAAACATTTGACCACTGGACAATGAATTTGTATCCTTATTTACATTAGATTGATGGGTCTTTATCCAGTGGTTATTTTTAATTTTCTTTTTAAAAAATTACATGGGATTATTCACTAAGACATTTTACAGAAATTATTCACAATATTTTCATATAAAACTAATTAAAACATTTTATTAGTCCACTAGCTTGTTGGACAATTGATAGTTTCGCTGCGATTGCACTCTAATCAGGAACAGGTGCATGCTAATTAGTCCTAATGGCATGTGTGTGCTTTGCAGTTTGATATTCAGTTTGAAACTCTACAAGTTTGATATTGGATCATAACTATATAGTAATGATGTAAAGTGAAAGCGCTGGTTCACTGCTGTCCACCAGGCACCCAGCAGAGTCACACCATAATAAATGTCGTGGTGTTGTTTCTGGCACATGGCACGCAGTGTCAAAGAAAGGGATAAATATATATCGTAACTGCGATGTGCATCTCATTATTGGCATCAGTCACAAGACAATGTAGCAATTTATTGACACGAAATACACTACACAATTTGATGGTTCATATGCTATAATATTATACATACAAGACACTTTTTCGATGGAATAAAAACGTATTCTATTCCCTTCTAGCGGGTTTCATTCACTTGGTTTGATTAGCATGCGATATTGTTAGCATATCGCTTATCCTACTTGTATTATGCTACTCTACCCAATGGAGAATGAGTGTTGAATATGGTTTATGATATTGCATGGTTGTCAAGACAACATGATGTTACACTTCGGAGCTGATGCGAATATTCAATGAGAACGTTTTCTCCTGCACATGCACAGAAGTATTTCATTGTTCACCAGCAGAGCCCACAGTAAACTGTCGCAGTGAATTGAAAATGCCATAAAATACGCATTACACATAAAAATTCCATGCTAGGAAGCGACTGTGACAATTTGTAAACAAACATGGCCACCAGGTTTGTTCCATCGAATGTGTATGTATAATAATAATAATAATAATAATAATAATAATATTGGCTGTGCCCTGGAGAGGAAACTTCAGCTTCACTGTGCAGTGAAGGCACAACACGGGAGGTCAGCAGTTACTGATTTTAAGCCCTTTCTCGTTTGGCGTAGAGATGGGTGCCAGGGGCTGCCTCTGACAGTGGGAGAGATGATTCATCTCACTGGACAGTTACCGCCCACTTCAAGCTGGGCAGCCCCCAGCCAATTAGGCGCTGTCCCGCCACAGCCTACCTGCTTCATTGGGTGCGTGAAGCTAAGGGATTCATCCTGACAAGTGGGCTGTAAAAGCGTGCACCAAACAAAACAATCAAAAAGACTCCAGCATTACGTCTGGGATGCTGGAACGTCAGGACCATGATGCCCGGACTAACTGACAACCTTCAAGGCTTCCGGCTTGAGCGAACGCTGGTGCGAATTACTGCCGCTGCTCTCCAGCTTTTTAACTAACTTTTATCTGCAATCTCTACTTTTGTGATGGTCATTCCTCTCCTACCACTGCTACTCTGCGCATTTCCCATTCTGGCATCATTTCATATCGGATTTTCCCATGTTTATGTGGCTTTATTAGCCTACCTGTGACGCCCTGGCTCTCACTCCTCGATCGGCTGCTCCTGTCTTCTGGATCCGACTACTGAGCCAGAGTGTGGATCGACAGGTTGGCTGTGTGGTCTATGTTCTTCTGGATTGCCCTGCTCCTTCTGATGAAGTCAACAGCCCTGCTCCAATACTCGGCTGCTGAGCTTCTGAAACTTCACCTCCACTTGGCTGTTCCACCACCGGTACTGCAGCTCTGCCCTGACATCGCTCGTCTTCCTCGTCGGAAATACATTCACCGTGGGTCCCGACGGAGCTTCAATATTGAGGACTCCTCTTCCATCAACTCCATCTGGACTTCATCTCGCAGTCAACCGAGAAATTCTGCCAGGAGAGTGGACCACGATGTACTAGCCAGCCTAGCCAGGTCGGCTAATACTTCCTTCATGAGCGACCACAGTGATCTCCACTGCGGACTATTTAACATCCGCTCGCTTTCGGGCAAAGGACATCTCCCCCAGGACCTCATCAATGGCCGCAAGTATGACTTTTTGTATCTGACTGAAACATGGCAACAATTAGGCGCCTTTTCCCAGCTGAATGAAGCAACTCCCCCTGGGTTTGTTTACATCTGTCAGCCCCGTGCCACCAGCCGTGGGGGAGGTGTGAGAATTGGAAAGTCTCACCAGTCTGTGACCGCTTACCCGTCATTTGCCATAAAACTGAATGGTCCATCTCTGACCAAAGTTGCCACTGTTTACCGTCCAACTCTGACTTTATCGGTGAATTCTCTGCTTTCCTCACTCACATTTCCTCCCTCTCCCCTACTACAATTCTGCTTGGTGACTTCAATGTACATATTGATAATACTCATAACTACCTCACCAAAGACTTCATATCCTGCTTAGACAGCTTCGGGCTACAGCAGTTTATTGATTTTCCCAAGCACTCGTATTTTGGACCTTATCTGTTGCTCTGATGTTACTCCCTCTAATTATTCTGCAGCCGATCTCCCCATCTCTGACCACACGCTTATTTCATTTAATGTTAATGTCACTTTATCCAAAACTAAACTGGTCTCGTACCATCTCATTCCGTAATATTAAGGACATTAACTTAACTGCACTGGACACTGGTATCGCAAATCTCCCTAGCATCAACCTTACATCCACTCCTGATGAACTGCTCTCCCACTACAATAGTGGCCTACACAATCTTCTGGACACCCTGGCTCCTTTAAAATCACGGACTGTCTCCTTCATCCAATCCACACCTTGGTTTACACCTGAACTCCGCCAACTTAAGGCCAAAAGTCGTCAACTGGAATGCCTCTACAGAAAAACCGGTCTCGCTGTTCAGAAGGACATGTTCATGAATCACATTCTCTTCTACAAGGATTCTCTCACCATTGCAAAATCCAATTACTATGCAGACTTAATCAGACTAGGTAATGGAAACACACAAGCATTATTTTCTCTGGTTAACAAAACACTACGCCCACCTGACTGTCTCCCTCCCCATTTCTACTCAACTGATTTTTGCAATTCAATTGTGGCATTTTTCAACACAAAGATTGACAGTATTCATCAGAAACTAGCCCCTCACATCTCAGCCACCTCACCCTTCCCAGCTTTTCAAATCCCTTTCTCCTACCCACTCTCTAGCTTCAAACTTCCCTCTGCTGCTGATATATCTAACCTCATTCACAAATTCAAGCCATCTACCTGCCAGCTTGATCCTCTCTATTGCCATAGGCTTGCTGAAGCATGTTAACAGTCTGCATTGCTAAATCCCAAAGCTTATAAATTGCAGAAATCGCAAATGTGCATGAGGATGTCACAAAAACACAGGTCCTGATGTTGACAGTGCGATGTTACACAGCATCTCAGAAGAGGCACTTCTTGCTCATGCTGCACACACATAACTTTTGAATGGCATTCATGCTTTAGGTGTATGGGGTGTAAGGAAGGGGTAGTACCTCTGGCAGGGGAACATGTCATGCCCATTAGAGTAGTTCGTCCACTTTCTGCAATTTTATAAGCTCTATTCTTTCGTAACAGGAAGAGTCCCAGAACTTTTTGTTCATACCTGGTACTTGAATTGTGTGTGTATATATAAATACACTCAAAGAAAGTACACGCTCCTTCAAGTCAATGTTTTTATTTTCAAGGCCTAAATAACTATAAACAAACAAATAACCTCAGGTGACAAACCCCCCCCCATTTCAATATGTAGTAATTTTTTCACAAAAAGTAAACTAATATTCAGAAACTAGGTGGGGAAAAATACACCCAATAATTCAGTAAGAACCACTTTAGCAACAATAACTTTAAGTAAACATTTTCTGTAGGCATTTATCAGTCTTTCACATAGTTTTGGAGAAATTTTGGCCCATTGTTCTTTTCAACATTGCCTCAGTTCATTGATGTTTGAAGGCATTTGTTCATGCACAGCTCTCTTTAGAGCCAACCACAGCATCTCAGTGGGCTGAGGTCTGGACTCTGACTTGGCCATTCCAATACCTTAATTTTTTCCCCTTCTTTAGCCATTCATCAGATGTTAATTTGCTGTTGTACGTTGTCTCAATTACTACAAGTTAACCAGGCCCTGCAGCTGCAAAACAAGTCCAAATAATCACCCCTTTATCGCCATGACTAACACCATGGTATGAGTTGGTTGTGGTGATGTGCTGTGTCTAGTTTTCTCCAAACATGGCACTATGCATGATCAAACATTTCTACCTTGGTCTCACTAGTCCGAAGGATATTGTTCCAGAACTTTTGTGGTTTGTTCAGATGCAATTTTGCAAACCTAAGTCATGCTCCATGTTCTTTTTGGAGAAGAGGTTTTCCTAGCTACCTTTCCATGAAAACCATGCTTGTTCTGTCTTTTTCTGATTGTGCCGTCATGAACATAAACATTTAATGTGCTTAAAAAGTCCTGTAGGTCACATTATGTAGTTACTGGGTTTTCGTTATATCTCTGAGCATTAAGCATTCTGATTTGTATGGAAGTTGCTGGGATGCCTACTTCTGGGAAGATTGTCTTGAAGGCTGTCCATTTGTAAACAATCTTCTCTCTGTAGAATGATGGATTTCAAATTATTTGGAGATGTCCTTATAACCCTTCCAAGATTGATGAGCAGCAACAATTGCTTCTGTTTCACTCATGTGCTTTCTTCTTGGTATGATACAGACACATACCTGTGTGCTCCAGAATACCAAACTGCACTAGGTTCTACTTTATAGACGTAGTCACACTTCTTAATTATTAATTAAATTTTGTACATTTTGTGAGTAACACCTGGCTGCTAATTACTCTCTTAATGATTGTGGAAGTCGGAAAGGTGTACTTATTTTTTCTCACCTAGTACCTGAAATGTTGACCGAATGACTACATATCGAAATCTGTTGTGTTTTTTTGTTGTCATCTGAGGTTATTTGCTTGTTTATAGAAGTTGATGAGGACCACATAATTGTTATTTAGGCCCAGATAAATAAAAAGATAGAATCGAAGTGGGTGTACTATGTTTTTCCCATGACTTTATAGGATACAAGCCCAAAAGTTGAGTCCACTATCCAGAAACAGTTTTTATGATTAAAAAGAAAATGTTTTCAAAAATACAAAATTGCGACAAAGACACAATTAACTGTTTTGAGAAATGCATATGTGAAACTGTTATATTTTGGGATGAGTTGTTTTCACAACATTTGCTTCATTTTAAAATTGTCTGATACAATATATTTTACACAAATGATCACATATCTGCTAATGAATTTATTGTGTGATTTACTGTCATCTCTTATCAAAAAATGACTGATGGTGATTCATATACTACGGAACATTAAGAGTTATACATCATCCTGGCATCATATGACTTTTGGGCCATTATTAGTAAAGAATGGTTTAATCTTGTTTAAGAAATACAAGTTGCCAAATTTTTATTAATATTTTATAACTTATAATGGCCCCAGACCTTCAGTCCCTACTGTATGATGTATAAAACTTACCCATTCATATGTAATAACCTGACTAGTTTTCTCCTGCAGCCGACCTAGCGTCAGTTCTCCCTGACTGCTGCTGCCTGATTCACAGGGTTTAGCCCTTTGATTAGCTGAGCATTGAGCATTGCTAGCAGTGATGTCATCCAGGTCCAGATCCTGCTCATTGGCCATATTCTCCCTTTGAAGTGCCTCAAACAGAATGTCAGGGTGGTTCCAGATCTATCCACACAAACAAGATCCAAAATTAAGCAAATATTATTTTAAAATGACCTTTCTTTAACACATATATGGATAGATACGTATATATGCTCACCTTGCAGCAGACACAGAAAGCTTTTAGTGGGTTAAGGCTAAGCCAGCCTGTATTTCCAGCCTCTCTAAAGTGGTTCATAAATTTAACATAGAGTGCGCGCTGCAATGCCGTCAAACGTACCAAAATCACATGCTCCTGCTTCTGTGGCAGCT
This sequence comes from Plicofollis layardi, assembly GCA_027576555.1. Classification (NCBI taxonomy): domain Eukaryota; kingdom Metazoa; phylum Chordata; class Actinopteri; order Siluriformes; family Ariidae; genus Plicofollis; species Plicofollis layardi. The sequence continues at coordinate 21,811,864 of JAODHV010000002.1, read as the reverse complement.
GAGAGCATAGCACATCATGTCCACGTCTTTAAAACAACAAAAACACAGATACACATCACAGAATTAGCTTCGCCAACATGGTGGTCTTCATCTAAGCAACTCATGTTTATTTGACCAATTTATTAGGTACATCTCTCCATGTAGTTGTTCTGTACTTTCCTTCATAGTAATGTATGATCCGGGGTTAATGTCTAGGCATATAAATAATTCACCTTTGTACAAAGCCTTCAAGCAGGCTGTGGAGCACATGGCTGCGGTAGCGCATGAGCTGCACATCTGTAGGTGTGCTGTCCACACACTGGCCATTCAGGATGGGCCGAACAAACATGTTGCTGAACTCGGGCCGTGTGCCCAGGAGGCCGGGACGCACAAAGTCCACCATGCACCAGTATTCATACAAGTTATTTTGCAGTGGGTAGCCAGTCAGCACTAGTCGTCGCCGTGTCCCAATGCCCTTCAGAGCCTGTGAGGTGCTGGCATGCCAGTTCTTAATGCGATGGCCCTCATCACAGACCACCACATCTGGACCAGGCTGAGCAAGAGCCCGCTTGATGCCTAGAGATAAACAAAAGAGTTTGAATGAAATTTCTGTTAAAAAACCCTAATAATTAATAATGGTTATTAAGGTAGAAAGATACAAATATTTTTATAGATAATAAAAGAACACCCCACTATAAATATGAAATAAATGAATAAAAACTTTTTCTGAACTTCTTTGCACCTAAACTGAAGTTTTGAGAAAACCATAGCTAATAAATAATGAAAAGTTTTAGGCCACTATCTGACGACATCCAAACTACACATGTCTATATCTTTACATACTGTATATGCCTATATCTATACATGCCTTTTTTCATTTAATTATTTAAATAACTTCACAGCTGCATGTTTTAGCAGGTTCTGGCAATATAGGACAAATTATTATTGATAATTAATTTCAACAACAGACAGATTTCCAATGCAAAACTAAAGTATAGCTGAATTTAATTTGTGGCATCAAAATGTGATGATTTCTGCATGCAGTTTGCATGATACTAACAGAAAATGAAAGGGAGAATTTGCAAGTTTGTCAATATTAGCTTCATACCTCTACTGCAGAACTAAACTATGTAATAACTAGCAATTAACACTAACCTTTCATTAGCTCTTGATGGTGGTCTTCCTGATTTACATCAATAATAACTGGCTCACGTGGCTTTGTGTTCTTCTTCTTTCGCCCAGTGACAAAACTTTTCTTGAGTGAGAGTAGGCGGTACATCTCATAGCCCATTAGTAGCACACCACCGTCTCTGTACCAGTCTTCAACTACCTTAGCACGGCTGCTTGTGGTCCTATAGTGGTCCACATGCACATATTCAGAAACATAGAATGAGTTTAGCCTTGTACTAGACCACATTGGAATTTATGGAAATACTGTAACATATTCTGCAAACTCTATCATATGCACAGATATCTCAGAGCTCACATTTGGTACAACTAGTTACAAAAATCCTCAATGAAGCACAAATAAATGAATATCCTTCTGTGGGTGGCCCCGTACTGTTGCTGTTCCTCACCATGCTGTGTGAATGAATATATCTGTTCATTAGCAAATGAAGTGATGTAGAGAGAGCAAAATAAAAAACAAAGCAAAGTAAAAAAGTAGTCTTTTTGAAAGAGATATACCATAAAGGAAGGAAGGAAGGAAAGGGAGGGAGGGAAGGAAGGAAGGAAGGAAGGAAGGAAGGAAGGAAAGGGAGGGAGGGAGGGAGGGAAGGCAGGAAAGAAAGAAAGAAAGAAAGAAAGAAAGAAAGAAAGAAAGAAAGAAAGAAAGAAAGAAAGAAAGAAAGAAAGAAAGAGGGGGCATGGAGCAGATGTGAGTGGGCAGAAAAACTCGCTCAGAGATATCAAACTGTGAAAAGTGAATCATCAAACATTAATCAACCCAGTGAGGGTCCTTATGCTCCATGCTGCAGACATTTATGGAGGTGGAGCGAGCCATCTCTGCTCTGTTTTTCAAAACTGAGCCCAAGTTTTTGGCTTTTTTAAGGTGCAGAATTAGTCAGTCATTGCTCATCTCCTTGATGGAGGCCCATATGTTAGCTGAAAATCCATGGGGAGCACATTAGAGCATGCACATTCATCAAGTTCTAAGCAACAGCCTCAGGAGAACAGTTATAAGCTCGAAAGGAGAGACAGAAAACACAGCACAGGCACTGGAAAATCACACATAACAGTTTTAGGTGTTAATTTGTTGAGATGATTTTTTGAACTTAATATTATGGTGTTAGTTTGTTGAGATGAGTTTTGATTATGGTTCAATTTAACAGAAAACTTTCCTCCAGTTTCAGCTGACCAATGATCATAGACAAACAGTAGTGACAGATATACTATCCTTAAAATACAGGGTTAAATATAAGTTGATTAATATGCATCTACTAACTATGAAGTAATAACACTTATTAGCCAGCACAAAGTTCCAGCTGGAAGAGTGATATTAATGCACACATTGTAATAACCTTTCTATAGTAACACCTTACACAGGGATTTGTATGTTGGACACTTCATATAAACTTTAAGAACTGTGTTTAATCCTTGGTATTTTTAAGTATTCAACTAAGAATGAAATAAGTTAATGGTGTTAATAAAACCATTGTGTTCATGAAAATGAGTATGTATGTTCAGAACTGTCATTTTCACTTACTTGTGCTCGTCATTAAGGATGTGCACCTTAAAGTTACGTGGTATAATGTGGCCAGAGTCACTGTTGGGTGGCAGGGCTTCAGCAGTTGGGACCCAGAGATTAAACTCCGCCAACCAGTTATGTAGTGTGTTCACCTGAAGCAATTAATGGGAGGCAAGAATAAGGGGAAAAATGGAAAAAAAAAACATGCAAAAAGAGGAATGACAGAGTGACAGATGGAGAAAGAGAGGTGAGAGATGGACAGAGGTCAAGATATGCATATGTGCGATTATGTAAAATGTTGCATATACACTCAGTTGCCAGTTTAGGTACACCCATTTAATACTGTTGCACCTCATTTGGCCTTTAGTACACCGAGTATGAATACTATGGTATACTATGTAGAAATGCACTGTAGCTACCAATTTGATGGCTGCATAGTCTTACTGCAAACTGCTGTTTCCACCTCATCCGAATGATGCTCTCAGCGTATAGATTCTACAGGTCTAGAATCATTTGGGGATGGTACTTGTCTTGTGACATGGTATATTATCATGCCAGAAGTGTCAAACTGTAGCTATGAATTTGGTCAATGGCAATGCTGACACAGCCATTGCATCATTCAGAAAATCTTTAGTGGGTATCAAGGCCTTTTATACAGTTGTGGTCAGAAGTTTACATACAGTGACATGAATGTCATCCTGGATATGAATGTCATGGCAATATTTGGGCTTTCAGTAATTTCTTTGAACTGTTCTTTTTCTGTGGCAGAATGTACA
>JAODHV010000002.1:21645976-21656417 GCA_027576555.1 Plicofollis layardi | reverse complement strand
GTGTGTGTGTGTGTGTGTGTGTGTGTGTGTGTGTGTGTGTGTGTGTGTGTGTGTGTGTGTGTGTGTGTACAAGTGTGCTGAGCTAAAATGAAATCTCTGAAAAGCATTAAAAGGAAGAAAATAAAATGTGCCTTTGAGTTGCTGTAATGCTGCCTCTGTTCCCTCATTTCCTGCGAACCACAACTGTTTACACTGGTGCTGAAATTCAGGCTTTGAGGAAGAAGCACCATCATGGAGTCATTGCCCCTCCCCAAAATCATCCGGATCCTCGCTGGTATCCACCAACGTTAACAACAAGAGAATCAGCAGGTGGAAAATTGGTAGATGCTATAAAGCTCAGTCCAGCCAATGGGTACTCCAGCCACAGTCCCAGCAACCACTGCTATGGGGATAGGCTACATCACACTTTCTAAGTTGAGTCCACAGGATGACCTTGAATTGTTCATAGAGCTTTCTGAGCATGCCACAGTAGCATGTGATTGGCAAACCTCACATTAGGGGGTCTGCTTGTTGCCACTGCTGTCAGGAGAAGTCACAACACTATCATCGACTGAGTGGTGTTGGAGTAATTTTTCATTTGGCTGCCAGAAAAGATAGTTGATTGGGTCCAGTGCTACCATCTGGCATAGCAGGAAGAAGCAATTTGGTCATGTGATGGTGGTTCCAGAGGCAGGTGGGTACCCTGCCTCTTCTCCCTCTCTTTCTTGTCCTTCCTTTCCTGTCCTGTCTTGTCCTTTCTGTACCTGCACCATGGAAATGGGGGCAAATTCCCCCTGAAACTTGTTCCCCAAGCCCAGGTTCCTCCCCATTTCTTTACCCCATTCTCCATACCCTCTGATGTCTCCACTAAATCCCTCTTCCTCTACACAGGTGGAACTCTCCATGCCTACCAGGACCATGACAAATCCAGGTAGGTTTGCAGGTATGGTGGGAAAGCCAGGCACTTCCAGTATCAGCATTCCCTCATGGAAGTGGGTAGAGAAGAAGAAGAAGAAGAAGAAGAAGAAGAAGAAGAAGAAGAAGAAGCAGCATTTATTTGTCACATGCACACTCAAGCACAGTAAAATTCGTCTTCTGCAATTAACCCATCTGAAGCAGTGAACACACATATGCACACACACAAGTGAACAATGAGCATGCATACACACACACATACCCAGAGCAGTGGGCAGCTATGCTACAGCGCCCAGGGAGCAGTTGGGAGTTAGGTGCTTTGCTCAAGGGCACTTCAGCCCAAGGCAATCTAGATTTCTGACACGCCTCAGCCCTCCCCTAATTGAACAGAAATGTACTGCATGTCAGTGACTATATAAAGGAGTACACATTAGGCCTTGGGGTGTAAGGGTACCACAGTCCATCAATCCTGATTAAATGTGGGGCATTGGGAAATGTACAGCTTGTGAAGGTGAGGTGTGTGCATGGAGATGTCCATGAGAACCTGCTGCCACCATATTAAATATTAAATTCAAGGGGAAAAGAAGACAGATAGAGGCTTTGCACCATTACATGACCCCATAGCAATGGTAACTATGCTGCCATGACAGGGAGCACACTTGTAGTGCTTCATTCAGATGAGTTAGTTGTTAATGATCAGCATAGGAAGGTTTTGCTGCATCTTTGGATGTGCAAATCATTCTGAATGAAACAAAGACATCAGATTTTTTAGTTTATCAAAAGTAATTAATCATCAGGGAAAAAAATAGAGAAATGTCTAAATGTAGGAGGTAAAATGGGGAAAAAAAAACATTTGGTGTCAGTAATAGTGCCAAAAAACAGAGTTTGGAGTAGCTTCCAAATATGGCCGCTCAGGACTACATTTCCCAAGCACCACAGTGCCCCTCATCTCCCGAATACTAGGAAGTGCACCTGTTTCCCATTATCCCAGTAATTACCCCTCTATATAAGCTCAGCAAATACTCACTCCAGTTGTGAAGTGTCGTTCTGTGTCCTCATACCTGATCATACTGAACTTTGTTTACTGTTTCTGGCTCCTGGTGACTTTGACCCTGCTTTCTGTTGTTTATTTGACTTTATTTTCTCACCTGACCTCTGAAATACTGTTTGTACATTGACTGATCCTTGCCTAACTCTGACTACATCTTTAGTTTGCCGATTTGGATTTGGTTTCCAGTTTGAGATGCACCTGCTCTCCCCTGTGCCTGCATCTGTAAGTGCCTGTACCCTGGCAGGATACTTCACCACTATGGATGCAGCAGAGGAGGCAGGGCAGACTGGTTTCAATGCTCAGGGATGATTGTTAGGAGAACACCAACAAATGTTAAGTGAATTAAACACCAAAATGTTGCAATGAGCAGCTGTTGTCTTGCAGGCCCTCCTGACATGCCCCTCAACCTCCACTGGTGCAGCCATCATCAGGCTGGAAAAGGTTACAAAACTATCTCTAAAGAGTTTGGACTCCACAGTCAGATAGATTGTACAAATGGAGAACATTCAAGACCATTGTTGCTCTCCCCAGGAGCGGTCGACCAACAAAGATCACTCCAAAAGCAAGGCGTGTAATAGTCTGCGAGGTCACAAAGGACCCCAGGGCCTCTTACGGAAAAGACCCTGGGACATGCTTTCGACCAAGTGAGAGTAAATACCGGTCAGAAACTTCAGCTTAATGTTGCACTATTCCATCTGTATTTTTCGATTATAAAAAAAATAATATTAAAAGGTTATATCAAGTGATGCAGGAGCAGTGCTTTGAAGTCTTGCTGCAGGCTCAGCAGGAGGATCATCAGGTCTTCCAGAACCTGCTTGCATTGGTGGGCACTCCAGGCACCGGGTCTGCAGGTTTCCCCTACATCACCCTGACAAAGATGGGGCCTCACAATGGCCCCAAAGCCCTTCTGGTGCTCTTTGAGTAAGCCGCAGAAGTGTGGGGGTGGCTAATCAAGCAGTGAATGGCTCACCTACTGCCACACCTGACTGGAGATGCCCAGCTCGCTGCTCAGCAACTCCCCACTGACAACAGGCTGGACTACGCCAACTTAAAGCAAGCCATCCTGCAATGCATCGGCCACACCCCAGAGCAACATCAGCAGTGATTCTGTGTGCTGACTCTGGAAGAGGTCAGCTGGCCATTCCTATTCAGCCAACAGCCCCAGGAAGCCTGCAGGTGGTAACCGAGGAGCAGAAGACCGCGACACCAAGGGAATCATCAATGCAGTCACACTGGAGCAAGTCATCACTTGGCTGCCTCCTGGGGATAGCAGAGTGGGCCGTACCGTATAGCGGCGGTTCCAGCGGCAAGCAGACATCTTGCCTCTCTCTCTCTCTGCACCCTCATCCCATCACTTCCCTGTCCCTGCACCATGGAGTGGGGGTTGACACCCCCCCCCCCACACACACACACACAGCCCACTCACCGAGCCTGTGGTGTCCCCCTTCCTCCCTCCCCTTACAGACTTGGACAAATTTGTTGGTACTTTTACATCTCATTGAACCCATGCTTTATTCCTCCTGAAAAGTAATGAAATTACAAGCAATTTTCTCATTTATACCTGTGGGCCTTTGGTATGTCAAAGTAAAGCCAAAAAAAAAAGTGTGAAAAGAGATTAATTATTGTTTATTCTCCAAATAGTTCTAAAATGGCCAGGACAGATTTGTTGGTGCCACAAGAAAAGATTATAAATAATTGGATTCTAGTGATATTTCAATCTAACTGTTTTCTTTAATTAGTGTCACGTGTTCAATCTTTTAATCAGCCATTCAGTCTATTTAAATGGAGAAAAGTCATCACGCTACTATTTGGTATTGTTGTATGCACCACATTGAACATGGACCAGAGAAACCAAAGGAAATAGTTGTTTGAGGAGATCAGAAAGAAAATTATAGACAAGCATTTAAAGGCACAGACTATAAGACCATCTCCAAACAACTTGATGTTCCTGTGACTACAGATGCAAATATTATTAAGTTTGAGGTGGCTAATCATCCTTTCTCACAGCTGAATAGCTGGACACAGCTCAACATGGTCGAGTCAAAGGCATACAAAGGCACCCCTGGCAGCTGCCATACTACTCATGTCTGACCACAGAACACAGCTCAGATATTAATATTGATACCTACAGGCAATTTAGAGTAGTCAATTAACCTACCTGCTTGAACCCAGAATCTTCTTGCTGTGAGGTGACAGCGTTAACCACTACACCACAGTGCCACCTACAGAACTTAAGAAGTTTAAGTTCCATGGGACTGTAGCCAACCTTCCTGGATGTGGCCACAAGAGGAAAATCAACCACAGATTAAACAGTAGGATAGTGCCAATGGTTGAAAAAGAACCAAGGACAACTTCCAAAAAGATAAAAGTTGAAGTCCAAGTTCAAAGTACATCAATGTCTGATTGCACCATCCACTTTTTGAGTGACAGGAGGCTCAATGGAAGAAGACCCAGGAAGTCTCCATTGTTGAAAGAAAAACTGAAAAAAAAAAAAAAAAAGCCAGAATAGAATTTGCTAAAATGCATATTGACAAGCCACAAGGCCTCTGGGAGCATGTCCTTTGGACAAAACTCAAGTTTATTGGCAAGTCTCATCAGCTCTATATCCACAGAAGAAGAAAAAATGAAGTTTTCAAAGAAAAGAACACCATACCTACTGTGAAACACTGAGGAGGCTTGCTTATGATTTGGGGCTGCTTTACTGTGGGGTGCCTTGAATCTGTGCAAGGCACAATGATATTTCAAGACTGTCAAGGCATTCTGGAGTGAAATGTACTACCCAGTGTCAGAAAGCTCTGTCTCAGACATGGGGCATGGGTCCTCCAACAGGATAAAGACCCAAAACACAGCTAAAAGTACCCAAGAATGGCAAAGAACAAAACATTGGACTATTCTGAAGTGGCCTTCTGAAAGCCTTGATCTGAATTCTATCAAACATCTCTGGAAAGAGCTGAAACATGCAGTCTAGAGAAGGCATCCTTCAAATCTGAGACAGCTGGACCAGTTTGATCAGGAAGAGTGGGCCAAACTACTTGTTTACAGGTGCAGAAGTCTCATTGAGAGCTACAGATATCCCTTCTTTGCAGTGAGTATCTCTACAGAACAAAACATTAGATTAATGGTCCCATAATTTTTGTCCATGCCATTTTCTTTGTTTTTATTTTTTTAAATATTCTTTTGAACCAAAAATCTAAAAGTCTGATTTTTATTAAATATGGAATAAACAATGATGGATGCCAATAAATTTTGTCAGTTTCAAGTTATTTCAGAGAAAATTGCAGATTCTTCTTTTTTCATGGAAGGGTACCAGCAAATTTGTCTATGTCTGTATGTTTCTGTATCTTCTCCCCCTCAGGTGAGTGATCCCCGAGCCACTGGTGCAGAGGTGAAGCCTGGGCCAGTATGCTGGCACTGTGGGGAGCCTGGGCACTTCCAGGACCAGTGTCAGACGATGGAGGTGGGAGCAGTGGTCCACATCCCTGACACGCCAGAGACCACCCTCAATTGAGCTGGAGCATATTGCATACCGGTGAGTATCCAAGGAGACACCTATCATGCATTGGTAAATTTAAGCTGTAATCAAACCTCCATCCACCAAAGCTTAATTCAAGATAAGGCTGCAAGTTTGGTGAAGGTACTGTGTGCGCATGGGGATGTTCACGAATACCCATTGGGCTCTGTTCACATCCAATTTTGGGGAAAAAAACATCAGGTGAGGCTGCAGTTAACCTGCGCCTCACCTACCCACTAATTCTGGGAACCGATTGGCCAGGGTTTAAGTGTTTAATGGAGCATGTAGTGGTCGGTGGGTCCTGCAATTGCACATCATGGGGGATCCCAGTGTAGCATTTTCTCAGCTATCTCAGAGCTGTCCACATCAGCCCCACATCATCATGACATGGAAAGGGGGAGTGCCCCTCTCCTCCTCTCTTTTTGGGGAATTCCCTCAAGGATTTCCCTTTAGAGCAAGTGTGAGATGAGACTGCATCATGCGTTTGACCAAGTGAGAGTAATCGATCATCAAACCCTCTAGCCAAACATTGCACTCTCCTGTCCACAGAGCCATAGGGAACTCATATTTGGTGTGGCTTATTGTAACCCTATGGCCGGACATCTAAGGCAGGATAAAACACAAGCCCATCTCATGGCTCATTCCTACTGGCTAGGGATTCACAGGGATGTCCATAGGTGGTGTGCAGCATGCCATGAATGCCAGCTGGTGAATCCAGCTGTCATGCCAATGGCACCATTGCACCCTCTTCCCCTAATCGAGACCCCCTTTGAAAGAATTGGGATGGATTTCTTTAGGCCATTAGACCAGCATTAGAAGAGGGCATCACTTTATTTTAGGCCTGGTGGACTACGCAATGCGATGCCCAGAAACAGTACCATTGCACAACATTTCTGCAGACAATGTTGTGGAAGCACTGTTTAAAATTATCTCCTGAGTTGGGATTGTGAAAGAAATCCTGACTGATCAGGGCATTACATTCATGTTATGCACCCTTCACGAACTGTATGAGTTAATGAAGGTTAAATTCATCCACACAAGCATTTATCACCCACAGACAGACAGCTTGGTTGAGCAGTTTAACCAAACCCTTAAAAAATGTATTTCTAAGTTTGCAATCGAAGACACATGGAATTGGGATAAATGGCTCAAGCCCTTGTTATTTGCAGTACAAGAGGTTCCATGAGCCTTCACGGGGTTTTCCTGTTTGAATTATTATATAAGTATAAGCCTCATGGTGTCCTAGACATCATGCGGGAAAAGCGAAATTCAGTATGTTCTCAACCTGTGTGCAAAACTCCACACACTCAGTCACCTAACACAGGAGAATTTGTGACAGGCCAAAGAATGCCAGGCCAGGCTGTACAATAGGGGTATGCATCTTTGAAAATTCACACCAGGTGATCAAGTGCTCATCTTATTACCCACATCAAGCTCTAAAGTGGCAAGGGCCCTTTACTCGCTAAGTGGCAAGGGCCCTTTAAGGTCACATGGCAAGTTGGGGATGTAGACTATGAGGTGAGGTGGATGGATGGGGCGGGGCATGGCAAATATACAACCTCAACCTGCTGGAACTATGGAACAAGGGGGTCCCCATGGTGTTGGCATTGGTAGTTCCAGAGAGGGGCAGAAGGCGGACAGCTGGGGCCAGAGGTAAAAATGAAAGTAGCCACCCAACCCACCTCAGTCTCCTGCGGAGACCACCTCTCATCAGCCCAACTCACGGAGGTTGCCAGATTGCAAGTGGAGTTTTCTGATGTGTTCTCGCCCCTTCCCAGCTGCATGCACCTCATAGAGCACCACATCGAAATGCCCCTAGGGGTGATGGTGTGGAGAAAAAAAAACAGAAAAAAAGGTGGCTCATGATGAACTCAAGGCCATAACGCCATTATACCCAATATTTCTAACACACAAATTCACCCAATTGTCATTTAGACCATGCCCCAATTAGTTTTGATTTACATAATGAACATTTTAAAAAAATAACTTCTAGATGCTGCTTCAATACATCTTTATTAAAGGACCCAAATTTTAACACATACTTCAAGAGAGAGTGGGCATCCTTTCTAGAAATGAATGATTCTCCAGACACATCATCCACACTCCTCTGGGAAATGGCTAAGGTAGTACTGAAAGGCAAAATCATTTCATTTTCAACATATAAAAATAAAAAGAACAAACAATTGAACATGAACTGGAACAAAAAGTAAAACATTTAACAAATTCATATTCTTCTAATCCTTCCGACCAAATTAACAGTGAACTCAGAGAAGCAAAATTCCTTCTTGAAGACATACTCAAAAAACCTCACAATTTGTAATCCAAAAATCAAGACATAATAATTTCAAATGTAGTAAAAAGTCAAACATATTTTTAGTAAATCAACTCAAAAGAGACAAAGAAAAATCAATAGTCCCAGTAATTAAGGATTCACAATGTAATGTTTTACATTCCCCAGAAGACATCAACACTGCATTTCAGACATTCTACAGCCAACTAAACACCTCTGTCAAAGACCCAAACCCATTAGACATTGAACATGTTCTAAACAGCATTATCCTCCCAAAACTCACATCAGAACAGATAGAACCACCTGATAAATCACTCTCAGCATCAGAACTGGAGAAAGCAGTACATTCAATGACCAATAATAAAGCACCAGGCCCAGATGGTTACCTTGCTGGATTCTATTATCACTGTTGGTATGCCATCTCATCACTTTTCATCAGGACTTTAAAGAAACCAAAACCACCTCATATATACCACCCCACATGAACACAGCTTTGATCTCAGTATTACTTAAGCCTAACAAAGACCCTACCCTCTGGTCTAGCTACTGCCACATATCATTCATTAACACAGACCTGAAAATCATCAGGAAAGCTTTAACCAACCGAACTGTCATTCAAACGTTAATCCATTAATCCACCCAGATCAAAATGGCTTCATAAAAGGTAGACAACCAATGGGCAGCACAGTGGTTAGCACTGTCACCTCATAGCAAGAAGGTTCTGGGTTCGAGCCCAGTGGCTGATGGAGACCTTTCTGTCTGGAGTTTGCATGTTCTCCCCGTGTCTGCATGGGTTTCCTCTAGGTGCTCTCATTTCCCCCACAGTTCAAAGACACGTGGTTAGGTTTACATGGGGCAGCCTTGGGCTGAAGTGCCCTTGAGCAAGGGTATGTGCTCATTGCTCACTTGTGTGTGTATGAGTGTGTTCACTAATTCAAATGGGTTAACTGCAGAGGACAAAATTCACTGTGCTTGAGTGTTCATGTGACAAATAATGGTTTCTTCATCATCCAATAATACATGATACCAGTTTAATCTGATGCACATTGTCCAACAAAAAAAGCAACAGTCACCTCACTAGATGCAGAAAAAGCATTTAACAAAGTAAACTTGAGAGTTTTGGAAAAGTTTAGCTTTGGGGAATCATTCATTCACTGGATAAGGACACTTTAAAAATACCTATGGCTGCAGTTACAACAAATGGTATATGTGGCAGCGGGGACGTGGTCAAGCGTCGGTCTGTGAATGGAGGGCAGAGTCAGGGAAGGTAAGTGGCAGAATCACTGCACCTGATGCGAAGTAACCTGTGTTTGTGTGTCTCCCCCAGTGACTGCGCCCTATAAAAGGAGAGAGAGAGCAGAGAAAGGGAACTCTCCCCAACCTGGACACTTGTGTGCGCATGTGCATGTGTGTGGGTGAGCAAAGTAAGCCGCTGAAAAGTGAAAAAAAAAATGTTTGTAAGAATTCAGTTCTGGCCTGCCATGCTTTTGTGCTCCACCTACCTTCAACTATTCCTACAGTGGTGCCGAAACCCGGGACAGAGCACAGAAGAGAACAGCCTCATGGAGTCCTCCCCCTTCAAGGACCTGATCCATGCCCTCATCATGGCCCAACAGAGCCAGCACCAGTTGCTAGTCGCCCTCCGGAAGGAGCAGGAACAACGGTTCAAAACCCTGGTACTGGTGCAGCAGGAAGATCGCCAGGTGTTCTGGCACCTACTGATGTCGGCGGGGTCCACCATCACCACTGCCGTGGACCCGCCCCACCTCACTGTAACAAAAATGGGTCCGCAAGATGACCCCGAAGCCTTCCTCACTCTTTTTGAGCAGGCAGCAGAGGCGTGGGGTTGGCCGGTGGAACAGCACACAGTGTGCCTCCTCCCCATGCTAATGGGCGAGGCGCAGCTGGCTGGGCTACAGCTCCCCACCGACAGCTGGCTGGTCTACGCCGACCTCCGCAGGGCCATCCTCCAATGTGTGGGGTGGACCCCGGAGCAGCAACAGCAGTGCTTCCACATGCTATGCCTGGAGGAGGTTGGCTGGCTGTTCGCGTTTGGCCAGCAACTCCGGGACGCCTGCTGGCGGTGGCTGAGGGCCGACAACCGCAACGCTGAGGGAATTATTGACCTGGTGGTGCTGGAACAATTCATCGCCCGACTTCCGGAAGGAACAGCGGAGTGGGTCCAGTGCCATCGCCCAGAGTCGCTGGATCAGGCCATCGTGCTGGCGGAGGACGATATGGCGGCTGTTCCGATGGCAGGACAGCATGTCTCCTCTTCTACCCTCTTTTCTCTCTCTCTCTCCTTCTGTTCCTCGTCCTCGCCCCGTTCCCCCACCGGGGAGGTGGGGGCCGGCTCCACCCCAGCCGGCCCGCCACACCCACGGTGCCCTACTGTTTTCTACTCCCTTGTCTGTGTCTTCCCTCCCTCAGGTGAGTGAGCTCCGAAACACCGGTGCAGAGGGAGAGCCTGGGCCGGTATGCTGGCACTGCAGGGTGCCAGGGCACCTCCAGCATCAGTGCTCGGTGATGGAGGTGGGCATGGTGGCCCGGATCCCCGATGCGCCAGGGACCGCCCTTGATCGGGCCGGAGCGTATCGCATACCGGTGAGTATCCAAGTGGATACGTATCAGGCTTTGGTGGACTCCGGCTGTAATCAGACCTCAATCCACCAAAGCCTGGTGCAAGACGAGGCAT